>CM070830.1:28217717-28370217 GCA_036326025.1 Chrosomus eos | reverse complement strand
CGGCTGTGGGTGTCGGATGCTCGATTAATCCGCGCGTTTGAGTGTTGGCTTGAGTTTTGGCGAGCTGTGAGCGCGCAGTCTCCAGCGCGCGCGGTGGCTATCCACGAGCGATCTCCCTAGAAAGTGTTCATTCAGTTCAAACGGCACTATCCTCGATGTCACTTCGTGCGTAAATGTGATCGGAGATCCAAGAGCGCTGTGTCAGTATCTACTTTGAGGTCATGCCGCGCGTCTCGTTTCGCTTTTACGCACAGGTTCACATCAGCAGAAGAGCTCATGACAGCATCAGGCGTTTTCACCCGGAGCCGGTCTCCTCTTTGAGCTCGCGGACTCCTTGCGTCTGAATCCGGAGTCCTGGTGTCTGAGGAGGATCCGCATGGTTGCTGGTGATGTGCGCAGAACTGAGAATCACCTGGCTCGTCTGATTTATTCTCGCGGGTCGCGATAGAACCCAAAGACCCATTCTCAATTGTGGGTCTGTTGCCAGAGCTCCACGACACCTCCTTCTATTTCGGGAGGGGAGGGGGTGGGATGGACCGGGAGTGGGGTATGGGGGTGGGTGGGGTATAAGGGGGTCCGGAGGGCTGTCTATCGTTGGTCGCCCTCTGCCGGTCCGCGCGCACATGCGTGACATGTCAAAAGATGAATGACAGCGGCGAGGACTTAAGAAGGAGTCTATAAGATCTGTGTGAAATTCATTAATAATCATATAGCCTACTTATAAACTATATACAACTATATCTTACATAAACCTTTTTTAATCTGTAGTAGACAATAAAGTAAAAAGGAGAGATCTTTTCACTCTTAATCTACATTAAAACACAAGCGCCTCTAAAGGTTATCTTTGTAGTCATTGTATACATTTTGGAAAAACTTTCATTCAACTTTCTACAAATATTTCGACTTAAAACTTTTATATAGCTATAGGCTATAAAATATTTTTGAGTCACGAATATTGGAAAGATTATTCCATTTGACCAGAACAAAATGTGCCTTTTCAAAAAGTTTGTCAGTGTTTTTGTATAATTTAAAACAAACTGCTTCGGTGCTTTATTTAAAAAAATTAAAAGATATTTCTGTCATGACAACTCTCTAATGGTTATGACAATGTTGATATGGTTGTTGTTTGGTCTTGGCAGAATAGATCTGCTACGCTGCTGCTGTTATTGCTGCTGCTGCAGAGTGAGTATTTACATTTACATTTATTAATGTAGCTACAATTGCTATATTTCAGGGGTTGCACGCCTCTGGAGCAATTAGGGGTTAAGTGTCTTGCTCAGGGACACATTGGTGTCTCACAGTGGATTCAAACCCGGGCATGTGTCTTATCCACTGCGCCATCACCACCCCTAGGTATGGGACTATGGGAGTATGGGACTTGCTACTGATAATACATACTCAACACGCTGCTGTGAGCAAGTAAGACATGCTGCTGCTGTTTAGCGTACATGAATTACCTGTAGCAGATCTATACAGGTGGAGCTGGGGAAGGTGGAGGGTTTCTGAAAACACGAAAACTGTTGACCAGTATTTGAAGGATGAGCAGTGAGATCATTGGCTACTAATACAGCAGGAACCAATCAGCTGTGCCCTTTAGAGATTGCAAGCAGATTGAGTTAAGGACCAGCTTTCACCATCTAGAGTTGCATGACATAACTTTGTATTTCTCTCGGGTGGAAGAACTTCCACACAGTTACAACACCTTGAAATTTTTTACTTAAGGCCCACCAAAAATGTCAAAATCACTTTTAACTTAGAAATGAAAAATGTCATGCCACATGCATTCAAGTAATTGATGCAGACAAAAGTTTATTACGGTAAAAGAAGATTTATTGAATTGTTCATTGTGTTTTATAAAAAGTGAACGTATATGCATTGCTCTTCTGTTTAACTCCTTGTCAGTTTATAGACTATCAGCTACACTGAAATGCTTTCTAAAATAAAATCAATGGGTGCCACTGTCCGCTGGCTCTTTTGGCTTCTCTTCAAATTACAAGGTTGCATTCAGATATCCCAGAAGAGTTCCCCATCTCCTGTGATATTCCTCTGCTCCTCTTTAACGTTTAAATTTACCTTAGAGCAATTTTCTGGATTGCTCCTGTGTCAGCGAGTGTCCGGCGCCAGTCGAATGCGAGTTCTTATTTAAAAGAAAGGAAGTAGGCTGAAATTATGTTTTTGAGATAAGCTTGCCAACCAACTGTAGTGACGAAGGAATCCGTGGCCCTAGAAAATGGCCTATCCTCCGGCTAGAATTACAAAACGCAGGACCAGCACAGTCTCTCTGAACAAAGACATTTCTCAGAGCCAAATAAAGAGCTATGCTGTTTTCCAGAGTCCTCCATATGAACATAAAACTGATTAATGCATTTGTGACGAACAGACACCATACTGTTTAGTATTAAATGTCACTCATAATAAGTGTCTTAACCTGTAAACTGCAGCTCAGTTGATGTATGCTGTTATACTTTCGTGGATTCCTTCATTCTATCTTGTAATTTGTACCAATGACTGTTTAACTGTGTTGGTTACCATGGAAGTGTGTGTTGGGACAAATAGCACAGTGGATTAGAGGCCATATTCAAACAGGCTGTCAATTTTAGATGTGAATTGAGAACATTGCGTCATTCTAGACTTAATTATCAGATCATCTCCTCGATAGCACGTTTCGCACCGATTCAAGCTCGTTTCCAACATACACACACATTCTTCTTTCTTCCCGTTAACTGACTGCGAGATCCACGTGTTTCGAATCATCTGGAGGCATATTTGTCCTTTGATTTTCGTGAAATATCTGGGCAAAGGCCAGTCGCGCCTCCATGACCATCAATGTCTGGTCCGACTCTGAAGTTCACTTAATCTTAATGACGGATCAGAAGGCCTCCCAGCTCGAGGTCAAAATATTCCTGATTCTTTCATGACCCAGCTAGATAAAAATGTCATTTGTTTTTGTTTAGTTCCCTGTGAAGACCTTTGATGATCTAACAAGAGAGCAATTTGAACGGTCGATTTGAAAGTTACGGTTTCACTGTAGCTAACATGCGGTCAGTTCAGTTTTAAATACAAACATACACACTCTGTCTGTTTCTGTTGGCCTGTTTGTTGAAATTAACATTGCAAACAAAGCTTTATATCAATTTATTTAAAAAAAAATCAACATCTATAACTAAAAATAATGAAAATATGAATGTTAAGTTTTAAAAATATGTTTTTGTATTTTTAAATCTGTATTCAACCTCTGTAAGACATTTCCTAATTATACACAAAACAAAAATGGATGCTCTGCAATTCTGAAATCAACCACAATTTCATTAAAAAAATTAATAAAAGAAAAAAAAAGTTACTTGAATTAGCCATAACTACATAATTGCATGCAACTAACCCTAAACCAAACCTTAATCCTAACTCTACAGTAAGTAGGCTACTTGTTGTTAATAAAAATTACTCATAATTACACTGGAACACAGACACCTTAAAATAAAGTGAAACGGTTCCAACATTAGTTACCGGTAACTACATTATTTATCATTAAGTAGCAATGAGCTGCTGTTCAATATAGTGTACATGAATTACCCGTAGCAGATCTATACAGGTGGAGCTTGGAAGGTGGAGGGTTTCTGAAAGCGCTCATAAAAAAACATCATAAAATATTTACACTGGAATGTTTATTTTTTATGACTTAAATACATCTGTCACAGCGTCATATTCAAGATGCATCACAAAAAGCAAACAAGTTACAACAGAAACTTCTATGCCATGGGACCAACCATCAAAAATACAATACTGAAATATATTATTTGGATCAATAAATGCATAATGCAAAAATATACAGATATGATGCTTCTTAATTGTTTTGGCTTGCATTGTGCACAGTATAAAGGTATCAAGACAAATATACTATATAATTTAACAATAATACCCCAACTGGAATGCCAGTTGCAAACAGTTTCAATGATTTAACTGGAATCCGTAAGGTGGCATGTGGTCTATAATGCCTCGACGCTGCAGGGTTGTGTTGAATGCATACTAAAGAGCAGGGCCCGAACACACCGGTGTGTCAGAGCAGTGCATTTTTCCCACAGGATCTTGAGCACCAGCTGACATCACTGTACATTAACCAGGAAGATAAAACATTGTTACAATCCTTCAGGAGAAAGTCCAGTTTCAACATATTTTTTTTGGAAATATTTCAAACGTTTTGTGCAAATACTATTTTTTCTTTCTTTTTGTTTTGTAGAAAAAAACACTACAAACATTAACAAATTTTCGAAACATTGCAACAGACACATTCACGATGTTGCTTGCAAAAAGCTGCCCTTTTCATCTGGGAAATTGTTTCACTTCATTTTTACGGCATACATATGGATATAGTATATTCACAATGGTAAAGTTTTACAGAATTAATGATGCTTTACTAAACAAACTACCTTTTTGGTTATGTCCTTGGACCATAACTTGCATTTCAAATACCTATGGCTTTATTGACAAAATGAATGCAGTGATATTAGTAATTAAGCACTTACAAATCATCCAAATATTCACGATTGTGTGTTTATATAAAGTGGCACAAATTTGCAGTAAAAGCAAAGAAGGTTGCAGCTTCCTCCGCAAAAGGTCAAAAGTGGTCCGATTCAAAACAGTCCAGATATTAAAACTCTTATTACAGTAAAAGTGGTGGGATGCAAATATATACTGTATATAATTAAAAGTGCAGTTTTTCTCATTCCTTCAACCTGTAAAACAGAAGTGGTTTTCATTTCCTTTCATAAGAGTGGGTTACCCAGCATAAATAGGGACAGAAACAAACAAATTACAATGAATCTCCAAATGTGAACAATCACACGCCACAAACCACCATTGTATGGTAAACATCGCACAACTCAAGGTATTTTTCAATGAAACACATTCTGTGGAACAAATGTCACGCACACTTTCCCTGGAACTACATAATAGCTTTTTAATTTGAAAAGGGCTCTCGTGTTTAGTAACAGAGTCTGTAGAGAGGGGTCATTTTTCATTCATCCAGTGTTTCTCAACAGCGAAACACAACCGATTTGAAACAGATGTAATGTGAAGGGGATTATGCCACTTCATACATCAATAGGAGGAGCAAATCATTCTAAATGGGCAGTGAATTAGCGGAAACATCGATCTTTCATTGCAAGTAAACACATAAACTGAATTTTAACTGACCGTCAAATCACCTAACTCCACTCTTCACCGAAAAACACCACAATAGAGCAAATGTTTTCAGAAGTAAAAATCCCATTCATTTTCTCCACAGAGAACTTGATTTATATCATATTTAAACCTTTTAAGACAATAACAATAATAATATAGTTGGGTTGGTGAGATTTTTAAATGTTTTTGAAAGAAGTCTCTTATGCTGCATTTACAAAATATAGTAAAATAATTATCGTGTAAAATATTTTAATGTGTAATTATTATTCCTGTGAAGGCAACACTGAATTTTCAGCATCGTTACTCCAGTCTTCAGTGTCTAATATGCCGATTTGGTGCTCAAGAAACATTTCTTATTACTGTATCTATGTTAAAAACAGTTGTGCTTCTTAATATTTTTGTGGAAACTGTGATATTTTTTTTTCAGGATTCTTTAATGAATAAGCATTTAAAGAACAGCATTTATTTGGAATAAAACAAAAAAATTATAAAAAAAAAAATTATGGAAAGTTTGGAAAGTTAATCATAATGATACTCATATATATTTTGTACTTTAATCATAAAAGCTCTTAAATACACACTTCTTGTAGCTTCTAATAAAAAAAGCTGTAATGTTAAAAATATTTAGAGTTGTTTGGTTTTGTTCATAACTTCCAAGTGTTTCAGTCTGAAGAAGTGTTTGAAACCCCTATGGTGAAAATGAATGGGAAAAATACACCCAGCCAGAACGAAGGCTGCTGAAAAAAAGTGGCCGCTAACTGTTAGACTCTATTGGCGGAGGCAATTTCAAGTTCTGAGGAAAAGCAGTGCTTTGTTTCACGTTGCATTGATAATCAACATTGTAACAGTCAGAGCCATGATTTATGAGATCCCGCAGAGTTGACCAGCAACTTCATCCTCTACAGAGAGGATGCAAGAATTGATTAGGCTAAGTGTTCACTCATTACAACTGAGAGCTGTTGTAAAGTGTGCGGTTGGAGAGGAAAGGGGGAGTTTCGGAGCTTTTTGAGGCGATTGAATTGTCGAGAAGACCATGCGTATATCGTCCTAAAGAGTGCTGCTGAGGACCTCCGACACTTGTTCATTCGTTAGCTCATCCGAATCCATGTCCTGAGCTTCAGCGGTAGTGTGGTATCCCGATCCGGTGGTCACTCCACTCGATCCCTTCTCCTCCTCCTCCCAATGTGGGGCATCTCTGCAGGGTGACGTCTTGCTGCAAGACTCCACAAAGATCCTGTGAACGTTGGGCTTAGACTCCCTGTAGGTCGCCCTGTACTCATCCAAACTGTAGGAGGTAGTGGGAGAGTGCGGTAGAGAGAGCGGCGTCTCCAGCGGCAGGTCAGTTTCGCTCTGTTTGGTGTAGATCCCTTCGGATAGCGAGGGAGTGTGACTCTCGCTCTGTACGCGCAGCCAGCGGTGCGGCCCGCCAAAATAACTCCTCTGAGGATGGCTTTTGGACAGCATCTTACGTTTGGTCGGAGGATCGGCCAGGAACTTGCAGCGGGATGGCTTGTCTGTGTCTTTCATGGAATAAGAGGACAGCGACAGGTCCTCCATATCCTTGGTGCAGGATTCGGTCTCCAGGATGGACTTTGAGCAAGCGCTGTACTTGAGATCGTGCATCTGGAGCACATCGGGTGCGCTTCCGCTGAGGATGTGCGCGGCCTGATGGGAGAGATCTTGGGCTGAGTAGTAAACTAAGTCCAGGTCACGAGGGCTCAGAGCGTCACTGGAGTCATAGTCACTGTCTGTGGGAGAAAGACCTCCGAGCAGCCCTCCTCATCTGAACCCGGTTGGGACTCTGCAACAAATGTGGGTTGATAATAATTATTGAAAGTGTATGGGGAATCAGACATACAAAAATACATTTTAATAATAAAATAAATATTTTAAAAGGACACTTCTGCTGGAAATCTGTCTAAAATTCTGTCTGATTGGATGAACCACTTTCAAAGCCATTTTTGAAATAGTTGATATAGACTACCATTAAAATTTTTAAAGTGGGTCAGATTTTTTTTAATTTATTTGAAAGAAGTCTCTTGTGCTACCAAGGCTGCATTTATTTGATCAAAAATATAGTACCAATTATTTATATATTAATTTAAAATAATTGTTTTCTAATTTAATATATTTTTAAAATTTAATCTATTCCTTTGATAGTAAAACTGACTTTTTTTTGTGGCCAGTGTCATATGATCCCTCAGAAATTATTCAAATATGCTCATTTGGTGCTTAAGAAACTTTTATTATTATCAGTCCTAAAAATAGTTTTGCTTTTTTCAGGATTTTTCAAAAGAACAGAATTTATTTTTACGTTTTTAAAAGCCCTTACTGCCACATTTGATCAATTTAATGCACACTGCTGAAAACAAGTATTAATTTCTTTCAAAAAACAACAAAAAATTCTTACTGACCCCAAAAGTTTGCAAGCTACTGTATATTTATTATGTAGATAAAATGAATGTGACATCACATATACTGTTAAGCATTATATAGTGTAATAATGTTTGTTAAATTTAATACGTTATTATAAAGTGATATCTATGGTTTAAAGTAAAGAAATATACATAGGTTCTTTCTGAAAAATCAACAATTGTAATTTAGCAGGTTATTGAGTTCACATCCCATACACATAATGCAATAATTAAAAATCCTGTGAAATGTGGCATATAAAAGTTAGAAAATAAAAGTAAAAACACCCAGCAGACATGCAATGTGCATATTTATTGCACAAATTTGACCACATAAGTAATAATATTTGAATTTATTTAATAACATCTGCTTTTAATTGTACAAGTTTAATTGTAAGGCATATTTCATCAGTATTACATGGTTTCTTTAGTCACACGCTGAGACACTGGAAAGACTGAGAATCATTAAATCATCTATATTTGGCCTTAAATGATGTCTGTGAATTTTATCATAATTCGCCAATACTTTGTTCTTACATAGACTGAAATCTAAAAGACCCTAAATTTCCAACAATGACATGGTGCCAGTCACTCAAGTGCCTCCGATGAGTGCGCTTGAAAATGTATGTTTTCTCAAAAAAAATTTGTGTCAAATCTTCCTTTTGTGCCAACCTGTAATGTCCTACAAAATTCATGGCATCTCAAAGCTTTCAATATTGAAGAGTAGCATTAGATTCACTGATTTATTTCCTGGAAAAACTTTTGTTTGTATTCAAAAGACTGTCAACAAATGCCACAATCTCACTACTTACATGTGCAAAATCATTGCAAATACAATACATATTTGAGTGTGACACAAACATGCAGTCAAGCACGACATCTTTTTTTATACCTGGATGAATGGCAGCTATTGAAAAATAGCATTTACCAATTGTGGGCTTTCGTCTCCTCATTTCTGGAGAGGGCGAGGGAGTGGGCACGTATTCTGTGTTAGAGGACGTGGAGTCATTCTTCTGGACAGGAGGCTCCACGCTGACATCTACAAGCCAGGTGATAGGCACCCAACCGAGAGGCTGTTTATAGCGGGCGTACTGCAGGGCGTTGGTGATCCAGCGGACGTCTCGCCACATCTCGTCCAATTGCTTCAAACACACAAAGAAAAAAACAAAGAGAGGTTGAGTGCGCTCTAATTTCATTGGCGATGCTGCTTGCAAATAAGGTTAGCTTGAAAACCAAAGGGTGCTTTTTAAAAGTCGATTCGATAAAAATGCAAATCACAGCTTTCAGTGTGAGAAATGCGGTATTTTCCCCACACAAACGTCGCAAGAACTTTCCCCACAAACATCACAAAGCTTTTCAAAGCATTAAAGCGCATCACACAAAAGCTTCAAAAAGAGGCCACAGAAAACTCGCTGTGAAGTCTTGAAGGGGCATGACCGTGACTAATGTCATAATTTATTTTGTGTCACCTTCCTCTGTTCACCAATCACAGCACGTCAGAGCCGAATTGTACATATTGCTCCTATTTAGTGTGCAGAAGCGAAATGAGAGGTAAAATGTGTTTTCAATCAGAGCTGTTAACCTCCATGCAGTGAATCTTCACAACTACCACTTTCATATTTTCCATCCTTGAGACGTACTATAGCAATTGTATTTACAAGGAGCTTATTTCAAATTGGAAGGAAAAAGGCTGAGCAAAAATGCAGCAGAGTAGACGAAAAAAAAAAAAAAATGCAATCTGAGCTCTTTCTAGCAAATGCCATGAGAGATCCAGCTTATGGGAATGAGCCTTGACACCACAGGATGACTCCTTTGGAAAATATGCCGGGCTTCTAACGACAAAGAGGGGACTCCGGTATGACAAGGGCAATAATATGAGTTTCTTTAGGTTTCGAAATAGACTTCTTCAAATAATAAATGTTTGGCTGATGCTGTTGTCTGGGAAATACTGAAACAAATTAGGGGAAAATAAGAATAAATAAGCAGTGTGGCTTATATCACACCCAGTGCTCTATTATACCGGCTCTCAATCCAAAAATGAATCACTGGTCTGTTCTAATAGGGTCGTCGGCAGCAGGGAAAAATAACGTTACATGGAAATAATAAAAGGCAACTGACCATATAATCATGCATATTTAGGATAGCAAAATGAATAGGCCTGGCCATTAAAAGGGATGAGAAAATGATTCTCATTTTTTTGAGTCAAAGGCTTTGCAATCAAACTCAACAGTATTTTGATGCAAAATATTTGGCGAAAAATATTACACTATTAGATAGATCCATGCTTGAAAAGCCTGTCATCCTGGTAAAAGTTTAAACAATAAACACAAAGTAGAAGGAAACACGACTCAAACCACATTAGTTTCAAGGAGTGATTTCAAGGGCATTTTTTGTTCACTTGATACACAACTTTGATACCCTTTTGGTTTAACACTTAGGCCTGGTTTCATAGACAGGGCTTAAAGTGTAAATTGCAGGTTAACCACCACAACCGATTAATGTGTACATTAAAGTGCACAATATGGATATATTTAAAAATTTCTAAAATGCGTTAAAATAGCATTTATTGGGGTTTCTTCAAAGGTAGCGTGTTTTTTTACCGTAACTGGGTGATGATGTCATAACAGGGAGCTGCGGGCAGTAATGCACTCACTCTGTGTGTGCTGTTTGAGGGAGAATAAAACGATTTGCGGGACTCCCGCAAACTAGAAATATCTGAATAAAACGTAAAAACTAATACATTTTTATTCATCTGTTGCAGAAAATCAATAAGAACATCTAAAACAAAATAGAAACGGTTTACAGGCAGAGTTTCTATTTCTAACATGTCAGCAGCGAGGAGCGATGTAGCCAATCACAGACATATGTGTTGATTACTTGAACGCAATAATGGCTATTCAGAAGCATTTACGATAGATTCCCCTCACCGCTCAAAACAGACTTTTTGTTCAGTGCTGAATTCTGTATGCTGGCAAATCCTCTAATTATAACAAACATAGTGTAACGTTATATATTATGGACGCTTCATTGATAATAACAGAGATGTGCGAGATCTCTGTGAACTGATGTCAGCTTTAGGAATTATTATGGGATCGCACTTTGCGCGCAGTCATGCCAAACCATGCACGCAGTAGCCCGCTTGCTTTTATGTTATAACAGTGGTTTGTGTGTTAATGCAACAAACAATTGATCAGGAGCATGTATGCTGATGTGTATGGTGGGCTAACACGTAGGCTAACTTGAAAGTATTTGGAGGTACAGAAAAAAAGTATTTTTGCGGGCGGGAGCGGGACAAAACATGAATGTTGCGGTCGGGAGAAAGTAATATAAGAAAGTAGTTGAGCACGTCAGTTATAACGACACATGTATTCAAAAATAGCCGGGTTTAAACCGGGCTTGGGCTCATAATTACAGTTTATGTGTCGGGCCGGACTCGGACACAGCGGGCTCGGGTAACGGTCTTGCTTGATGTTTTGGGCCTGATCTAAGCTCTACCTCGGGTAAGTTATGCGAACACTTACAGGCACGAATCAGCCGTTTGTCCTTGGGGAACTTGTGGAGCCTCTCCCCCGTTTTTGATGTATTCGTACATCCCGCACAAGCACAATAGTTAACCATTTTCGCTAGCTAGGACTCCAATATAACGTAACTCTAGGCTTGTTGCATAGACCGTAAAAGCTTGGAGTCCCTGTTATGACATCACGCCCAGCCTAGTGGAAGGAGGGGGCGTGGTTAAAAGCACTGTAAAACGAACCAACTTTTCATTATATTCAGCATTTGGTATAAAAAAAAACAAAAAAAACAATGGTGGGCGGTTCTTATCTTTATATTTAGTAAGCACATTGCATTATCTTCGTGAAAATTTTTACCTGCAATTTACACTTTAAATTCAGACAGGATTAGACACCGTTTAACTGGGACATGTATGTAGCTTTTATAAACGTGCCTTAAAAAAGATTACTGGTGTGCATCTTGGTGACAAAAAACACTGTTTTAAGATCTCAAACATGCATTTTAAGCTGGGACTTAAGGCTTAAGCCTTGTCTGTGAAACCAGGGGTTACTGTCCACTGCAAAATCTAGGTCTTGAACTAAAACCAGTAGAGAACTTCAACAGACAAAAGGTTACATCGCACAAAAAATCTCTTGAGTATTATCAGATGAACTAGAGCTTATTTACTTGCATAAAAGCAGCACATTTATAAATCTGCCGAGTTAAAGCCAAACACTTGAGCCTATGGAGTAAATTTAAGCGTCATGCAAGCTCCTTAAACGCGTGTTTCGCAGTCTGTCCATTAGCTCTATGACAGGACCTCACATCGATATAAACCTGCTCTCTCACACGAAAGCACTTTCCAGAGCCGTGCCACTTTGACAGACGTGGCCCTTTCTCGTTTTGCCGCCTTCTGGAACATTAAGGTTCTCTTTCATAGGTTCTCTCAACGCTGCGGAAAGCGCAGTGGGATATTCTCTGAATGTGCCGATTGTCTGAAGCCTTATAGAATCACGCCAATTCATTGGCTGATGGCGTCCGCGCAATATGGCTCCGCCCCGACGCTCTTACGTCGCATCATACGTATTCGCGCGCGCGCCATCTGCTCCTCAGATTTCTCTGCCTTCAGAACGAAGCGGTCACGTTTGCCCTTCGCTCGTGATTTTTCTGAGCTACAATTACATTTGGATTATTCTCGGCGCTTCTGCGACTGTTCAAGCGGAACTCTGTTTCTCCTTACGGTGAAGCTGCCATGGATTACAGACGCTGTACTCCGCCATGTGCTCGTTACATCGCTAACGACGACCCACACAGTAAGTGCGTTAAATGTTTGGGTTTTTCACATGCGCGTGAGGCAGTTATAGGATCGTCTAAATGCAAATTCTGTGAAAATTTGTTGCTCAAAACCCTCAAATTGCGGCTCGCGGTAACAGCCGTTACTTCCTGGTCCCGAAGAAGGGCGGCGGTTTGCGTCCCATACTGGACCTCCGCCGGCTGAACTTCGCCCTTTACAAAGGGAAATTCAAGATGTTGACGCTGAAAGCTATCATATCTCAGATTCGGCCAGGGGATTGGTTCGTGACGATAGACCTAAAGGATGCTTATTTTCACATCCAGGTTGTACAGCGACACAGGCAATTCCTCAGGTTCGCCGTTGGAGAAAGGGCGTTCCAGTACAGGGTCCTTCCCTTCGGCCTATCTCTAGCTCCAAGGACATTCACAAAGTGCATGGATGCAGCTCTGGCCCCATTGCGGCTCCAGGGCATCCGTGTTCTAAATTACCTGGACGATTGGCTCATTTTAGCCCAATCCAGGGAGCTAGTGGCCCACCACAGAGACGTCGTTCTGAGTCATATCCAGTCTCTCGGTTTGAGGTTGAACTCGGAGAAGAGTGTTCTTGCTCCGGCTCAAAGCACCGTTTTCTTGGGGGTGAACATGGATTCCGTTCTCATGCAGGCCCGTTTGGCCCCTGCACGGATTTCCAGCTTGACGACATGCTTGGCTCGTTTTTCACTAGGCCATCATGTGTCTGTGGGCACCTGCCGCAGGATGCTGGGCCTTATGGCTGCGGCCTCCTCCGTGCTACCGCTGGGCCTACTCCACATGAGACCCTTCATGTGGTGGGTGAAACTCTCAGGGGTTCGACCCTCCGGGTCAACCCTTCGCCTACTGAAGGTATCGCGCAGTTGCTTTCGAGCCCTGTCAGTTTGGCGGGACCCTCTTTTTCTTCGGAAAGGGGTCAGCATGGGTGCGGTATCTCGTCGCCAGATGATTACGACGGATGCCTCTCTCACCGGCTGGGGAGCGGTTTTCGAGGGCAGACCAGCGTGTGGGGTCTGGACCGGAGAGGCTCTCTCCTGGCACATAAACTGCCTGGAGTTAAGGGCCGTTTTTCTGGCTCTGCTTCATTTCCTCCCTCTTCTGGAGGGTCACCATGTCATTGTCAGAACGGACAATATGGCAGTGGTGTCTCATGTGAACCGGCAGGGAGGTTCTCGGTCGCGCACCCTAGACAGGCATGCGCGTCACCTTCTCCTGTGGTCTCAGAGCAGATTCCTATCTCTAAGAGCGGTTCATGTCCCAGGGGTTCTGAACCTCGCAGCAGACTTTCTGTCGAGACAGAAACTCCGATCGGGAGAATGGATGTTGAACCGCCAGACGATGGCTCTAATCTGGAAGGTTTTTGGAGAGGCGGAGGTGGACCTCTTTGCATCTCAAGAGTCATCCCAATGCCCTCTTTGGTTCTCCCTGAGTCCCCCGGCCCCATTGGGGATAGATGCGTTCGCTTACCCTTGGCCAACGCAGAAACTCTATGCCTTCCCGCCCATCAAACTGATCCCGGCGGTCTTGGCCAGAGTGAGAGAGAGCGGAGTCCGCCTCCTCCTGGTAGCTCCGTTCTGGCCATCTCAGCCATGGTTTTCGGAGCTAGTTCCTCTACTGGAGTCTCCCCCCTGGAGGATCCCGGTCAGGGAAGATCTGCTGTCCCAGCTACAGGGCAGGATATGGCATCCTCGCCCAGACATGTGGAAGCTGTATGTTTGGCCGATCAGAGGCCGTTAGCATTAAGTTCCGGTCTCCCAACTGACGTTCAGGAGACTATTGCGAGTGCTAGAGCTCCTTCTACAAGGAGATTATATTCTTCCAAATGGAAGGTTTTTGAGACTTGGTGTTTAGCACATGATAAGAGCCCAGTTAACTGCCCTGCTGGTTCAGTACTGGAATTCCTGCAGGAGAAGTTTGCGGCTGGAGCAGCCGCTACCACTCTCAGGGTTTATGTCGCGGCTGTTGCAGCGCATAGGGAATCGGATGAGATTCCCCTAGGCAAGTTAAGGTTAGTTTCTGCCTTTATGCGTGGGGTGAAGCGCCTGAAACCGGCTCGCTCCCCTAGAGTCCCCTCATGGGATCTTTCTGTTGTCCTAGAGGGTTTGACGAAAGCCCCCTTTGAGCCCTTGGAGTCAGCTCCGGATAGGATTCTGACTCTTAAGGTTTCTCTTTTGTTAGCTTTGTCCTCGTTAAAGCGGGTGGGAGACTTACAAGCTCTTTCTGTTAGCGAGTCCTGCTTGGACTTTGCCCCTGGCCTGGTCAAAGTTTCCTTGAGGCCGAGACCAGGGTATGTCCCCAAGGTTCTTTCCTCAAGTTTCCGCTCTCAGGTAGTTAACCTTAATGCTTTCCACCCTCCTCCATTTTCATCTGAGGAAGATAGGGAGCTTAACTTGCTCTGCCCAGTTCGTTCTCTTAAGATATATGTAGACCGCTCAGGCGGTTGGAGGAAATCTAACCAGCTTCTGGTTTGTTTCGGTGCTAGCCGCCGTGGGCTTGCTGCATCGAAGCAGAGGATTTCTCACTGGGTCACAGAGGCTATCTCGTTGGCTTATGGGGTGCGTGGCTTGCCTTCACCTCTTAACATTAGAGCACATTCCACCAGAAGTGTAGCATCTTCTCAAGCTCTTTTCAGAGGAGCACTTTTGGAGGATATTTGTGTTGCGGCAGGCTGGTCCTCTCCGCATACTTTTGTAAGGTTCTATAGCTTGGATCTTGACATGACCCCGGGTTCCCAGGTTCTTTCTGTTTGAACTCGTTTCGGTCGTTGTCTCTTTTATCTACCAGTCATAAAAGCGCTCTAGCTTGGCGAGTTTGGTAGTCCGTTCCCACTGCGCTTTCCGCAGCGTTGAGAGAACCTATGAAAGAGAACGTCTCTGGTTACTTACGTAACCTATGTTCTCTGAATAGGGAACGAGACGCTGCGTTAGCGGCCAAGCTCCTCGCGCTGCTGACAGTTTCTTTTCGGCAGAGAAATCTGAGGAGCAGATGGCGCGCGCGCGAATACGTATGATGCGACGTAAGAGCGTCGGGGCGGAGCCATATTGCGCGGACGCCATCAGCCAATGAATTGGCGTGATTCTATAAGGCTTCAGACAATCGGCACATTCAGAGAATATCCCACTGCGCTTTCCGCAGCGTCTCGTTCCCTATTCAGAGAACATAGGTTACGTAAGTAACCAGAGACGTTTTCACGCTAATTGATGCCACATTGCTCAGCCACACACACAGTCATGCAGTCACACTCATTGATCGGTATTATTTTTTCCCCTCGTCGCTCTTAGGCCCTGTGTAATCTGTGGTGAGTGTGCCGCTTTTTTCCAGTGCCTCTTGGACCTGACATCACACAAACACTTGTGGTTTTGTGGTCAATCTCAATTAATAGTCCAGACCGGGGTGGCGGAGAGGGATTATTTCAGACCGGCACACTTAACACACGCCTCCCTTTCAAGTCGGATTGTGAGAGAGTCTGCTGAGCTGTTATTGAAATTTCGACACAAGAAAAACAACTTGTTTTACAGTTTATACGTCTAGTAGTTATGCTTTATGACATCAATAAACTATCCTAATTGGATTATTAGTTTAAATTGTTTTTGTAGTTTGATGTTTACAACACTCCCAAGAGGCTGGGAATAAACATGATTCTCAGGACTGAAACATGCATGACGTATTGTTAAAGTTGTAATTGTACAACACAAATGTGGCTAATAAAAAGGAATGCAGCGTACAGGTAGCGTACAAACACTAAATAGCAAAAAACACCTGTTTGTAAGTCATTTAAGACATTAAGTCTAAGAGTGTAAGACACAAGGCGGAATCTGAATCCCTGAAATTACCACATACAACACCATTCAAAAGTTTGTGTTCAGTAAAATCCTTAAAAAATATTAAGCAGCACAGCTCTTTTTAACATTGATAATATTAAGAAATGTTACTTGTGCACCAAATCATCATATTAGAATGATTTCTGAAGGATCGTATGACACTAAAGACTGGAGTAATGATGCTGAAAATTTAGCTTTGATGCAGGAATAAATTATATTTTAAAATATATTAAAACAGAACAGTTAAGTTTAAATTTAAATAATTTTCCAATTTGACTGTTTTACTGCATTTTCACAATTGTACTGTTTTTACTGCAGTGTATTTCATGTTTCTTTTTTCGAGGTGATTAATCAGTCGTTTTTCCAGTGACTGGTGACAAATGGAGATTCACAATGGAGATTCACTTGCAAATTAGTCCTGTACTAACATTATAGCTCCAAGATGTACATCAAACTGTACTAAACACAAAATAATACAGATAATATAAAATAGCTATTTGAGATGCAGCTTATAAAAAGCTTAAAGTGAAGAAATAAGCAGAAAATGCTACGTGACAGTAGCTTGCATAAGTATATACTTAAACATCACCCCCAAAAATTGCTATATCAAAAGAATTTGCATAAGGTGACAAATATTTTTTTTTTTAGTGTGGAGTCCATGCCTTTATATTACAAAAGTTACTACTATACAGCTACTACAAAAAAACGTATATTTTTGTAATTAAAAAAAGAAACAATACAATAAGTTTGTTTGAAAATTGTGTTGCCCAATCAATATTTAGTATAACACTGAATAATGTAATGTAAAAATATATTATAATATATAAAGATGACTCTTTTTTTCATATATACTTTGGGACAAGCAAGAAAAAACGAAAAGAGTAAGTATATTCTTCAATGTCATCCAAAAAGTTACTGCTATATCAAATAATTATTATGTTATTATATATTATTATATCATATTATTTATTTAATTTTATTATATCACATTACTTTATAATTGGTATAAAAATAAACGGTAAAAAAACTTGTTTCTAAACTGTGTTGTTTCATCAATATTAAATTCAATGCTGAATAATATTGTTTAAAAATATATTTTATAACAGAACAAGTATACTCAAACGTCAATCAAAACTATTATGCTACATCAAAAGCATTTGCACAAGGTGAACAATTATTATATTGTTTAAAAAATATTTGTTTGTCTAGGCCTTTAAACTGGACTTTATAATTTTTGTAAAAAAAATAAATAAAAGGAAACTTCATATATTCAATATAATACTACATTATTTTATGTAAAAATATATTATAACTTACAAAGATAATTTTTTTTTTTTTTTTTCCAAAATCACATTATCCTTCACAGAGGCCACCCTCTGCCCCATACCTGAATGTAGTCCAATATGTGCTGTTGTCTCTGTTTGGCTGTGGACACCTCTGAGTCAGTGATGGCCTCTCTAAAAGCCTGCTGGGTAATTAGAGCGTCCAGGTCCAGCACAGAGGACAGCCGGCAATAAAGACTGATAAATTTCTCCTTATATGAGTAGAAGTGAACTGCACAGGGAGACAAAATAAAAACAAGAATACTGTAGTTAGTAATTGACACTGTCTTATAAGGGCAACAGTAGTGAGATATTATTGCATTTCTGAAATTGACTTCCCAGGGTGGTGTGTGCTGTATGAAATTGAGACCCTAGGAAGGTTATCATTAATGTCCCAAAAACACTGACGAATCTTTTTAAAGACGCTTTTGTAATGGAAATCTGTGGGAGGTTTACAAGTGTATGGTGTTTGGGTTGAAACTACCTCACAGTATAACGTTTAAAAAGTTGTTTGAAACTCTCCCCACAACAGCAGCTGAATAAGCTACTAAGTGTTCTAACTGGCACCACTGCTAAGAATACAAGCACACGATTTGCCTTCTCGTCTGAAAACAAACCCTGCTATTTCAATGAAAATGATCTTCCATTCTTTAAAACACATTTTATTGGATTATAATATTGATTACTTGTTTAACCTTTCCTTATTTTACACAGTCTGGGCTCGGCGAGGGGGGTGGGTGGCTGTTTGGCTAGCCGTGGTGCGCACCGCCACCCCGCTGGTGTCTGCATGTGTGTGTGTGTGTGTCTGCTTGATTTACTAGAGGTCCTAAGGGAGTGTGACTGGGGGCAGAGGGGGGAGAAATCTGTGGATTTTTATAAGGCCAACTGAGCTAATATTGTAGGGGTTGAAACAGAAGCCAGTGTACCGAGCTCAAACATTTGAAGAGGGAGGTTGAGGAACCCCGAGTGTGGTGTGTAGGGGTTGGTCTGTCCCGGGGCAGAGCAAACGTCGTCTGAGGCGGGCAGCAGCAGAAGAAAGGACACATTGTGACCCAGCTCCAGCACCTCGTGTGTGTAGAGACGGAAGTGCTTGGCCTGTGTGGGACACACAGACACACACACAGAGACTTTAACCCACGGTAAAGCAACAATGTAACAATGTTGTTACAATATAACAAAGGGTAACAATGTTGTGCCGTAAAAAAATCCCAAAACTATATGTATAACTGAAAAGTAATACAGACAAAAAAAAAAGTTATTCTGAGTCTGACTAATATTGGGAGAGAGCATCTATAGTATGTCTATTAGTCTATCCATCTATCCACACATCCATCCATCTATTTATATTTGATCTATCTATCTATCTATCTATCTATCTATCTATCTATCTATCTATCTATCTATCTATCTATCTATCTATCTATCTATCTATCTATCTATCTATCTATCTAGATTTTTATCAATCAAATTGAATACATTTAAATACTACATTTTATAAATCTATATTTGGTCCATCCATCCATCCATCCATCCATCCATTTATATAAGCCTCAAATGTAATGCTCTCTTTTCAAACAGCCCATGTTTTCAAATGAAATGCCCAAAAAACTATTTAAGCTATTTTAATCATTTTAAAATGAAAGTATATTAACAAACTTTCTTTATTTAATTATTGTGGAGCTTAACACCAAGTTACCACAGTGTTGTCCAGTAGACTGCAGTACCTGGTGGAGAGGTAGATTGATATGGTGCAGCAGACTCTTAATGGCCGTCTGGAGCTCAGAGAAGAGGAGGCAGTCTGTAGCCTGATCTGCTCTTTCCACCTCCACAGGGCCAGACAGTGACTGCAGCCATTCCCACTCATCCCTGGGTGGGAAGAGACAGCATTCAGTCAACATACACAGCTCTATATTACGGTTTCCAGAAGTGCCATCGAAGGAGTGGTTTCCAAAGGCTAGTGGGATGGCATGTTAGGTCTAATATTGAGAGTAAGTTTTGGTGAGATGTTTTTGATCAACCACAAAACTTTACTCTGAAAATTCTACACTAAGAAAAGCTAAGTTGTTAAATGTTAAATAATTGACAGCTCTTATATATTTTAAAATTATTGTAGAAAGATTTTAAAAATAAATAAAAATATTCAGTGATAATTTTGGCACATAGATTTTTACAATGAGGTTAAATTCATTTAACTTTCTCTAAATTTCACAAAAACTGTAAGAAGATGAAAAGCATCAGCTTATGGTACGCGGGTAAGATGACGGGGCAAAATAGAGCATTTTGGTTTTAGTCTCAAGGACACCCTCAAGGCCTAGAGTCTAGGGGGTAGTGGGATGGTGGAAAAAAGGTGAATTTCTTTGCTCCAGAGGTTTTCCTCGAGCCGTGAGTAGGCATCATCCTGTGTGAACCTCCCACTGACTTCCACAGTCCGGCCCCGTAGTAAATTTAGTTTTACTACCACACAGAGCTGCAGGATAATACTCTCCCTGTCTCTAGCTACCTACCAAGGTCAACACCATGACCCGAGATGAAAATAAATAAATAGCTCCTTTACCGAACAAAAACAAATAGCAGTTTTGTTTTGACTGTAAAAAATGGTGGTGTCAAGAAACTATGTAAGCCTGTGGTGAGGGGGAGCCCGACACGGAGTTCAGGCATATTTCAATCTTCTCAGGTACACTCACTCTGGAGAGCTCGTATTTGCTTGACCAGTGCGAAATATTAGCTTGTTTCGGTGATATAAAAGGTTTAAAAAGGCATGTCTATATCAATGCCATTCATTAGATTGCATGAGATGCTTTCATAATGAGTCAAGATGTACATATATTTGCTGGTATTTTAGGTAAAATCGATAGATTAATAAAAAAGAAAAAATCATTAAACGCTTTAATTACAGGCTTTGAATAAATGCTTAAATAATGCATCTCTGCTCAATGCTTTCAAGAACTAGGGTCTTCTTTCTTCAATATTTTTGAGATGAAACAAAAAAAAAACGATTTTAAAGATTTTTTAAAAGAAAAAAAAGGCTCCTGAGAACTGCTGTGTGATCTGTAAAATGCAGGGTAATTTGAGGAAAAAATATGCTAAAACACATTCACATACATTCACTATATTAGTATAAAATTTAGAATATTCAATTTTCCCTAAAGCAGGACCAATAAACTCTCTCATTTGTTGTGTTGCATATCATGCAGAGTCTTTCTTTTAAATTGCACAAATTTGCATTTTTCAACTAAACAACCCAAATCATTTCCCCAAAACTTCGTGGGAGTAGCTCATGACAATAGGCTTTATGTTGAAGGTCCCATTAACAAACAAGAAAAAGGGGTCTCATCACATCCACTTGTCGGAGAAAGTGTTAACAGCAGTATGAACTGATGGCGACATCTATGGACTTTTAAGGTAATCAGCTAACCTAGCAAGTTATTTTTACTGTTGGCGGGTTACTCAATTTTAATATCCAAATTGTTAGTGTGAGCAAAAAATATTTAAAGAAAAAAGACGTTTAGATATCAATCTGCATATGCGATGGGCATCTGTAATGTTTGGTAGCTCCATTGAAGACATCTTGAGTAAAACGGCTCTTTATTTAACAAAACATATCCAAAAGACCTGAACCGGAAGTGATAACCCCTAAAACAACAACATGAGCAATGTATATGCACTCTGAATGGGTACACTAAAGTTTAACAAACCAAAAAAGTGACATTGCATTCCGTTTAATCAGGTTTCAAACTCATTTTTGGTCATGGACTAGTAATTTACAGAGAAAAGGCAAATAATAGGAAATAGTTTTAAGTGTAAGTCAATAACTAACCTTGACACATTCCAATTGTCTCGTATCTTGGTGTGACAGAGCATGTTGGGCATACGTTGAGGAACCAGAACTTTGATCTGATCCACAGAGCTGCTAAGCTTTAGGTAACCCAGATAAAGTCCAGAGGACAGCCGGTGCTGACTCCGTCTCTGATAGGCCAGAATGTCCTATAATCAAAATAACAGTTTAAATTCTGAAGAAAAAAAAATCAATGGTGCTTGATTTGAGATAGGCTATCATTAATCTCTGTAGGACAAGACAGAGCTGTGTTCACCTGTATGGTTATGAGAAGGATGTCCAGGGCATATGGTTCCTCAGGGGTAGACAGAGACTTCCTCTGACTCTGAAGTTTGGATACCTGCATCCATTTCCCATTGAAAAAAGAATAGAAGCTTTCCATTTCTCTTACTGTCACAAGCAGCACATTCCCATGACGATCTTTAATGGGCTCATAGTGGACTCGGCCCAAGTTGTGAGTGCCCAGAAGATTCTGTTTGGAGAAGAATAGAGGAATAGACATGATGTGAAAAGGAAGTTAACTTTGTTCTCCAGAAATCTTATTTAACCCTCTGATGCTGTACATGGTTAACCTGGTCCCACCAGACTCTCGTACATTTAATTTCATTTGTACATAGAGTCTGGCACCGCTCCATTGACAAACATTAACTTCCTTGTAGGCGGGTACTCTATTGAAGTCTAAAACTATTGGATCTGCCCAGAGTCACTCTATCTGCCATAACCAATCGCTAACGTTTGGTCGTGACATATGTATTTTCCCAAACCCCGTGGGGAGGATGGCCACCAACAAAACTAAGCAAAGATTGTTCTTGCTCCGGCTTTAACTTCTTAATATTCGGCAGCATTGCTACAACGCACCGAATAGATTTGTTCGCATCTTTCTCCGCTGCTATTACTGAACTACAACTCAAAATAACGCATGAGTCGACATCAACGTCATCGTTCTCAGCCACTCCCTCTGTTCGCTGATTGGCCCGGTAAAAAATTGATCGGAGAAAACCAGAGTCTACAGCAGAATCCCAGACTTAGTACTGAAGGAAAATGAAAATTGAGCGGAAGTACGTAGGAGGGCGGAGTCAGGCTAGTACATGGTGTCCACTACAAAACAAATGTTAAAAAACATTTTTCATAATTTAGGGTGTGATGTTACATCGAAACCACCATGGAGAGTTTACTCATAATGATATATGTCTGCCCTCTTTATATGTCATTATGCTTTTGATTCATCTCAATAGAAATTTAAAATGCCTGACAAAAAGGACAAATCACCAAGTACTTATAAATGTATCACTGGACCAATGTGTAATTCTCTCAAAATTGGAAAGAAAAACAAACACACTTTTGTAATAAATAAATCGGTTACGTAGAGCACGTTGGCCAAAATAATTGTTATGCAATATAAAATATGCTTAAACAGAAACACAGACTCTGCTCAGAATCCTTCATAAGGGATTATCCCACTCAATTTCAATTTCAATCCCATTATAGTAATAAATTGTTAGCAAGGCTCATCACGGGCTGGCAAACCTGCAGTTGGCCCGCGGCCGTCAGCATCTTCTGTCTGGACTGCAGAGTGGAAGAGGAAGAGGTGGAGACTGCCAGGCTCTGTCTCAGCCACCGGACGTCCTCCCACATACAGGACAGCTGCAAAATAAACACAAGCACACTTGTGAAGTTGGAGGAAGCAATTTACTTAATTCCTCGACATCATTCAAAGTCTGTGCATCAATGCCAGAGTGCTTTGTTTTCAGTGATGAAACAATCCCTACTGGGCTAGTTATAGGTGTCTTATAGGTGTCTACTTATTTGACCATGTGGAACAGAAAGCGCAACAGACAATATGCACTCCATAATAAGGTGTTTAAACAGAAAAGTCTCTCATAGAAGGGACCATGAGACTCCATCTATGTGCCTGCCTGTTTATGTGACTGTTTAACCTTCAAACTATTTTAAACCTTGAGACAAGGTTTATCAAGCCAACATCAAAATTTTCCTTGACAAACCTTCATTTTCTACTTGCATATTAGGAGACAAGTTGTAAAATAAACATTTGGATGTGGACATGAGCGCTTAAAAAGCTGCGAGGCTCGTTTCATGAGTATAACTTTACCTCCAATCTCACCATAAAATCTAGAAGTATTTGGCCATCAAACAAAGAGCTATATTCTGCTAAGACTGTCTCTGCTTCTTGCATCACACCAACTTTAGCCTTGTAATGATGGGCTAATTACAAACGCGCGGTCTAACGTCAAAAGTGTGGTGATGTTCACTTTGACAGAATATATTTAGGACGCTAAGCTGACCGCAGGCTGCATTTGGAAGAAACCAACAAAAATATTGACGCTTGTCAAAGAGATGTGTTACGAAAACATTGAAAATGTATGTTTCAGTTCAGCAGTAATAAAACGCACGTTACTTTAGTGCAGTATCTCCGTGCTGACCTCTCCACTGCTTAATGTCGCGGTTGACTGTATGTTTTTGCATACCTTGGTGAACCACAGAAAGTCCTGCATGAGGAGCTGCTGTATGAGTCGTCCACCTCCACTATGGGGATCTGATCCTCATTAGTCACTAGCAGACTGTCCTTATGGTAAAATACTGATGCTATATAAACTCCCCTGAAAAAGAAAAAACAGCCAAGAGAACCTATTCAGAAAAAAGACGAATTCAACATCTTCAGCTATAATGTGAGTTCTATGATTCCTGGCACTTTCCAAGAATAGAGTACAAAAAATACTTTTTTTTTAAAAATTTAAGTAAATAATCAGTGACTCTTAAAGTCAGTGAGATTCTTAACGTTACCATAATGGTGATCATCAACCTCGTCGGGGGCAAACAAAACATTACACTCATATTTTACATTTATTAATTTAGCTGACTTTTATCCAAAGCCACATACAAATGAACACTACAATAAAGCAATTATTATATTTATTATTATTATAAGTTTGCTTAAAGGTGGGGTATGTGATTCTCTTTTTTGTCCATTTTTTCAAAATAACTTGCCTAACCCACTTACAGCCACTGAGTAGAAGCACTGAAATGAAAATTAAGCAATTTAATCATCTGTGGAACGGGCAGGACTCGAAAAACTCCAGCCAATCATTTCCAAGACCACCTAGACTCATTGGACAGTAAGTTCGTCAATCAAACGGTTGTACCACACCCCCCTCCCCCCAGCGCGCGTGACCCAGTCAGGGCCAGCGTTGGAGGAAAGAAGGTAGGACCATTTGAATTGTGTATTTTCAAAATCCACCAGGTGTTTTCCAAATCACATACCCCACCTTTGAGTTACCAATTAAAATGTTTTTTTTACAGTTAATATCTCAGTTAATTACGAAGAAATTATATTTATAAGTGCATTTAATTAAACATTCAAAATATTATTTAAAAATTATTCAGGTGAGAAGATGGTCAAGACCTCTGAGGTGGAACAACCAAATCACACCATTTTAAGGGTGAGGATACAGACATTTGATATGCAGAAAACTACTTTCATGCACATATCTACAATAACAACACAACGATACAACAGTAACCATTATGTCTCTAATGCTGTAATAAAACTAATGAGATACCAATGTGTACCCTATTTGTGGAAAGTGCCACCTATTTTCTGAAATATGCTCATACCACCTTTTGAGAGTCTTGACAAATTTATTAGAGGAGTGAAAAAGGTGTTTCAGGCTCCGGACACTGACTGCTTTCGACTTGGATTCGGCAATTTTGATGTGTCTGGGGGATAAAAAAAAAAAAAAAAACAGTAAATAAATGGAGTCTAGATAAACATACAGGTGAAAACAACAAAATACCCAACCTTGGTAGATTAACATGGGAGTCTGAAGTTAGTTTAGAGAGTGGAAATAATCATCCTGTTTATGAGCAAGTTACCCTATTGAAAGACTTTGGGTTCTTGGATTCATTCTGGCTTCCTTAAGATCAACTAGTCGTTTTTAGAAAATCCAATGATTAATTGAGTATGAACTATGTTGTAAAGGTCATCCTTTTGGAGATTTACATTTCAGAATTGCTGGAAAACACTCCAAGCCTTAGGGTTTTCAACAAGACACAAAAATATCAAACATCGAAAAGAGCAAAATGAAAACCATGATGGAATAAACTTAGGGACCTTCGAAGACAGACAGCGTGAAAGAGCCTCAGGGGTGAAAGATAGGGATTGGGGGAGTCAGGCCACCGACAAACCGGTTATCTGGAACATTTCAGCTGCGTATCTCCCGCTTCAAGCGCAGCCATATCAGCCCACATTTCACCGATGCCAATCTTCAGACGTCCCTGTTTTCATGAAATTAAGCGTCACGTAATTGGCCCCCGTGTAAACAGCAGGGCAGACGGAACAATCCATTTGGCTGAGAAGCTGTTTACAACGTGAAAGTGGCCGTCAAAGCGAGCGAGTCACCGTGAGAGCAATCACGCTAGCCCTAGTCTCTGTGTCTCCATTTGAGGGGCATGAAAGGGAGGTAGGAAGGCAGATTTTCCGTTTGAAAATCACTATCAAACCCCTAAAGGAAAAATGTGTCTTACAAGTCCCATAAGGAGATTAACCCTTGGCCCCTTTGACCCTACAGTGGCGACTGTTAACAGTACGTGATTAAATGCGCACAGTGATTGTTTCCTGCTTGGCAAGATATCTACATAACGTAACCTCACAACCGCAATGCGTCTTACTGGAATCTCAGGAAATTACGTTCCAACTGAAAAAGAGTCAAATTTGATTACATTCACTGGAATATCTCCACCAGACTCCAATGTTTGGATGTCAACCACAATTTTTGTATCACAACAAGTTGGAGTGAGAACAAAATTATCCACTTTTGGAAACACATTCAATCCGTTTTTTTTAAATTATGTTAAGTTCAGCGGCAGTTTCCAGTCTCCGCAAATAGAGCCAGCGCTGCCATCGCATGTGTTGATAAGTTGAACGCAGAATTCGTATTTATTTCTCCCTCAGAAGGTTAACTGGCTTTGACAAGCAGATTATAAGACATGAGTGCATTGGCCTCCTGTGCCGAAAAACTGTCACACTAAATATATAAAGAAATGCCTTTACATTTATGAAAGCAAAAAAAAAAAAAAAACGGATCACCTTTGATTAATGACTTGGCAATAAATCTGACTACCGCACAGTGAGTGCAACCATGAAATGAGGTGAGTGAGAGTTGGAGAGACGTGAGCGCTGGTAGCATTCTTCATTTTCTAACTAATTTAGCGGGGGTCAACGGACCCTTTTCAACATACAAGAGCGAGCGGGATCATCCATAACGTTTGTGGCCAGACTTTCCAGGCCCTCGCTGACAGAAAGAGCTTACATAGCCGCGACGGAGTGCGGAGGTTTGCGTGTGAGCGATCGCGTTGTGCGTGTGGGTGTTGCTGTGTCTCATGCAGGAACACTGGGAGCTGTGTGCACGACGCACACACACACACACACCCCTCGGCTTGAGAGCAACCTCTCAGCTCCACATATACACATCATAAATTAAGATAACCTCTGCTTAAACGAGCTGCATTTTTTTTCGGAGCGGTTTTTATAGTAGTGTCATTGTACCGGTGCTGATTAATTTCGCAGATTATTTCGAACACCGTCGCTCCAAAAATAACCTACCAGCATGCATGCTTATCGGGACATATAATGCACACACATACTGCAAAAAAAAAAGAAAGATCAGTGTTTTTGTCTTGTTTTCCAGTTATTCATTCTCCAATTTTTTTGCAATTTCATTTCTGTCCCAGCTTGTGCATTAACATTCAAACTTGGCATTGTGTACTGCAAATATTGTTGGCTCTTAAGATAAATTGTTACATTCCTCATTTAAAGTAGGGTAGGCAATGTTTTTCATAAATACGTTTTGTTATATGGTTGAAACTCTCTTCACATCCTGATAGCAATCAATAATAGAAGTGGTCTAAATATTAAAACATGTACATATATCTTCTGTGGAAGTCTCAGGACCAAAAATATTTCGTCCAATTATGCATTCGGTCCGTTCACGCCATATTGTAATTACTGTCGAGAGGGCAATCTGTGACATTCTACGGAGCTGTTCACATCCTCGGAATTATGCGTTTCTATGTCAACACTATCAATGCCGAAATTAATCTGCGGCAGTCAGGTGGTACAAGTCAGCACACTTTAAATTGTTTACGGTCATTATTATTGTAATGTTATGTGCTTAGAGACATGAGGTAATTTGACGTAGTTTTTTGTGAAGCTTTGCAGACTCTGCTCTGGTTGTGCGCATTCATGTGTTTTGGAGGGGGCGTGGCTTTGGAGACGCTTATGGAAGGGCGGGGTCTTATGATATCAAAGCTAGCTTGCTATTGCTAGCCTCTCCAAAATTGCCTACCCTACCTTTAAATGAGTGGCTTTGAATAAAAGTGTCTGCCAAAAAAAATGTAGAAGCAATAGTGCATAAACTTTAAAGACATGTTTTCAAAAATAAGTTTATCTTTCTTAAATATTAAAAATATAAAAGACATTTACGCTTAAAATGACTTGCCAATTGGAATATTTTAATAAAATACATTCTCTAAAAAAAGTCAAATTATCTAATCCCACGTAGAAAACTCATAGGATCAAATCCCACTCTGCAGGTATTTACATATCAAACATGGATGATCTTAGAAGCCATTATTTGTGGAATTTGTAAACGTTAGACATTGTATGATCAATCTCAAAATACACTAATAAATAAATATACAGATATGTTTGCTTTTATTTAAAATATTAAAAAATATTGTGTAATATTTTTAATGGAATGTTCAACATTCAAGTTATTTTAAAAAAAAAGTAAATGTATGTGATTTCTAGGATGTTCTGAGATTTATACTGAAAAAACAAGGCAAACATTACGATTAAGAAAATGTTTTTTGCAATGCACACACCCACATTCTCTCTCTAAATTAAAACAGACAGAGACAGATGGGTTATTTTTGCACAGTTTGTGTGCAGAAGTTCTTCTGTTTCTCCTGTTTTTCTGCTTTCCACATCAATAAAAACTCTCATACAGTGTTTTTCTAATAGAATCAATTCCCCTGTATAAATTCATTTGCAACGCTGGCAGCCATCGCTCTGACATAATTAGTGTTGACTTCTAAACAGATGAGGGATGCTGTTTTTTTTTTTTTTTGCTCACCCCCCTCTTGCTTGTGGCCGACTGCATAGCTGCCTAATGAAGTTGCTGTTTGTGAGCAGCGCAATACTGTCAGCACCAGGAACAGCGTTCTTCTATACCTCAGTAGCCGGCCTCTGGGATAGAGAGTGGGCCTGAGGCCAAAGCAGACTCTCTACTCTTTGCGCTACGTCCAGCCTGCCTCGTTTTAAAGGTGTCTGGGCTCTAACCCTGTGATTTACAGTGCTGCACTATATGGACGACATGTTTGACACATAGATGTTAAAATCCAAAATGGATAAATGTATTAAAACAGTATTTATTTATTTACACATACTTCACGCCTGCCTTGCTCCTCGTGTGAAGAGCGTAGGAGGGCAGGCAGCAGGAATACAGAGAGAGAGCGTATTCATACTGCTCTGGATGGCCATACTCGAGTCAAAACACTTTGACCATGCTTCATTTCATCACTTTAATACAGAGTTAATCTACTGGAAGAAGTGCGGACTTAGAAGATGATGGGAAGGAGGGATTTCTGGTGAGTGGGCAGATGGGTGGAAGGGAGAGAGAATATACGATGAGAATAATTGAGAGCATTATGAGAGATTGACATCGGAAAGACAAAAAACAATAAAGACAGCAAATAAAAGAGCACCAGCAGAGAAAAAAAAACAGAGATGATGAGGATGAAGTCGTCTGGTTCCATTGGAACATCCTGTTCTGATTCAGGGGACATACAGCCCACTTTTAGCTAGGTATATGGATATTTTCATAATGCAACTGTTACATAACAGATAGTTACATAAAAAAGTAAAACATACATATTAAATATATACAAAATGTATTTTTTATATTGGAAGCTCTATAACAAAACTGA
Organism: Chrosomus eos; assembly: GCA_036326025.1. NCBI lineage: Eukaryota > Metazoa > Chordata > Actinopteri > Cypriniformes > Leuciscidae > Chrosomus > Chrosomus eos. The sequence continues at coordinate 28,340,831 of CM070830.1, read as the reverse complement.
ATTAGCTTGCGCTGTTACACAGTCTGAGCTCTCACCAAAGCTATAGAGAACAAATTGTTTTATGACATTAGGAAGTCTATGGCTACAAGAAGATTTCCAAAACACTAAAAGTTCCCAGAGACACAGCTGGCAGACTTATTCATAAGTTTAAAATTTGTTGTACCAGAAAACATTTGAGGGTGTTGAAGAAAAAGCACAATAGCATTAAGGGGAATAAAATGTTGGATCAGAGCAACTGAGAAAAACCCGCAATCTACTGCCAAAGAATTGCAACACATGATTAAAGAAGGAAAAAACATTTAAATGCAAAGCATAAGAACACTAGACAAGCATGGCCTTCATGTTGGGACATCTTGCCGAATGCCACTCTTGACCAAGAACAAAAAAGCTAACTTGAATATGCTTAAATTCATAGACCTGTGGAGTCCTAGAAGAATGATGTGACCAAACTTTTTGGACCCATGAATCAGCGGTATGTCAGGTGCTAAAAAAGGTAAAGCTTATGAGCAGAACACATCTTCATAGTCAAACATGAGGTGGTCCAGACTAGTTATGGGGGTGCTTTGATGTTGCAGGACGTGGAAATCGTAACTGAATGAAGGACATCATGAATTCCTTGAAGTATCAAGCCATTTTGGCAATGTTTTTTGCAGAGACTGAAGTTTGATGATCAATGGACTTTCCTGCAGGACAGCTATCCCAAAGTATACATCCAAATCTACTTAAAGCAGCAACAGGTAACTTTTCAACCTTCATAATATATTTCCAAGTCTCTTGTGATGGTACATCGACTTACAATAGGTTGAATGACACGTCTGCCATAGCCTGACGGGGTCTGTAGCGTTTTTAATCGTACTTTTAAACTTCGGGTAGTAACCGGCGAACGAAGAGAACTACAAAATTTGACTGCTTTACGGCATATACGTCACTTCCACCACCACCCCCACTTCCTTAAAATCGGACGTGCGAGCCAAATGTTATAGTCATGGCCGAAGCAGCACAGAAAAACAAGAAAGCAAAGTTTTATCGGAGCAAAGTAAAAGAGAAAGTGATCGCGTTAAAGGCAGAACAAGGATCAAAATTGGGCCAGCGTTTTCTTGCTGGCGTGAGCTGAAGGAAGAGGAGGGGTCATGACTGACCGATGCGGGCTGTCATGCTTTTGTACTAGTAAGTATATTGCTTGCTTGCACTAGCTACGGTGACCTGACCAGACGTCCCGTTTTTCCCGGGACAGTCCCGTATTTCAACTCTAATTTTAGTGTCCCGACTTATTAAATTGAATACGCGCAGGACAGAGAGGGAGAGAGAGAGCGAGAGACCTAACATGTGTGTGCTAGAGTAGCCTACGCATTAATACGCACGCGCGCGCATTATTGATATAATAATATAGCTTGATATTATAATATTGACGATATATGGTTATTATCTACCACTCAAACATTGCATTGAAGTATAGATTCAGTAAAACGGTAACCAATAGGCTAGACTAGGCTACTATAAGACGCTGGCTTGTAAACGTGAGCAAAATAAATAAATAAATAAAACCCATGAAATTATATTCATATGACATGCTGAAATATATGCCACTGTACCTGGGATGAAGACATTTCACACGCGACGCAAGCTAGCAGAATACCTGCATGTGACCTCCTCCTACAGTGTTCACGGCTATAATGATTGTCAACAAATACATGTGCTACATTCATGACGGTTTACGACAGTAAGTATAGGACAATACTGTTTCCCAACTGTAGGGGTGGACCCCGAGAGCAAAAGTTAAATTTTACCTGGTGTTACTTTAAAGTCCCCGTGAACCGGAAGTTGCAAACGACTTTTCTCCAGTGCTGTGACGTATTTCCGAGAGAAACGGAATACTAAATGAGGTGCCTAAATGTGTGCCTGTCTAATGTCAGTTGGAGGGGTGTGGTTACGGATGTTAAGCAGAGCCCAAACCGTCAAGCCTACGTCATCGGGCAAGGTCCTCCAGTGCAGAGGGGAGGGGCATTTTCAGAATTTGATTAAAGATTACGAAGCCAAAATTTTTTTTGTGTGGATTGACTTGCATGGATGAATTGTTCACCACAAAACGATCAATTTAGGCAAACAAAGTAAGTATGGTCAATTTTGATTTCATGGGGACTTTAAGCTTGGCTCAGGGTTCAGTTGTTGAATGTTCTTCAGTGGTCTGTCTTCAGATTTAAATCTCATTGAAAATATTTGGTGGAATTTGAAGAAAGCAGTGGTAACGTAAAAACCAAAGATTATCAGTGATCTGGAAGCTTTTTCAAGAGAAGAAGGGGCCAATATTGCAGTAGAGAGGTGAAAGAAGCTTCTAAGCACTTACAGGCAGCGTTTATTGAAGTTATAAAGAATAAAAGAGTGTTTTATTTGAAAATCTAAAAATGTAGAACGTTTTCTGTGATGGGTAGGTTTATGGCCAGGGATAGGATATACAGTTTGTATAGTATTAAAATCATTATGTCTATGGAATGTCCACATAAAACATAAAAACCCAACATGTATGCATGTATGTGTGTGTGTACCTCCACAGCAGTAGTGCTGGTGTGTGGCTCGAACCTGCTGTAACAGTCTCTCCATAGCCTCGATGTGACCTCTCCTCCTGCTCTCTCTCCCATCGCAGTCCTTCCAGTCTAACATTGAGAGATATCACACAAAACTCAGTTTTAGCAGTGTGACATGTTCTAGATATTAAACAATGTCATTTTATTTGATTCAGTCAGATTTGCATAAAAAAGAGCAAAAGCTTATCTGATAATGCTAGTCTACAGAAGTCCTGTGTATTTATAACTAAATTTGACTACGGTTAATCCACAACTACAGTAAAATGTTGTTGTCAGGGCACTTGCAGAATAGCGACACATTACCGAGAGAGGGTGCATTGTATTAAAGAGGTTATTATAAAAAGAGACTGAAAAAAAATGTTTTTAAATAAAATATCACCCTGACAATTCTCTGCGTCTGTATTGGGAATAATGCTGGATTTGTTACTGACACAAAACTTGAGACCCCTGATGACACAGATGTTTTTTCTTTGCAGCGCTCATTTGAAAGAGGAAATTCAAGGCCAGATTCAGAGAGTATCAAAGACGGTAGGGTGAGTGGAAATCGTGATGGTTAAATAATAGCGCAGTCCTACCTCCAAGGATGTCGACTATATGCACTCAATACAATTTTCTCTCCTTTTAACGACATGATATGTGAATTAAAAGCAATGCTAATGGCTTCAATGTTGTTTGGACCTGTAGTATTTTTTTTTTTTTTGCTTGTTTGGAAATTATCATTTTTGTGCTAATTGGCAACTGTGGCTGTTTTGCAGAACTTACTGGAAGGAACAGCAGAGGGAGGTTGAGAGAGTTGTGCCAGACTCCAGCCCTTCATATTGCAGGCAGACACTTGAACATAGTACTGTCTACCCTGTAACAAACAAGAAAAACATCTTAAAAATCAAGTGTTCCCCAGGACAAGTTTTACTACACAATATCAACAAGCTATACTACCAGAGGAGTTCTGTGGACATAACTCATAATTCACAGCAGACATGTTCACAAGTCTCGGATGCATAGTCCAAGTCAAGTATAAAGTTTAAAGTTGTGTCACAAATGACCTACTACACACTATGTACTCTACTGCATAGCGTATGAATTTAAGAAGCAGTTTGTCATCCAACATCAAAGTCTAATAGCCCCTCGCCTTCCATAACATAAGGAAAGCTCATCGACTGCTTTAAGTGTCCCACATTCTACATAAGTGAAATTTCATTATGAAAACAATATTTACTATTTATACAATAACACTATTTATACTATAAAATTGCACAGAACAGTATAAATTAAGAGCAAAAAAATTGATGTCTGGAGCGGATATTTGTTTTTAATGACACTACGTTCGATTAAACCATCAAAATATGAGAAAAATATTTTTAACATTTTAAATATGAGGGAAAAACAAAACGCTAAACTTGCTTAAGGTATTTATCTGAGAAAATGACTTGGCAAAAAAGGCTAACTACAGCTAAAGCTTTTATTTTAGCATTCAAAAAAAGTGCAGAAAAATACAAAAAGCTCACAGGGAAAAACATACACTGACTACAACATAATCAGTTATTTATATTTCTCTCTTGTTTTTGTTCGTGCATAATTTCTTTATATGACAGCCTAATCAAAAATGATTTCCGCACAATTTAGCATCTTAAATTGCTTTAATAAAACAACTGACTCCAAGCACAACTACGCAATATGCTTACAAAATCTTAAACACATTTTGAAGAATAATTGAATAAAGGGTGAAGATGTCAATTTTCCTTGGCTGGATATCACTTTTGGCCACTACTGTATTCCCAATGTATACTTTGTGGTTTTTTTAATAATAATATTTAAATGTATCTAAAAGAAAGTATATGAGGCTTACATAAAAATATATAAAAAATATTAAAAGATAATTTCTAATTTATCCGTAATACTTTTAAAACATGTGTATAGTATATGAATAGTGTATTCATTATTTATTAAAGTAACACTAAGTATTTTTTCAACCTTCATAATATATTTCCAAGACCCTTGTGATGGTACATCGACTTAAAATAAGTTAAATGACTTGTCTGCCATAGTCTGACGGGGTCTGTGTCGCTTTTACTGGCACTATGTAACTGCACAAAAAAGAACTAAAAAATTCGACTGCTTTAAGTCAAGCGCTACAATAGTCATTATTTCGTTTTTCTTCGTTTCTGATGTCGCAATACATCATCCTTTCATGAAATCATGTAACATACTCTACCTTGTCTGTGGACATCGTTTATTCTGAAGCCGGTGCTGGATAAACAGCGAGCGTGCGTGCGACGGTAGGCTAGATTATTTACGACAGCGGCAATGGACAATTTCGTTTCCAACCAGTAGGGCGACCGAAGAGGAAAATTTACTTGGTGTTACTTTAAAAAAACAAGGTGCTTTTCTATTTAAAAAAAATATTTAGGCAAGTTATCTTTCTGTACAGTAAATGAACAGAAAACATTCGTTAAGTGCATGATAGACTGGACAATGCGATTTTCTGAAAACACATTTTCTCCTTGTGGACTTGAACGTGAAACAAAGTGTGTATCTCTAGTTCACAGGCTGCACAGTGATTTCAGCTTACCGTGGTGAGACTGGTAATTGTGAATTTTAGGGACTGCAGATTCTCAAGGATCATCTCTCCGGCTAATAAAGAGAAGTCCTTCAGACAGCTCCATTCAACTGCAATGCACGTCATCACACATTATACAGAATTAAAAAGCAGAGAACATCAATGTGGAATCTAAAGAAACCAAATAGGACAGACTGAAATAGGACCATGATGATGTTACAGAAAAACTAAATATGACTTGATCACCTGTTTTATCATCTGTTGAATATATTTATGTGTTATTGCTTATAAAAACAATAAAAACATCCCTTTTCAATCCCTTTTATACAGTTTATAAACAAGCAGATACTGTAATGTGAGATGTTAAATGATGACTGTGAACAAACCATGATGTGTCTTTAAAACACTGTACTATTTACTGTAACTAATTTAATTACATTTATTATTTGGTCTGGGTAATTTGTAATTGTGGTGTATTTTGTGTTATAACAAAATGTAATAAATAAATAAAAAAACAACTGAGAAAAATCTATAAAATAAAACACCCTTCTCAAGGTGTATGTGTATGTAATACAGACAAATGCACATTAAGTCTGCACTGACCTTTGTATTTGGTCACCACAGCTGAGTTCATGCTGGCAGGTTCCTGAAAGCTAACAGTGAGAGATGTGCTGCCGGTCACACTCAGACGCACCGTCAACGGAGCCTCAGGTGGCCCTGAAAGAGACAGGTCAAAGGTTACATAGCTTCTCGATAGCAAATAATAGACCAGTGACCTCAGACTCAGCTCCTGGAGAGCTACTGTCCTGCAGAGTTTACCTCCAACCATCTCCAACTCACCTGCCTGGAAGTTTTTAGTAATCCTGAAGACCTTTATTACCTGGATAGGGTGTGTTTAATTAGGTTTGGAGCAAAACTCTGCAGGGCAGTGGGGCTGTAGGGGCTGAGTTTAAAACCATTGTAATAGACCCTTTAATAGATGAAGATCTGCTTCATACATCGCTACACTATTGATAATAGACAAGAGACCTTTTCTTGCATGAAAAATTGTGTCGAAATGTAATGTGACCTCACATTCACTATGTATTTTTGTTCCAGTACAGATATCTAAACATTTATAAATCAAGATATATTTACTTAAGAAGTAAAATTATTTTTTGTAAAAAAATAAATAAATTTTGAGTGAGTTTTTGTCTGCAATAAAGTAAGTTTATGCTTATCACAAGAAAAAATATCTGCTAATGGGGTAAGAAAAACTTGTTTTTAATATCGTCATTTTGTTTCTCAATTCAATTAATCTTAATCTTTATTAGAATTTCTAGATATTTGTACTGGATAACAAGACAATCAAGGTCTTGGGTTGTAAAGATTGTATATATGTTGTACATATTCAGGTTTACCACAAATTTAATAAACCTACAGACATTAATCTATAGCTGTCATTTGGCTGACCACTGTCCTTTTTACTTCCATTTATATGTACTTGCAGGTTTTACAGTGGTGCTCAGAATTAATGGTACCCCTGGTAAAAATGATAAAAAATGGCTATAAAAAATTAATCTGCATCGTTTATCCTTTTGATCTTTCATTCAAAAAATTGGTAAAATTCTAACCTTTCATTGAAGTAAAAGAATTGAAAGTGGGGGGTAAATCACATTATAAAATAAATATTTTTCTCCAAAACACGTTGGCCACAATTATTCATACCCCTAGAATTTTTTATGAATAAAATATCTATGAAGTATATTCCCATTAATATTTACCTTTTTTAGCACACCAGGGTGACTAGGAACATGAAATTGTCCAGCTATGACTTCTTGTGTTACAGGAGTTTAAATATGAGGAAGCACAAAGGCCAAATTCCCTTAATCATTCATCACAATGAATAAAACCACAGAACATGGTTCTGATGTGCATCTAAAGATTGTTGAGCATCACAAAATAGAAAGTGGATGTAAGAAAATAGCTAAACAATTGAAAAATCCCATTTTGACCATCAGGGCAATAATTAAGAAGTTATAATCAACTAAAGATGTTACGATTCTGCCAGGAAGAGGACGTGTGTCTATATTTTCTTAATGGACGGTGAGGATGAAAGTTTGAGTGGCCAAAGACTCTTCAAGGATCACAGATGGAGAATTGCAGAGATTACTTGAGTCTTGGGGGTCAGAAAGCCTATTAAAAAAATCAAACAACCCCTACATCACCACTTGTTGTTTGGGAGGGTTTTAAGAAAAATGCTCCTCGCTCGTCCAAATACAAACTCCAGCATATTCAGTGGTCAGACACGACTGGATCTTCAAACGGCGGCACAGGGTTCTGTGGTCAGATTAAACTAAAAAAAGAGCTTTTTGGCAGCAAACACGCTAGATGGGTTTGGTGCACACAAGGATAAAAAGTAACCCATGTGTAGAATTTAATATACCGTTGGATCTTTAATGTTGTGGGCCTATTTTTCTGCTGGAGGTCCTGGACTTCTTATTCAGATACATGGCATTGTGGATTCTATCAAATATCAACAGATAAAAAATCAAAACCTGACGCCTTCTGCTAGAAATCTTATAATGGGCCGTGGTTGAATCTTCCATCAGGACAGCGATCCAAAACAAACATCAAAATCAACACAAAAATGTGTTAGGGAGCACAAAATGAAGCTTCTGCCATGACCGTCCCAGTTGCCTGACCTGAACCATATAGAAAATGAGTGGCTGAACTGAAGAGAAGAAGCACCAATATGGATCTGTGAATCTGAAGGATCTGGAGAGATTCTGTATGCAGGAATGGTCTCTGATCTCTTGTCAGGTGTTCTCCAAACTCATAAGGCATTATAGGAGAAGACTCAGAGCTGTTATCTTGGCAAAAGGAGATTGCAAAAAGGTATTTAATAAAAGGGTATGAATAATTGTGGCCAACGTCTTTTGGAGAAAAAAAATTTTTTATAATGTGATTTCCCCCCCACTTTCAAATCTTTTACTTCAATGAAAGGTTAGGATTTTGCCAATTTTTTGAATGAAAGATCAAAAGAATAAACGATGCAGATTTATTTTTTATAGCCATCTTTTATCCTTTTTACCAGGGGTACCATTAATTCTGAGCACCACTGTATGTGCCACAATCTCCTTGTTAGCACCTTCATTTTGTACTTGTAACTCAAAGCACACAGCACAGCTAATGTGCCCTTGTGTTTCCTGAAATGCTTTTCATAGATACCTGTGAGAGTTTCTCTGCAATCTTTAAGAGCGTCTGCGGCAAAACATCGCTGATTTATCACGGCTGCCTTCACTTGAGGTTGTTTACAAAGAAAAGCCAACGAAACTCGCCTGATATAACAAGTAATCAATATGACAGGAGGGTGAGAGGGACACTATTGTATGTGTTTGCAGCTCGATTCATTTCAGGACAATCAACCTGAGATTAATAACTGTGGACCAAATAATCATAGTGCCTTGCTTGCAGAGTCTTATCATTCTAATAAAGTGAACAGGTTGGGCCGATATGGGAATCGATGACCTTTCAGTTGAAACGCTGATAGATTAGACAGGACTGTTTGAAAATAAAGGCCAGTTCAATGAGTATTTCATTGTAGCATAGCATATGAATGACCTTTTTTTGAAATGTTAGGCACTGGAAGAAACTTACGTGCATGCTCGAATCCTGTGCGCATGCGCTTGTAGAGTTTGCATCTCCACTCCCAAGCTTTGAGCTGTTTTTCTTTGTCAGACGTTTCCAGGCTGAGGCTCTCTCTCATCACCTGGGTGGACAGTTCGCTGGCTCTCCTTTGGGCTTCCTGTACCAGTGCTGAGAGATGGGCATCTCTGCTTTCCAAACTGACAACTAAAACACAACACAGAGAGGTCTGTTAATGAGACTTTTCATTTATTCCGATCAGTGTGATTTTTTTTTTTTAGCTAGTGGATAACCTTGCATTTCAGTTTAAAGGTGAGGTGTAAAGTCACAATCTCTTATTTCAAACTGGTTTCGTGTAGGGGAAAAAAGGCTCTAGGTTATGAAATCAAAATGAATGACACAATCAAGATCCACATTCACATCCAACACTGGTTGCCCCCACTTTTACAGCATCCTTAGTTCTGGAAGAAATATTCTTCAAAAAAGAGATGCCTTGAACCAAACCTAACAGTTCATTGACGGATTACAACATTACAAACTTCGATTGGAAGCAAAATCTTTGAAAAAAGGTACTATATTATGTACTTGAATTCATTTATAAAGCATTCATTCAATGAATATGTATTACTTTTATCAATGCTGAAAGCAGTTGTGCTCCGTAACATTTTTTGTGGACACTGTGATACATTTTTTATCAGGATTCTTAGATGAAAAGAAAGACATTTCAAAAAGAACAGCATTTCTTTGAAAGAGAAATATTTTGTTACATTTTTGAAGGGTAGTGTATCATCATTCTACAACCTCTGAATGTATGGTAGCTTTGTCTTGAAGGGTTTATATTTTATTGCTAAGAATCAATTTAAGACTAAATCTTTGGAGACATTGAATGGTATTTTTAATTCTGGAAATGCAGTACTGCTCTCTATAACTGAAAAAAACAAGATCAAGCACATATGACTATATCAGTTAATACTTAATACCGTATGAAAAATATCTGTTACAAGTAGTAAAGTGCGTAACTGCCTACTTTTGCTGGCCTCAAGCACATTCATCTACAAACATGTTTACGATCTAAACTGCACTGTGAAAAAAGACAGCAGTAACAGACTGATCAAATGTATCTCAAACTTACATAAACCAAAAATAAAAGTCATGATTGAAATGACAGGAAGCCCATTACACTACCATTAAATCTCCAGGCTCACACTGCTTGTGTCAGCATAGCGGCAGATGAAGTCAGCCGTGTGGGGTGGAGGGGAGAGGTGTGGATGTATGTACTCGACGGTCGTCTGGAACACACAGGACTGTGTTTGGCCGTATAGATTTGTCATGGTAAAATGAATACTGCCTGACCAGTCCTACTCGTAGGCCGTGAATACAGCTGCATTTTCTTTCAGAGCCTTAGTCATAGACCATGACAGCAAAATAAACAAATAAATACATGGCTGAAGAAACCCTCTTTCACTGGCCCAGCCCGAGCCTCTGGAGACGGGAGCTCTCCGGGGGAGATGATAAAGTGTGTGTTGTCAACTCGGAAAAAAGGGGGCCTAACCTAGCCGCTCTTACACGGGGGTCCACGGCGCAGTGGAAAAGGTAGCCATATTAGCAGTCTTGAGGTGCAATTTCCTGCGCTCTGAAGATTGACATCTGGCTACTATGTGTGGTTAATTGAACAGACTATAAATTAATGGGCGAGTCGGGCGATATTGCGCTGTCACACACAGTTGGCATTGTCGGGGCTCTGGGACGGCCCTAAATTTAGGCATTACGGGCCCCAGCCATGCCCATAAACATGCTTTAACTTAAGCCTTCGTTCGGACCTCCAAACTGTCAGGCGTCTGGCTGATTGATTTACTTGGCACTTCTGGCCTGACATAAATATAATGCCTAAAGCCCAGGAGGGGAAAATACGGCAATGTTTATTTTCTGTTTGTTTACAAGGATTGGATTGTGCCACGATGAAATGTTTTGAAATTTAACTGCAGCCTGGGTACAATAAATCACTTAGTATAATTGCCCCCCGTTACATGCATCATTGGAAAAGTTAAACTATTAAATGACAAACCTTGTTAAGATTTTTCTGAGGGATGCCGTGTGCTGTCTACCCCACCTCACCCCACCCCGGCCCCGCTCCGACTGCAGTACAGTGGTCTCAGTGCAATCATGAAAAAGCCGAATGTTGTCTGAGTGCTCTGGACTGGAGGGACTTTTTTTCTCCATGGTGTTCAAGGTAAGAAACACCTGTTCTACTGTTGCCGAAGACTCAGGGACTGAATATGCTATTGATTAATCCAAGGGCAATGGGTGCAGATATTGCATTAAAACCTGATAACCACACTCAGCTTGTCCCAAAAATAGTTTGTTATGCTTAAAAAAATGCAAATTGCCTGAATGACGTCAATGATCATATCATTATACAGTATGTGACACTCCACAATGTTATTTTCAAAATATTACACAATGAACATAATATTTTATCTCATTAGTGGTTACGACAGATGTCATTAGATGTTTAAAGCAGAATTATGAGTGCTTATGGCAGCTTTCATGGAAAAGTTTATTCTAGTATTTGTACCTAAAGGCGATTATTACATGAGCCCCTAAAGCAAAGTGTCAAACACTCACACTGGCTCCGTCTGTTTATCGTCAGCTTCATTCTAAACAGCTTGTCCAATTACAGAGCATCTGCTTTTGGTTGCCACAGCTAAACAGAAGGGAGTGACGCAAGAAAAACCTTTTGATGGTAAGTAACCACATAGAATGCACTTTTATTCCTTAGCGATGAAGATGTGATGATAAGCAAAGCACATATAAGTAACCCAAGTCAAAAGTAGTAGCAAAATGTCAATAACAACCATAATTTCAGCCAAAATACCACAATTACAGTTACTGCTACAACTGTAAAATCAATATGTGAAATAAATGTTTGTGTAAAATGGTGTTTTAAAAAAAATGCGTACAACAAACATTTTGTCACATAAATAATAAAACAAAAATATATGTAAGAAATAATTGATGACAGGCCGTTAAATTTTTATAATTATTATTCTGCTTATACTACGGTTATCACAACTCAAGACATTGTTCAGATGCTGTTTTTCAAGACATTTATCTGGTTTTTGTCCATAAAACGCTTTTGTGTGTGGGACTAATTTCTTACGCATCTTAACCCACGCCTCCGTTGCTAATTCCAAAACGACATTTTAGAGCTAGTAACAGAGGCGTGAGCCATTGATAGCAGACTAATGCAGAGAGAGAGAGAGAGAGAGAGAGAGAGAGAGAGAGAGAGAGAGAGAGAGAAGAGAGAGAGAGAGAGAGAGAGAGAGAGAGAGAGGGGGGGGGGGGGGAAAGAAAGTTTAAGCATGTGTGAATTATCTGAGTTAGTTTGCGTCGGGCGCGTTTCCATTACAGATTTGCGCAAAACTTTTGCGATTTTTTCTAAATGTCGATAAAAAACTATTGCGAAATGACGGCGTTTCCATTAACTGATGTTATGCGATACAACGTCCTTTTTTTCCTCTCGCGATAAGTCATTTAAACATCATGACAACGGGACATTACACATCCACACTAGACATTATTATTATTATTATTAATGGAAGGAGACGTGCATAGCATTTTTCCTTTTAATGAATTTAATAAAGAACTCTGTCCAAACTGTCAGTGTACATTTGTGTCCATTCGTTTTTCCTTATTTAACCCGTGTTCAAAACGAAAAATTAACGGTGGTTGTTTTTTTTTAAAATGCAAAGTTGAACACCATTTTTTTTTAACTGTAGGCTACACAAAATGCTGCGCAAAAATAATAATATATCGACTAAATTTCAGATGTTTGTTTATGACTTTTTGCCCCTTTATTAAACATTTTTAATATTCCCAACTTAATACGAAAAAAAAGTCGATTGTAATGGTTTTCTAAGGCCAAATTAGAACCTGGAAATTATATTTTTCCCGCAGTATACTGAATGAGAAGAGCCATATTTATGTCTCTGGAACCACAGAATACAGAAAGGTGATTTAGGTAAGTTATAGGCTAATGATAATAAATGTCTCTGAAAAAATAACGAGGCATTTTAATTGTTTATTAATAAACTATTTTTTTCTAAATCAGTGTCGGCTAAAAACCATCTCTGCTGAGGCGCGCCGCGCGAATGCACCAGAGAGAAATAGGCATACACCTTTCATACTGATTACATAAGCAGAAGGTATTAGCTTTCGATTCGAATTTGTTCGTTTTAAAGTGGACATTTCAAGCTTTAGCCCAGGCTATACTTTGTTTCAGTTCTCGCGCTCCAGTTCACAGAGATCATGAAAGCGCATGATTGTTTTATTTTACAAAAGCACAACGATTTCTTGTTATTATGAGTTTACACAAATAAAATCATAGTTGCGAATAATGTATTATTATTTTCTGTTATATTATTTTAAGTTGTTTCTACTGTTGATAGGAAAAAGCAAGTATTCGCGGCCGCGCCTCCGTGCCATGCGAGCTCAGCAAACACTTGGATATGCATCAAAATCTTGTGTTTATTTGTGATAATCTTAGCCCTGTATTATTGTTGTCTAACCATTATGTATGACATTTGACGAATTGCTTTGTTCCTTTTTTGGATAAAAGCGTCTTCTAAATATGTAGCCTAATAACTGTTATAATAATGATGATATTTATTAGCCTAGGCCTATTATTATTTGCGTATATTACGGACCCCAAACACACCGCGTCTTCTAAGTCAGGTGACTGTTATTGCGCAAAAACTGTTTCCATTGCAGTTTTGCGAAATATCCCTTTTTCGAATTGCCTGAAAAACCTCCTCATGCGAGCGTAAAAACTTTTTTGCGATAAATGGGAGTTTTTGCGAAATTGACGTGTTTCCATTGAGCGTAATTTCAATTCGCAATTTCAATTTGCGCAATTTGAAGGGTAATGGAAACGCAGTGTTCAGTGTTTGACAGTACACTCTACTGTCTAGTTTCATCTCTACTAATAGCGAAACTAAGTTGATCTGCTTTAAGAACAGTGCCATTATTACCAGTGAGAAATATCATGTAGCTATTAATTTGCTAATCTATTTTACAGATTAAATGGTCAGAGCAGCGCTGACAACACATTTATGTGCTTACTGTATGTGTGTGCATTTGAGTGAGAGAGAGAGAGAGAGAGAGAGCGCGAGAAAGAGTATATGATTTCCACACATAACAAATCGTAATTTTGTGGCAAAAAACATGGAAATAATTTATCGTTTTCATCATATTGTTGACTCTGTTTGGTCAGTGTCTTAGTTGGTTTTGATTCTTTTGCTGTTGTAGGCTTTAAGGACCTTTGAAATAACTGAAATCATTTGGCAAAGTGATATGGACATGTAATGCGGTCAAGACCTGCCTGGTAGAGATGCGCGGATGGGCTATTATTTCATCCGCAACCGCATCACAAAACTCATCATCCGTCCGCCATCCATCCGCACCAACGTTTTTGACCAATTTTCTTAACCGCACCCGCCCGCCATCCGCTGATTGGGCGATACAACGCGCTGAGACCGCGAGACTAGAAAGCTCTCAGAATATCAGCTGTGAACTCCGTCTCCGATCGGCGCGCAGGGATAAAAATAAATAAATAGCCTAAAATAAACGCACTTCGGCAATCCTGACCTTATCTGAGTGGCGGCCTTAAGCATCTGGGGGCTCGTTTCAATAACTAATGGGGCCCTACCCACATAAAACATAAACAGAGAGCAGAAAAGGCAAGGATTCCTGTTGGTTTGCATCAATTGTATATTAATAGGCTATTACGTGCACTTTCAGCTTCATGAACAGGCAGCTCAACGTATCATCCAACCTTATTTGATTAAAACTATATGTATACAGCGTTTTACGTTGGAATAAGCCTCGCCCTTAAATTACTATTATTTGAAGTTAAAGTCCCCGTGAACCGGAAGTTGCAAACGACTTTTCTCCAGTGCTGTGACGTATTTCCAAGAGAAACGGAATACTAAATGAGGCAAAATAGTGAGCGTGGCTTTTTTTTCCAACTAGCACCTGATTGGATCTAGAAAAATGCACCTCCTCGCCATTTCTCCTTTCACATGCTGTGTGCCTGTCTAATGTCAGTTGGAGGGGCGTGGTTACGGATGTTAAGCAGACACCCAAACCGTCAAGCCTACGTCATCGGGCAAGGTCCTCCAGTGCAGAGGGGAGGGGCATTTTCAGAATTTGATTAAAGATTACGAAGACAAAATTTTTTTGTGTGTGGATTGACTTGCATGGATGACTTGTTCACCACAAAACAATCAATTTAGGCAAATAAAGTAAGTATGGTCAATTTTGATTTCATGGGGACTTTAACATTATACAATATACGTAGACCTACTACACCACAAAACTAGTTGAGTATAAATTCTTTAAAATTGGGGAATCCGTTACGGACGCTCTGAAAGCGGCACTAAAAGACTGCTTTAAAACTTTCACAGAGACATAAAACAGAAAGCACAAAGCCTTTCTTTAAAGTGAATTTCGTTTTGTTTTAATTGTATCTTAATTTTAAACATTGTTTCATCGACCAATTGCCTGGATTTAATAAATAATAAGTAAATATAGCCTAGCAGATAGCCTATAGGCTAATCACAAAACCGCCGGCGCGTGAACTGGAGCGCGTCTCAAAACTCAGCCTACTTGCCTCACAGACCGAGAACTATATCTTAAATGTCTACTTCTAAAAAGAACATTTCAAAACGAAAGAAAACAGACTGCTCTCTGTTTATGTAATCCGTATGAAATGTGCATTTCTCTCTGGCGCGTTCACTGCGAATATCACGATCAGCATTGTCAACTTTGTCACAGAAAACACGTTTATAAACAATTAAATTGTCTCCGTGCTATAGGCCTATTCGACATATTCATAATCATTACTTTTGCCGGTTCTTTGTGACAACTTTTAGGTGCTTTTTTGGCAGCGCTCCACCCGTAACGCGTCACCACAACATCAACACCGAAAACATGGGGATTTTTTTACAATAAATGACAAGCTGCTATAGTGACGTAACGTTATTTAGCCTGTCGCGAGTGCAAATGCAAAGTTGCAAAGCTGATTTAATCATGGAAAAACTGAATTAATTTACAAAATAGTTTTCATTTGTATTTCAGCACTTCGCGAATGGACAGCGACTCTATATCACACCTCTTTTTTTACAGTCTATGGTTCACCCCGAACACGAATAGAGTGTCAAATACGCGTCTAGTTAGACGCTTGAACATATATTTTTCATTTGATTGGTTCAACCGCCCGCCACCCGCCCGAATTTAATTAAAAAAACATTTTTCGTCACGTCATCCGCCCGATCCGCGGTTTATCCGCGGAGTCCGCGGCTGTAACCGCCAACCGCGCATCTCTACTGCCTGGAAGTACTTTAGCTGTCCGTTTCCCTGAAAATAATTGTACACCTTAGAACGTTCGTCAACCAAGCATTCAACAGCCCCGTAGTATAAAATTATATTAACTGAATTGTACATTAAAGTAACACCAGGTAAAATTTAACTTTTGCTCTCGGGGTCCCCCCCTACAGTTGGGAAACAGTATTGTCCTCTACTTACTGTCGTAAACCGTCATGAATGTAGCACATGCATTTGTTGACATCCAAGATAGCCGTGAACACTGTAGGAGGAGGTCACATGCAGGTGTTCTGCTAGCTTACGTCGCGTGTGAAATGTCTTCATCCCAGGTACAGTAGCATATATTTCAGCATGTCATATGAATATAATTTCATGGGTTTTATTTTTGTTTCTAACGACAAATGATCGCGATGCTCACATTTACAAGCCAGCATCATTATAGTAGGCTAGTCTAGCCTATTGGTTACCGTTTTACTGAATCTATACTTCAATGTTTGAGTGGTAGATAATAACCATATATCGTCAATATTATAATATCAAGCTATATTATTATATCAATAATGCGCGCGCGTGCGTATTAATGCGTAGGCTACTCTAGCACACACACGCAAGGTCTCTCGCGCTCTCCTTCTCTGTCGTGCGCACTTGTAATTAATGCGTACTCTAGCACACACACGCAAGGTCTCTCGCTCTCTCTCTCTCCCTCTCTGTCCTGCGCGTATTCAATTTAATAAGTCGGGACACTAAAATTAGAGTTGAAATACGGGACTGTCCCGGGAAAAACGGGACGTCAGGTCACCCTAGCTAGTATGCAAGCAATATACTTACTAGTAAGCATGACAGCCAAGTCCGCATCGGTCAGGCACCCCTCCTCCTTCAGCTCACGCCAGCGAGAAAACGCTGGCACAGTGTTGATCCTTGTTCTGCCTTTATCACTTTCTCTTTTTGCTTTGCTTTTTCTCTAAAACCTTTGCTTTCTTGTTTTTCTGTGCTGCTTCGGCCATGACTACAACATTTGGCTCGCACGTCCGATTTTAAGGAAGTGGGGGTGGCGGTGGAAGTGACGTATATGCCGTAAAGCAGTCAAATTTTGTAGTTCTCTTTGTTCGCCGGTTACTACCCGAAACCCGAAGTTTAAAAGTACGATTAAAAATGCTACAGACCCCGTCAGGCTATGGCAGACGTGTCATTCAACCTATTGTAAGTCGATGTACCATCACAAGAGAGATGAAAATATATTATAAAGGTTGAAAAGTTACCCGGTGCTGCTTTAATGTTACATAACGTGGTATATGGAAACTCTCACAATGAGGAATTGTTCCAGGAGACAGACTTTAATCAAACATTTCTAGGAAACAGGATAAACACAGGAGAAAACCCACACTACTACAAAGAACAAACGAGAAATGACAGAGACTAAGGGCTTATAAGCTTGGACCAAAAGAAGTGAGCTAATGAGTTTTAACTGGACAACAGGTGAATTGATTAAGGCTAACAAGGAAACAAACTAGAAACTAGGTCAGAGGACAAGACAAAAACGAAGCATACTTGTTACAGTACGCCCCCTCTTGAAAAGGCCCGTCCTTGTGTCATACAAAGCAGTCCAACTGAGGAGGGAGGGCAGGGGCTCTGGAGGAGGGCGAAGAACTGAAGAAAAACAAAAAGAGTCCAGGATAAACAACTTAGTCCAAGGAGGAGTGGATGGTGTGAGGAGCCATGGGGAAGCCAGGAGCAGGATGAGCCAGATGTTTAGCCAGGGACCAGCCAAGACGAGTTGAAGGCAGGAGGAGCCATGGGGAGATGACCTGGGGACGACCGACAGAGATGCAGCCATCGATGGAGACCCAGATAAGCTGAAGAGCCCACACAAAACCGGTTGCACTGGAGATGGAAACGTGGGGACGAGCACCCGAGGTAGAACCGGTGAACTAGAGGACAGAGGCAGAGCCAGGTGGAAGGCACAGCCAGACAAAGCAGAAAGTGCAGGCAAGGCGATGTCTGACCAAGTAGTAGCCGGAGGGACGAGGGAGCCCGGTAGAGAGATGCATGGCCGATGGTTTCCGGTAGAGCCGAGAGAGGGAGGGACTGAGGTCGAGCCGATGTGTCGACAAGCCGCGGTGGAGCGGTGGGCACTGAGGCTGGAGGCAGAGCCTGGGGATCCTCTGGGGCGGGTGGAGCTAGTAGCCTGAAGTACTAAAGCAGAACAACACAAGATGTTGAAGGAGATGCAGAGGGGCTGAAGGATACCAGCAGAGGTGGGACAGAGGAACTGGCTGGTTAAGGAGGTGGGAGAAGGAGATTTGGCGGGAATTCAGAATAAACTGGGGGCGCTGGGGATATAGGGCACGTTGCAGATACAGGGACATTAGGTTTTACCTCCCCATACCAGTACATTAAATCCTCCACGAAATTGTCCATTAATTCCTTCAAATAACCACCAGAGATTCTAACCATAGCATCCACTGCGGTGGGGTTGTGGGCGGGGCTTCCCTCCAAGCCATCAATCTCCACTAATACTCCCTCTGCTATGCACGATGTGGCCGGTTCACGCACCTGGCCAGACACTGTTTGTGGTACGGGCTCCGGGGCAATGACCCCTTCCGACCTCTTCTCTGGTTCGGGTTCGTACATCGCGGCAGGCAGTCTGAGGTGAGCACTAACATCTCCATGCAGTTGCTCGCTGGTGGAGGATGGCTGGCCTCTGGCCGTGTGTTCGGAGTGGGCCTGGTAACGTTGTCATCCTCAGCGGGGCCAATGGTGCAGGCTGAACTGCAGTTTACCAACACCCACTCGACGAACTTGGCAAATGATCCTCGATGACCAGCTAGTTCAAACCGGTCAAATAAAAAGCGCAAAGGAAGCAGTCTGGATAGTACGTGAGGCTCGGTAGATAGAAGAATCCACATGTGTGGGCCTCGAGGCTCCAAGCAAAGCAGCAGCCCAGCAGGTGAATCCATGCTGATCAGATTATTTTGTTACGTAACGTGGTATATAAAAAAAACTCTCACGACGAGGAATAATTCCGGGAGACAGATTTTAAATCACAAATACTCAGGAAACAGGATAAACGCAGGAGAAAACCTCACTACAACAAATGAGAACTAAAGACACTAAAGGAGAACTGAGGTCTAATAAGCATGAACCAAATAAAGGGAACGAGTTCAAAGTAAAAAGCTTGCACACATAATAGTAAATAGTAGAAGATTTCTTACAAAACAATTTTATTATTTAGGAGATCAAAATGCAAATACAAAAAATTTTCGTCATTAGTGTCATTTCATATTTACATATGTAAACATATAATTGTCACGGAGTCAATGGAACCATCAATCCAACCATAGACCAGATCACTACACTTCGCCCACTTGATCACTATCACCTGAATTCTGATCACCTGCACCTGCACCTCATCATCACACATCCTTTATATTCCACCAATCCCTTCTCCTCAGTGTCTGGTCTCTTCTATGACAAGTGCCACAGACTGCTCACTCGAGTTACCTCTTCTCGATTCTACTTACCTGAAGTCCCGATCTTCTCATCATCGCTGGTCTTCATCATCCTGGTTCTTCTCATCCTCATCTGCCTGCTAAGATATTCTTCATCACTGTCAGCTAAGTCTTCATCAGATCTACTATCAGTAATCATCGCATCTGCCATCCTTCCCTGCATTGCTCTTCCCTCTGCACTTCTAATAAACTTGTTATATTCATCAATACCTTGTCTGTCATCTTCTGATTGTGACAGAACCTCAAGAATAATAAATTCTATATAAATATTACAGTAATGAAATGCTAGCATTTTCAGATGTTTTGTTTTATCAAAATGTGTGGTGAGGACAATACCTGTACTAACTTTGGCATTTACCATGTCACATTTTTGTGAAGGACTAGATTAATTAAACATACACAGAATTTTAACTCCAATCCACAACTTGGAACACATTATTTAAAGAAATCAGATTGTTGAATGCCTCCTTATTAAAAAAACACTTCAGACACAAGAAGCTATTTGGACACACCGAGGGAATTGACTGTTTAAAGCTTGTCATTGGTAAATATGCATACTCACAGTGAGGGCTCTCCTTCCCTCCAGCTTTGAGCAACAGCTTGGCTATGGGAACGTTGTTGGTCATGATGGAGATGTCCAGAGGTGTCAGTCCTTCACTGTTAGGGGTGTTGAGGTCCAGTTCATCAGCTGTGTACTGAAACAGCAGGATCTGTACAGCATCCAGGTCCTGCTGTTCAACAGCCTCGAACAGAGCCTCACTGCTCTGAATGTTCTGTGAGGAGAAATTAGTCATTTAATGCCACAAAGTCAAAAGTGACAACAAATATTTTTACATTGTTTAAAAAAGAAATAATCCAATTAAAATAAATGCTGTTCTTTTTAACTTTCTATTCGATCAAAGAATCCTGAAAACAAATGTATCATGATTTTGACAAAACATTAAACAGCACAGCTGTTTTCAACATTACTAATCTAATATGAAATCTTGAGCACCAAATCAGCATGTTGCTGGTGATCATTTGACACTGAATTTGCTTTTACAAATAGATTTCGAATTTTCCCCTGTATTTCTTAGTCAATTAAACTGATTAGGATGCTTGAACAAACAATTTTTTTTGCAATGCACTACCGAGCCGTGTTTATGGTTTTCAGGAAAATCAAGCTATGTTTCTGCATACTACTGTTAACTGAGAAAAACAACAACACAGGTTTTCGCCTAAAATCAGCATAGACAACATAAAACGAGGGCATAGATTGTCTGTGTTTAACTGCTCATGGGTTTGACCTACCAATTTCCATTACAAGCACAGATCTGTTACCAGGCATCCACACAGAAATGTATATTTCCTTAAAGAATGCATTAGAGGTCAAAAATTGTCTAAGCAAATATTAGGCAAAAACAACACATTATAATTATAAGAGCTTCTCCTCTTCAGTTGTGAGATTGATCCATGTGTGAAAACATACAGAGGCAGCAAGGGTGAGGGATGTAATCGGGCACTTGAGTCAGATCTAGCTGTATATAATCAGTGACATTTGTGGAAGTTCTGAGAGCACGGCACGGCGCTGACTGTCTCATGAGCACCCGAAATGTCATTCCAGCTCAAAACATGTCATGTGTAAGGTCAAGTGAATGTTAACATCAATTGATTCTATATAATATAAATGTAAATGTCAGCTTTTTACTACAAGACAAATTGTAATTATTGATAATACGCATTAGGGTTCTTTAAGCTGAATGTTATTTGCAAAAAATAGCCAGAGATATCTCAAAAATTATTCTTTTTTTTGTCCAAAATACTCACAGATACTTTGCGGATACGGTCAGATCGGCCAAAAAAATAGGCATCTTCGAAGGAGGAGTGGCTCCCTTTGAACTTCTCCGAGAGGTTGCGGTAGAGACGCTTGGCAGCGCTGGGGGAAGCGGGACCCGCCCCCTTCTTATTCTGCGTCAGCTGCAGGTTCTGCATCTGTTGTGTCATAGTAATGGAGAAGTTCCTGTGGAGTCGAGAAGGGAAAGAGAACAGACAAAACACATTTAGGTGTGATGCCTGTTGCATCAGTGTTTTTAAGAGTCTGCACTCAAAATAAATTCTTAGCATGTGTTTCGGTATGTAATTTATGACTAATATCTGAGTCAGTGGTGCCTCAGGGACAGATGGCCACTGGATAGTCATTAATGCTTCAGCTCAAGCAAAAGCTACCTGCTAAATAACTGCATACTGATGCACAAGTATTTATTTTTAAAAGAAAATGTATCACAGTTTCTACAAAAATATTAATCAGCAAAACTGTTTTCAACATTGACAATAATAAGAAATGTTTTCTGAGCAGCAAATCAGCATATTAGAATGATTTCTGAAGGATCGTGTGAAACTGAAGACAGGCTGCTATATTAAAACACATTATTTTAAATTGTAATAATATTTCACAATATGACCACTTTTACAGTAGTTTTGATTAAATAAATGCAGGGTTGATGAGCATAAGAGACTTCACAGGCACAAATTGCATTTCTTTAAAAGAATTTATAAAAAAAGAAAAGAACATCTGACCGATTGATTTCAAGTTATTAATAGTCAGCGTCAAAACTGATATCGCTTAAACCGTAGCAGACAATTTTATTAAAAATTAAAGAGAGCCAGACTGTCTCTCACTCCACATCAACATAGTCTAGTTGTCAAGGATATCCTCAATGTTCTTATAGTACAATGAAATCCTGCAGGAAATCAATTAATTCTGAGCCAAGAAATACTAAACCCAGACAATGAATTTATAGTAGCTGTTGAGAGTTTCCTAATTAAAAAAAATACACACCTTAAAATAGCACAGCATAGGTAATAGTTGTTTTGATGCATCAAAAAAGGACACAAATATTTGTGAAAGAATATTCTTTAGACTGTTCTGAAGAATTTGTGAAAGATTATCCTTTAGACTGTTAACTGCAGGTTATGTAATCACAGACGAGTAGCACCTTTATCACTCATAGATCTCTATATGACGTGCAAACACAATTCATATAAATGCCTGAAAAAATATCTGTTCCATTTGTCAATCCACGGGTACACACTGCCTGAACATGCTAAGGGCATGAGTGCACAAAAATTTTGTTGATTTGTGAAAACAAATATGAGAACTCTGCCTTTCAACACCTTCATTCTTCCAAAAAAAGCAAACATCAAAATTGTCCTTAATTGACATTCTCCTTAAAAGCTGTGGAACCGTAGGGGATCTATGTGGTATTTCTCATCCCAGCGGTCTATAATCCTGTCAGACATGACATTAAGGCAGTGTCCTGTATTTTTTTCTCCTAGTGCACAGTTTTGAGCGTGCAAACACCCACTCATAGCACTAATAATAATGCACTCTGCAGTGCTAGAGTGAAGCCTCTGACACCAGTGAGTAATTGAGAAAGCAAAGTGAGTGGTCAAATCGGAGCGGTGCTCTAAGGTTATGCCTTGAATCCAATTAAGCCATTAAAAAAAGGGAAAAGGCAGCTACCACTATGACTGAGGAACACCTGTGGGAAACAGCAGGTGGGTGATGGACAATTTTAGCAACCTTGGAGAGGGGAATCGTACTGCGAGTACACTTGGAGTGAGTGACTGCAGACGGACGAGAGTACAGAGAGATGCTGAACTCACCTGTCCAGACTCTGGGAGCTCCCCGGAGAGCCTGAGAGGAGAAAGAGGGGTCTGAAATCCTTAATCAACGCAGCATCGCTCTGCCTCTGGTTGAGTCTCTGAGCCAGTCGGGAGATCCTACTCTCAGATCTGATGAGAGAAAGTCCAGTAAGATCTGGGAAAGAGTCGGTTTCAGGGCACGGGAAGAGGGAAAAGATCAAAACAGACACCCCTGCTCTGGAGTTGCCCGGAGTACCAGGTGTTCACCGGAGCTCTCCTCTTCACGCGCATCTCGCCGCGGTGTTGGCAGGCTAATGTGCGGTGAGAGGAAAGAGGAGAGGAGATGGAGGGGGGGAGGGAGAAAGAGAGAAAGGGAGGTGGAGAGAGGGGCATTCTGCAGGCGCTAGGATGAGCGACACAGACAACAAAAGCACACAGGCGTTTAAAGCGAGATTCCACTGAGCATGCCCAAAGCACACTGTGCGAGCGATGGGGATGTGGGGGGGAGGGTAGAAAGACCTGTTGTTCTTTTCTCATAATCACTCCAGTTGTTTTATTCTCCCTCTTATCAGCAGAAACAGGCATCTAATCCCTCAACACAACAACATTCTGCAGTTCTGACTGTCAGGAGTGGACATGAGCTGGATCCACAGGTGATTCGACGACCATTTGTTATTTCGAGCCCCAGTGAGTTGTCTACCTACACTGTATTTTTTAAAACAGCAAGGAGGGCTGTTCCAAAAGGTAGGCAGCATAATTATTAAGATTATGTTTCTACCCCTCTGGGTGCATTTGTTATTGAGCTCAACTAGCCACCACTGAGTTTTTCATCAGATTCTTGGAAAAAAAGATGGATCCACAGGTCATAGACCCCCACATCCAAACCGAGCGACTACCTAGACTGCACTGCACATAAATGTATTATAAAATCGTAGAAATAATCATAGAAAATATATATATATATATATAAAAACATAAATGAGTTATAAATATAATTCAGGCCTTACATTGGCTCCCAGTTACATTTAGGATTGATTTCAAAGTATTATTACTGGTATATAAATCACTCAATGGCCTAGGACCTCAATACATTGCAGATATGCTCACTAAATATAAACAGATTACTCAGATCATTAGGATCACATCAGCTAGAAATGCCAAGGGTTCACTCTAAGCATGGCGAGTCTACTTTTAGCTACTATGCTGGAACCAGCTTCCAGAAGAGATCAGATGTGCTCCTACAGTAGTCACATTCAAATCCAGACTCAAAACACATCTGTTTAGCTGTGTGTATTTACTGAATGAGTACTGTGCCACTGTACTTCCGACTGATTACACTTTATTTTGCATCCTCCTTTTTATTCTAAACTGAACTTAAATGGCACTGAGAATTGGGTGAGATGAAACCATGCTGATGGCCTGGGTCTGTGGTGGAGTAGTGAGTTTGATGTGATTAAACTCAAGGTTCTGTGGGGTGCGGACTGGATTGATTCCAGAGCTTCCGAACAAACATTTTTGGGATGCGGACTGATGGGGCAGTGAACCCGAGGTTGAGTCAGTCCTAGAGCTCCTGTCCAATTTTAGAGGGAAATCGGGTCCATCGGAGACGTGCAATAGATTTCTTAGGCATGCCTAAAGAACACCACAGACACAGTGTAATCAACATGGGAAAATCTCTGAGTAAAAATGGCAGTTGTGTAAAATATGATACACCGGTGTTTTGCCAAATGAGAAGGCAAATCTATGTATCATCTTTTTACCTCGTTTAATTCATTTTATAACTGTACCATATATCTCTTTTAATTTCTTTTATAAATTTTTTTCAGTGGTTTTATTTTGTGATTATTTTAATTCCTTTCTGTAAAGCACTCTGAATTGCCATAGTGTATGAAATGTGCTATATACTGTAAATAAATTTGCCTTGCCTTAATATTACAGTTATTAACAATATAATTATAACAGCCAGTTATATGTTACTATTACCAGTTATAAAAAAAACACTTTTACTCTTTATTTCGGAAAAAGCATCAATAAAAAGGTGATGGAAAAAGGTGAATTGAAAATGGCTGAAACGTAACGGTATTTAGCTTAGAGATTTAGGGTTGTGTTCTTGATTATAAGCCATGAATATATGCCAACATTAAACACAGTTTCAATTAAATAAATGTAACTTATATAAATTATAAATACTTTAGTATTTAATTTCATATTGTTTACTATCAAAATTATTAAAAACATTCCTGTTCGTCTCGTTGAGAATTGGATTTCCAAATCAGCCACTTATTATGAGGTTTCTTAAGTTCATACGTAGGCAGCAATGAGGCAGTTCAATAGGTTTTGGAACAGAGCCAATAAACATGAATCACAAATATGATGAAAACTTAGCTGTGGCTAGTCGAAGTCTTCAATGTAAGATGCGCCCAGAGGGAAAAATACATAATGCTCAACTTAACTGGAGCATTCAAACTAGAAAATGTAATTTCCACTTGTTGTCGATGACGTTGTTATAATTATGATCAGAACGGGGAAAACATTTGTTTGTCTGTGTATTTGTGAAGACCCTTAGGTTTTAAAGCAATATTGAGAATGAGTGCTCAATCACTGCATGTAATGCTTTTAATCCATTAATACTGACTTAATAGCTGGAATGCTTGACTGTGTGTTTAGTGCCCTAGTGCACAAAAGCATGTCCTGATTTTTATTGTCTCCTATGGCCAATGGAAAATTACAGTTCCATTAACTGGCGGAGGTTTTTTCGAAGTGTTTTAGAAGTAATATTAGCTGTAAAAAAACAAGTTTTACTGTGAGAGGATGTTCTCAGATTCATTGTAATTCTACTCTACGTCTACAGTCGTGACATGGTGTGAAATAGGCCCCTTGGGAAAAAGGAATATTATACTAATATGACTAATTATCTCTCCACCTACTTGCATATTAGTGAATGCTTTAATTTCTCAGAGAATAGCTGGGACCATTTGTTTCTCATGCAAAATGGTCACTGGTAAACAGAAGTGCTAATGGCCCTGGTTGCAGAAGTACGCCGGTGACGAATCCCCTTGTTGCGGGATGTTGTTACCCAACCATTCCAGCTGGAGATAAAGACAAGTTTAAGGAAAGAAGAAGGGATGATTCATGACCACATGGAATGAAAGCTAAGTGACAGACAAAACAGTGTAACCACATAAATGGAGTCCTGTGTTAATTCTAAGAAGAGAAAGAGACCTCAAAGAAATATTTAGTACAGACAGAGAATAAAAAAATAGGTGATGGAAAAAAGGTTAATGGCTGCACATATTACATATGCATACTGTCGGTAATTTTTAGCCAAACCTCAACTTGCTAGCATAAATGCTAAGAACATTATTGAAATCATGAATAAAACACTTTTAAACAACCCACTGTGTGATCAGTGATACATTATGTTTTCCTTTTGATATTGTGGATAACAATTTAGACGATTTACAAAATAACTATTGGTGTAAGAACTTTTTGGATTAATTTTTTTTCTCACAACAGACCACACAAACCTTTCAGTGCCACCAATTTAAAGGCAAAGTATAGAACGGCAACAGAATTGACGCAACATTTATGGACACAAATTTCTATGACTATTTAGTGCTTTTATAAATGAAAAAAAAATGAAAAATTACCAAAAGAAACGTAAAATAAAATATTTTGATAACACAATGATACCTGATAAAAAAGTACACTGACTGATGATTTTCAGACACTTTTTAACATGGCCTGTAACATATTGTGATCCATGACAATGAGTAACAAATTGAAACCATGTAACCATTTGAAAAAAGCAGAAAAAAATAATGACTACATCAAATGTACCGGCAATTATAGAACCAGCCATATGCCAACATGAAAGTCAGCTTCAATTGATCACTGTCTAACATAAAACGTGACGTGCGGCCACAGATGCTACAATTTACTGGGTTCCTCAACCTGTCTCTCAAAAACAACTGATTCTTTTATTAGGTTGTGCTAATCGGAAACAAAAAAAGTTACCAAGTGCCTCATGAACAATGTTAATATTTATCTCATTTTAGATAAGAAATAGATTGTAAATATATGCACTCTTTTTTTTTTTTACGTCAATCTCTCTTTGAAACTATACATATTTTTGTTTACTTTTTTTTGTTTTATGAATGACTCAATTATAACAAATCATTGTGGGTATAAAACAGTATTATAGACTAATTAATTTCCGAAAGCCGTAAATAAAAAATAAAAAATTTTTAAGCATTTTGTAAGCATAAAATTTACTAGAAATTTTAGAGTGAAAATTGTTTTGAAGTGAATCCTACACTTCTTTTTTCAATGTATAATAATATAATATAATTTAATATAATATAATACACACACATCACCTCAAATACCTGCAAAGCAAATAGAAATTTCAGACACATGCATCTAAACTATACCAACCCTCAACACAGGCTTTTAAAAAATAAAACTGTTTCACATGCAACACTCGAGTATACATGCTGAAATGACACCTGATATAGAGCACCAGGGATAAGGAGTCGGCCTCTTTAAGAGGGTACTGCGTCAAAACAGTTCAAATATAATGGCAAAAATTTTACAGAACATTTTCCATGAGGGAAGAACAAAGCTACATGTTTCCATA
Source organism: Chrosomus eos (assembly GCA_036326025.1). Lineage (NCBI taxonomy): Eukaryota > Metazoa > Chordata > Actinopteri > Cypriniformes > Leuciscidae > Chrosomus > Chrosomus eos. The sequence goes on along the minus strand of CM070830.1, from coordinate 28,312,910 downwards.
GCTGCAGCTTAAAAGCAAAGCTCTCATCGTCTTGCATGCGAGCAATCAGGGGGCACAAGCTTAATAAGAACTGACACTAATGGTACAGCGAGACGTCCATGTCATCGGTTCCTATCAGTAAAAATCCTTGAAAGGGTATTAGGAAAAAACAATACAGCATCATTGTGGACCAACTCAGCCAATGGCGATCTCTGATAAGAAATAAATAAAATAATTAATTAGTATTTCTTGAATGTTTACTGCTACAGTACTTTTGTGCAGTGCTATTGCATCCTGTGGCTTACAGGAATTCCTCCTTGCAACATTATGCGTTATAAACTCAATTTCTCATGTTTGGCAGCATTGGGAAAAAGAAACAAATTTACAAAAGCAAGACAAATAACTCTGTCAACATGTAGTGGCTGCATTAAAAAAAGGCTTAGTTTATTTCTAAAGTCAAGAGGAGGTTAAAAGTAATACTAGAAAGAAACAATGAGGAAACCAGGTTAGATCGTAATAGTATATAAGCGCAGGTGTAGGATGACTAAAACTACAAAAGGAGGGTGTGAAAACAGGTAGAACCAGTGATATCGATGGAGGATATCAAAAGGAGATAAAAATACACATTTTTCCTCTGTTTCTGTTGCTTGAAGCAGAAACATCTTAATGAGCAATCATGGTATTTCATGTCAAGTTGTAGTTATCACAAAACCACTTCTAAACTCATGTCATCTCCAACCTGATCTAGGCATCTCGCATTACAGCTGCTTCCAGATATTTCTTGACTCATGGAAAGACAAGAAGAAACCTACTGAAGGGGGGCTGTGAGATGGGTGAGCACACAGCCAATCAAAAGACAGTAAACCAAGTCACGACGGCGTGAAAGAGCAAGCATTCTCTTCTCAGCAGGCTTTTGTGTGCAGCTCCTCTCCGCAGCTCAAGGCTAAGTGTTCCATTTGCATGGCAGGCAAAACAAAGGCCACGACAACAGCTCTGAGACACACATCTCATCGGGGGCATGGGCTTGGAGGCTAGGTTTCTATTAGCATTTTGTTCAAAAACTCAAAAAAAATACTCAGTTTATACCAGTCAAATCCATGATAACATTCGCCGACTCCTCAGGCCAAGAGCATACCATATGTAGGATGGTGATTAGTTTTGAAACAGCTACTGCAATGAACAGAAAAAGTGGGAAGTGGATACTAGACGGAGCCAAAATCATGGTCCAGGAACTTGGAGAGTGGAGAATAGAACTGGTTGTGAGATTTTATAAACAAATGATGTTCAATTGCAATATGAATCAAATGTTTTGCTTGAATGCTTGAGTACTTTAAAACAATCCCTTTAAGTAGGCACTAGTTGACAAGCAAGACAATTTGCTAAAACTTTAGTTTATCAAACTGCAACTGTGATGTTTGTTAAGTGAATGTTTTTTTTTTTTTTGCAACTGAATTTGTTCAGCTAAACTATTGGCACACGATTAAGGACTCAATCCTTTAGCAGAATAAAGTCAAGTGTCATATAAAGCTTATATAAACATTATAGAGATCTTTACATAACCCTCCTTAAACTCGAGTGTTACCTCTGTGTGGGCAACATGGATTGCTGTGTCCCAGACTAGTGTGAGTCAACCTCATTCTGCATATATACCGAAACTATAATCCAGAGCATTTTGTGTTAGTTGAAAGTACAACTTATCCTGAGAAAAACCTGGACTCCTTTTTTTGTGGCACAAAATTCAGACATCAAAAGCAATATAGTGTCACTTTAAAATCTCCTGTGTCACGAGCGGGGTCCATCAATCAGTGAGGACTGAGCCAGAGAGTGTCTCGACTGACCGAGCATAAATCAAGCAGCTGACAACTGGTCCTGATGTTATCATTGTTCATTGGAAACCAATAGACGATTGTGACGTTCAAACTATTTTTGTCTGTGAAGCCATCTGCTGTTCTTTTTTTAAGTTATACTTTTGGCCTTTTATGCCTTTATTGGATTGGACAGTTGAGACAGGAAAGCAAGGGCAGAGAGAGGGGAAACGGGATCAGCAAAGGACTTTGAGACAAAAATCGAACTCGGATCATCAAGAGGCGCAGTTGCGCTTTATGTTGCAGCGCTGCATTCTAAACATCGAGTTGGTTTTTTTCTCATGTTTGGTCAAAATAAAGTTCAAATAATGACAGACTTAAGGCTCAGTTCGAGATTGGTATTAAAGTCGCATAACGCGGAATTTGCCATAGTCTTCTTCCCTATTGTGTAGTATATGCAAGTGAACGACTTAATAAACAAGAAAAGGGCGGAAAATGATTGATCATTGCGTTGTCATTTGCTATTTGTGCGATCTCGTGAGTGACAGGTTGTCCACCCTCACGCCGAAGAGAAGAAGAAAAGAGATGTTGTTGCAAGTGGGAGGAGAATTTTACGAGTGAATTTGTGAAGAAAAATAATGATGTGCACGGTTAATCATTTATGATAAATGCTGCAATATTCATGGTGACTTTAAATTCTGTCAGTATTTACTCGCTCTGATGTCTTCTTTTGAAAAACCAGTATGACTTTCGTTTCTCCATGGAACACAAGAAGAGTTCAAGCTGCTCTTGTCCATGCAATGTAAGTGAATGGTGACCACAGCTGTCAAGTAAGATTTCCAGTGAATAATGACTTTTCAGTCTGTGGCTTGAGAAGTCTAAATATATTGCATAAGTTGCATGGACTACAGTACTTTATGAGGCTTTTATGGTGCATTTTGGAGCTTGGCAGGCTGTAGTCCCTATTCACATTCATTTTATGGAAGAGAGCAGCTCAAACATTCTGCTAAACTACTACTTTTGCCATCCAAAAGTGTGTGTGGGATTGAACCCAAAATTGGATTTGTGGAATCCAAAACCAAAGTCATATGTGTTTGGATTCGGAAAGACATGAAGATGAGTAGATTCTGACAGATCTTTCATTTTTTGTGTCAACTATCATAACTTGCACTCTTTTCTGTATTGTTACACTACTACAACAGCTGCCATGCATAATGCACATGATGGAATATTGCAACATCAGATAAACAAACTATCTTTATAATAAAGTTTAAATCATTTAAATTATTAAATTGGAAGAAAAAAAACATATCACCACCACTACACTGTTGCAGTGCGTATCTCTGGAATGAAAGCCAAAGCACTCGATTATGTCTTCCCGAGGCTTAAACGCAGCTTCAATTGAGTTGATCTCCATGGCAACACTACTAGTGCCATATTTCTTAATGGATAGCATGGGCTCCACTGATTCAGACTGCAGGCAGCATGGTTTCTCACCAAGAGGGAAGCATTCAGAACAGTTTCCCACTGCACCTATTAGACGTGTGCATGAAAACACACTTTTACCCAAACAAACTGACAGGTTAGTGGCTTAAAAACCTCATAAGAGGCTCTTCTGGTGGTAGAAATGTATTGTTGTGTTGAGCTGAATACAATTCTTGACTGTTAAAAAATAAAACTGCATCAACAGGAATGACAAACACCTTCCAGAGCTATTACACACTGTCCATTAACACAGAGTGCAGTTCAATTCAGGGCAATTTCTGGCTATTATATATAGAATTCACTGCAAAAAAATGTATTGAATGTCGAGACCTTGGTATATCGTATTATTCATTTTGCTAATCTATGAAGTCAACAAATGTGTGCTGTTTTTGCTCATAAGTGAACTGCAACAGATAAATGAATGAATACATACATTATCAAACATTAAATGTTGCAGATAGTTAAGTCAAGTTGAGATGTCACAAAGCAAACCTTTATAAAAGATCATCTAAGCATGTGAACAAAACAGCAAATTATGTATGTTATCTAATAATAGCGCATGCAATCTCAGATATTGGCTGCTTCTGAGTGATGGAGATGGTCTATCTCTTAACAAACCCCCCATGGATTCATATAATGATTGGACAACCTATAGCCTAGAAACTAGCTCCTCTGTGCATTTTTATTGGATGATGGATATCAGATCAGATTGATAAGAAGCATAACAGTTATAAACTTTTCCATGCTGGACAGATAACAAGACCTTCTGATATCTTAGTTCTGAAGGGGTTTTTATTGCCTTGCAAAATGTAAAATAATAATATTTAATATGTAATAATAATATAGAGTTCATACCAAGCTCATTAGGCATCTGTAGTTACACTATACACTGAAAAATCATCATATTTCTGGGTTTGTTAACAATATAACATTTGATAGCACCATAATTAGTTCAACATCTGTTCATTGTCTTCATCTTTTTCCTTTTCATTTCTGGCAATTGGCAGTTTTAGAAGGTAAAGTATTTAAAATAAACCACTTACTTTTTATGGGTTTCGTATCTGCCAGTGGCTCCAAGACTCTGCAATATTAAATAAACAAAAAAGTAGAATTTTGAACATTATTTATATTAACATTAATCTTGATAATAAGATTAATTATACATTATTAAGCATACAATTTGAAAAGTCAAACATTTCAAACCGTTTCAAAAAATTGGGAATGTCTTTTTTAGGCTTTTGCTTAGAAAATAAATCAGATGTTACGCAATTACACACTTTTAGATTGTATGAGTATTGTATTACCCGCAAGTCAAATAAATGCAAAACGACAAAAATGCATGAAAATAAAGTGCCTGAATTACTGCTCTAGAATTCCACAGAAGACAAACCAATGCGTAAAACAGATGTATAAATGTGGCCCCTCGTTGCTTACGTAAGGTGAGTTAATGACATTAACACTCTCTACTAACGCAATGCCAAATAGAAATTTTCAATTTTCTAATTACAGTGTAATCAATGCAGACACCAAAGCATTTCTGTTACCAGAAACTGTCCTCACGGTTGGGAATGGCAGCCTCACTGTTGTCATAGCAACTTTCGAGAATTTGTTTTGAAAATTACCTATTCTGTAAATATGCATATTCTTTCATCTGACATCAAACGCCACGGCCATGCACTGGCCATATACCAATACATGAAACTCAGCCGAAGCAAAGTGTCTCATAAGTATTATTATAGGTAAAGAAAGCAAATTGTATTTGTACAATCGTGCTTGACCTGTTGCAGCGTACAGTACTTTATGTTCTTCATAAGCCTTTGGTATTTTATGTAATAATAAACACAGCAGGGGTTTTCTTCAGAAGAGACAAGGGAGGCAAAAAAATGTAGATGTACAAATAATCACCAATACAACAATAAAAACAAACCAAAAAATATTACGAAATATGAGAACTAGAATACAGAATAATGTATAAAGAGTTTATTTTGCTTACCAAGTCCAACAGCAGATAAAAGCTGTTTACGAGACAAAACGCGAGTCTTATGTTGTCAGGTTTTTATAAAGAAACATTATGAAATTCATGTCGTGTGGTAGAAATTCACAAATCTGCATAAATTCATAAAACAGATGGGAATGAAGGGACTAATAACAAAGCAAACAACCCATCACCTCATTTAGTCACGTCTGAATCTCGAAATTGCTGAAATATGAAATGTTTGTGAGTGAGCCGTTTTAGGCTGGATTAAAACTGTAACCATCATGATACTTGTCGATTTGTTGACTATTAGTGTGAAAAAAGGTGAAGAGGATGGCTATTTATAATAGTAGCTGAAAATGGCATAGAAAAGTGACAAAAAAACTCAACTTTTACTGCATTACTGATTGTGTAATATATAAGTGCCCCTGTTAGTGCCCCTAATACAGTATTACCTTTCACAACAAAAAGTTGTTATCACCTAAAAGAAAGAATAGATTCTGAACTGTCGAAACGAGTAGTCAGTAATTCCAGTCTCACTTCCTGTTACATACCTACGTAAAAGTTAAACAAATTTGCACAATGCCTGCCAATGGTCTTCATTGGTTGCCCGCGATTCCGCAAACAATGTCTACTTTGACCCGCCCTGAAACACTATAGTTGTAGCTGAAAGTTTGGCTTGTGTTGTCGACATGTTGAGAAAACGCTGATTTCTGCACTGCGAATCCACTTTGCATGCATTTCAAAAGAATGAGGACTCGCGCTGGAATTGATACGGTAAGACCAACGCCGTAGTTACTGTTCGCATAACTGTGTATCAAGCGCTAAAGAAGATCCAGAGCTGAAATTCAAATATGGTAATGACATTTCATTACCGACACACGTTGTAAGCGGTAGACCAATCACAACAGAATCAGAGCAGAGTAGGCTATTGGAAAGGAGGGGTTTAGAGAGAATGAATATTCGAAACAAACCGCTTTCAGACTCTTTGAGGAATGAGGTTATGTGCAATGTATTTTATAAAAAAAAAAAAAAGTAAGTGTTTTTTGACCTTGGGTACATGTAAACCTTTGTAAACTAAATAAAGAACCTTTAAAATAGCATAATATGGGCACTTTAAAAAAAGACTTGATCTGACTGTTATTTTTATGTCAAGTTTTAAATTAAATAGTATTCAAATATAATCATAGATTTCAAACTATTGGTTGCTGGTGGAAAGTGTAAGGTAAATGGTTCTCTTACGAGAGTATCTCTCGTACTGCGTAATATCTTACGCTATGGGGAAACTCTTTTCCTCGAGATATTGAAGCCAAAAATTATCCTTAATTTTAAACATGCAAAACGCTTTGCAGCAGCAAGCAGACAAGGGCGAGACGGCTCGCGCGCCCATTGGCTGCCCTGCTGGAAAAGCTGCAGCCTATCGAGGTAAGGCACTGCGTGACGTAATGACGAATGGGAACGCTTCGCGCCCATTTCGTCATGTCCCGCCAGAAGAGGCGTGGTCTCGCCCTATATATACCCCCTCGATAGCTGAATTTCCTCTGATTTTTCTACTCTTCACGCGAAGCTCACGCATCGCTGGATCCAGAGTGAGAAGCCGCGCCGTTGACCTGTAGCCTTATCAGCGGGACGTGCCATTCTGAAGTCGCTGGCCCAGCCGCCTTCAACCGCCGTACCTGCTGCGCTTTCCGGCGTACTATATCCTTTTAGTCTGCTAAGTGTGTGTGTTTGCTTACGTGACGCAACACCTATTCTCTGTTCTAAAAGAGCTGCGTCTTTTTAAAGATGCCTTTCTGTGGCTCGTGCCGCTCCCAACTCAGTGATGAGGACCGTCACGTCATCTGTGTGTCCTGCCTGGGTCACGAGCACGCGGCTATCGCGCTCGCGGATGGTGGATGCCCGCACTGCGAACTTCTGCCCATGGTGACTCTGAGGACTCGCCTGGCGTCGTTCTCTGAGCCCGCGTCCCAGCCTTCTCTGCCGCGCCGCAAGAAGCGTCGCGCCCAGCGCGCTCCCGAGCCTTCTCCAGCCCGCCAAAGCTCGCCGGTTCGCCCGCCTGCTTCGCCGGCTTCACTTGAGTCGCTCCCGGACGGACAGCGCCCGCCGTCTGCCGTCGCTTCCGCTCCCGAGTTGGACGAACCCGCTGAGGTATGCTCTCTTGTGGCTTCTGATAGCGAGGATTGGGCGAGCTCTGTGGACCTCCCCCCCGCTGACATATCTAGCCAACCCTCTGGAAAGAGACCCGGCATTGAGGCTGAGCTGATGCGTCTGCTCACCCAGGCCGTGGAGTGCATCGGCCTCGAGTGGGAGGCGCCTGCTTTGCCGCCGCGCAACAGACTCGACGGGCGCTTTCTCAAGAAGGACGAAGCCCCGTCTAGGTCTAGGGCCGCCCCCTTCCTCCCTGAGCTCCACGACGAAGTCGCTAAGTCATGGACTGCCCCTTTCTCCGCCAGGATGCGCACTTCCACCTCTGCGGCTTTTTCCTCTGTCGTCGGCGCGGGAGATAAGGGATATCTCTCCATTCCTCCTGTGGAGGCGGCGGTCGCGTCGCATCTCTGCCCGCCCTCTGCGGGACGGCGCGTGCAGACGACGCTTCCCTCTAAAGCCTGCCGGGTGACGTCATCGCTGCACGGGCGTGCTTACACAGCCGCTGGACAGGCGGTCTCAGCGCTGCATACTATGGCGATCTTGCAGATCTACCAGGCCGACCTTCTCCTTAAATTGGACGAGGAAGGGCCGGGCGCTGTCAGTGTGGCGGATTTACGAGGCGCTACGGACCTGGCTCTTCGCGCCGCTAAAGCCGCTGCTCAGGCCATGGGGCGGAATATGGCCTCTCTCGCCGTTGCTGAGAGACATCTGTGGTTGACGCTGTCTGAGATGACGGAAGCTGAGCGCTCTGTATTCCTCGACGCGCCCATTTCCCCTGCGGGCCTCTTCGGATCTGCCGTCAAAGATTTCGCGGACAGATACTCTGAGGTGCAGAAGACTTCGCAGGCCATGAAGCACTTCCTTCCGAAGCGCTCGAGCTCCGCTGCAGGTCGCTCTAAGCAGCCGTCTGCTCGCAGCTCGCAGCCTCGGCCGGCATCGCCCATAGCCGCCGCTTCACAGCGCCGCCAGTCCCGGGATCAGAGACCGCGCTCTCGCTCTGCTGGACGCCGCCCCGCTCAGCGCGGGCCCCGGCCTAAGATTGAGCTCAAGCCCGAGGCCTCGAAGCTTTCCTAGCCACTCTAGGGAAGCGACGGTGTTCGGATCCCGCTGCGGCCGGTTCCCCACCGAAACGATTCGCTCGTTCAGTTCCTTGCGATGTGACTGTGCCAGTGTATTTAGCAGTGAAGCAGCCGGTGTCTCAGCCCGCTTGCCTGCACACAAAAGCCGTTTTTATGGCTACCCAGATAAATCCAATAAAGAGTGTATTTTCTGGTATACCGGCCACGGCCGATGGTGTTATGAGTGTTGTAAGAATGCCCACGCCCCAGTGCCCATTCCCACACCCAAACACAGCCCGCCACGGTGCGAGGCTAGCACACATAAATCTGACTCAGGTCGATTGTGCACACAATGTAGTCAAAGCGCCCATACAATGCCCGCTCACGCTACATGCCGCGTGTCCCTTGGTTTCTGTAAAAACGAAACCAATACACGTTCTATCGGCTCCGACCGAAAGCGTGTACAATGCAGTAGATGTGCCCGTAAGTTTGCGCCCACATCCCCCCGCAAGCACGCCGAATCCCACGGGATTCGCCCCGCTCACTCTCGCTGTGCGTCCCGCCATAGAGAATTTGAGCGCGGTCAGGCTGCCCGCTGTGTTCAGCGCGCCCCCCGCCTCGAACGCCGTGAACACGGCGTTGTGTTCCCAGGGTACCGGGGCTCTCGAGCCGTTGCCTCGTCATGGCCAGAGCCCGGTCTGCATTCTACCTCTAGCTATTCACGCAGAAGCGTGGTCAAAGCTACCCGGGGTATCAGACTGGGTGCTGAACACTATAAAAAGAGGCTACTCGCTACAATTCGCACGACGTCCCCGCCGTTATACGGCGCGCGTCGAGACTACGGTGAGAAGCGATGTATCTCATCTACTTCGAGCCGAGATAGCGAAACTGCTGAGCAAGGGGGCCATAGAGCCCCTTTCTCAGGATCAGAGCGAAGGGGGCTTATACAGCAGATATTTTCTGGTACCGAAAAAAGATGGGGGCTTCAGGCCCATTCTAGATCTGAGACAGCTGAACAGAGCGCTTGTGAAACGCCAGTTCAGGATGCTTACGACCAGGGGAATCCTCGCGCAAGTGCGCCAAGGGGACTGGTTTATGTCAATAGATCTGAAAGACGCCTATTTCCAAATACAAATAGCGTCCCATCACAGGCGATTCTTGAGATTCGCGTTCGAGGGCCAGGCATATCAATACACAGTCCTGCCGTTCGGCCTGTCCTTGGCACCCCGTACATTTACGAAGTGCATGGACGCGGCTCTCGCACCCCTGAGGCTTCAGGGCATGCGAGTTATGAACTACTTGGACGATTGGCTGATTCTAGCTCGATCTCGGTCAGAGCTCATAGAACACAGGGCCACACTGCTCGAGCACCTCGAGAAGCTGGGCCTGACAGTCAACTGGGAAAAGAGCTCGCTGTGTCCCAGCCAGAGGATTTCTTTCCTGGGAACAGTGTTAGACTCGCTGTCCATGACGGCACGCCTGTCACCAGAGCGCGTACTAAGTATTCAGCGCGTCGCGGAATCCTTCCGCCACGGCTCTCTAGTCCCGCTCAGACAGTTTCAAAAAATGCTGGGCCTGATGGCCGCAGCATCCTCTGTACTCCAGCTGGGCCTGCTTCGCATGCGCCCACTGCAGAGGTGGCTGAAACCACGGGTCCCGCCCCGGGCTTGGACCACGGGCCGGTGTTGCCTCAGGGTCGACCGATGGTGTGTTTCGGCCCTGGAACCCTGGAAAGTAACCAGCTGGTATCAGACTGGTGTGAGTCTGGGGACCGCCTCAAGGGTGAAAGTGGTGTCTACGGACGCCTCCACCACGGGGTGGGGAGCGCTGCTCGAGGGCAGACCGCTGGCTGGCCTATGGTCAGAGCGGGAGAAGCTCCTTCACATAAACTGCTTGGAAATGATAGCAGTCAACAAAGCGCTACGGCGTTTCCGTCCCCTGATAAAGGGCCACCACGTCTTAGTCCGGTCGGACAACACGTCAGTGGTGGCGTACATAAATCGCCAGGGCGGCGTCGGGTCCACACGCCTTTGCAGGCTGGCGGAACCCCTCTTGGTCTGGGCCCAGCGCAACCTCCTTTCTCTGAAAGCGGCGCATGTGCCTGGGCACCTGAATACGGGTCCAGACAGGCTGTCCAGAGACAACGTCCCAACAGGAGAATGGTCGCTGCATCCGCAGACGGTCCAGCTGCTGTGGGAGACGTTTGGCAGAGCGCAGGTGGACCTGTTCGCGTCCCGCGAGAACGCTCACTGCCCAGTATTCTTCTCAAAAAGCAGGGACGCGCTGGCCCATACTTGGCCCAGCGGTCCCCTGTATGCTTTTCCCCCCGTCTCGCTCCTGCCTCAGGTGCTGGAGCGGATCAGGGAAAATGGATGCCCAGTGCTGCTCGTAGCTCCGCTCTGGACGAACCAGGTTTGGTTTCCGGTCCTGATGCGGCTGGCCAGCACTGCCCCGTGGCCTATACCATTGAGGAGAGATCTCCTCTCTCAGGCAGAGGGCTCGATTTGGCATCCTCGCCCGGATCTGTGGTCCCTGCACGCATGGGCCATCAACGGGTACCCGCTAGCCTCCCGGAAGGAGTGCTAAACACGATCGCGCAGGCTAGAGCTCCGTCTACCAGACGGCTCTATGCCTCGAAATGGTCGGTGTTCTCTACTTGGTGTCGAGCCCGTGGCCTTGCACCTGTGGACTGCGGAGTTAAGGAAGTGCTTGCCTTCCTTCAGGAGCTGATGGATAAGGGTAGGACCCCATCCACGCTCAAAGTTTATGTGGCGGCCATAGCAACGTTTGCTAAACCGGTGTCTGGCCAGTCACTAGGGAAAAACGACTTGGTCGTGCGTTTCCTACGAGGAGCCCGGAGGTTAAACCCTCCCAGGCCCCCTTCAGTCCCGGCTTGGGACCTTTCCACGGTCTTGGAGGCCATGAAAGGCGCCCCGTTTGAGCCGATCCAGCTGTCGGACATGAAGCACCTGTCCCTTAAGACGGTGTTTCTGTTGGCTCTCGCTTCAGTGAAGCGTGTAGGGGACTTGCAGGCGCTTTCTGTAAGCGCGTCATGTCTGGAGTTTGGGCCTAACGACTCAAAGGTCGTACTCAAACCGAGGCACGGCTACGTGCCGAAATCCCTCAATACACCGTTTAGGGCCCAGGTAATTTCCCTGTCTGCCCTTCCGGTTCTCGATGAGGAGAGGGACGCGAGTCTCCTTTGCCCTGTCAGGGCGTTAAGGGCTTATGTGTCCCGCTCGGCCGGTTTCAGACAGACCGAGCAGCTTTTCGTGTTGTTTGGCGGCCGTTCTAAGGGACTTGCCGCTTCAAAACAGAGCCTATCCAGATGGATAGTGGATGCCATAGCGCTGGCTTACACTTCCAAGGGCCTGCAGTGCCCATTGGGTGTCAAGGCGCACTCCACAAGAGGCGTGGCCTCGTCGTGGGCATGGTATAGCGGGTTCTCCCTGCAAGATATCTGTACGGCTGCGGGCTGGGCCTCGCCGTCTACATTTATCAAGTACTATAACCTGGAGGTGCCCGCCTTACAAGCTAAGCTTCTGGCGGTCTGAACTTCGGGCTTATTGGCCGCCATGCGGCTTATGTGTACCCCTACGGGTCTGTACCCCTATGGGACTTTTATGAGGGAGTGATGCTTCTAGCCTCTCCTCCTCTACTCTGTGTGAGTTGTGGTGATTGTGCACTAGATGCGCCCCGGCCTTGGCCCCGGGACTCTGGTGTCGGATCCCTGTCCGCACGGCGTGTTGCATGGTGTTCCCCATAGCGTAAGATATTACGCAGTACGAGAGATACTCTCGTAAGAGAACGTACTCGGTTACTAACGTAACCTCGGTTCTCTCTAGAGAGGGAACGAGTACTGCGTATCTTGCCGTGCTTGGAATACGCTCTGGTTCGCTTCGGCGTTGAAAAATCAGAGGAAATTCAGCTATCGAGGGGGTATATATAGGGCGAGACCACGCCTCTTCTGGCGGGACATGACGAAATGGGCGCGAAGCGTTCCCATTCGTCATTACGTCACGCAGTGCCTTACCTCGATAGGCTGCAGCTTTTCCAGCAGGGCAGCCAATGGGCGCGCGAGCCGTCTCGCCCTTGTCTGCTTGCTGCTGCAAAGCGTTTTGCATGTTTAAAATTAAGGATAATTTTTGGCTTCAATATCTCGAGGAAAAGAGTTTCCCCATAGCGTAAGATATTACGCAGTACTCGTTCCCTCTCTAGAGAGAACCGAGGTTACGTTAGTAACCGAGTACGTTTTCTATACCCAGAAAACGTAAAATTGAAGATGAATACTCTCAAGCACAGATGGGAGACTTTGCTTTGTAATTTTAAAAGTCCACCACTGATACTTTGGTAGCACCAGTTTTACATGCATAATTTGTTCAAAGAAATCAACTTTCTTAAAAGTTAATTCAAAGTTAATTCTCAAAAAAGGAGTCCTTAATTAGCAGGAGTGCAAGGCAATCAGCCTTTAAATAGCCAAACAAAAGAAATTAGCAATAATGAAATAATTATCTATAGACCTGGAGAGGCTGGGAGTAATACCTGAAATGATGTGCTTTTGCCACTGGATGTTAAAAATACTCCTTAAATCAATAGCTACACAACAAATAACATGATTATATCATATTGAAAATACACTTGTTACACTGTCCAGACAGCTCTTCAGTTTAAAAGCGACAAAATGCTATGCAGCCTTGAACCTCCTTTGCCAGAACAAAGTAAAGAAAAACATATTGCCACATACTGAAAGAACATGTCTTACAGTATATAATGTGACTCACATAACTGTGATGTTCAAAACAAGCTGAATCAATTTTGAGGATGACACATTTGCCACAGTGTGTGGTACACAATGTTCTATTCCAAACCCAGCAGCGTCTGTGACTGAAGTCATATTTCCTAACAAAGCTCATAGCGCGAAGAGTCGTGAATATACCCAAGAGGGGCTGTGTGTCCCACATGAATGTGGCTTTTCTGCTCGCTCGCATAGAGTCTTGATGAGATCTGCTGGAGATAAATGACTATGATCATTAGGAGTGTTATTGTGTGAAACAAACTGACATCCAGTTCCCCAACAATTCCATAACAAACTACCCATTCAAGGCAGGTTAGATGTTTAACCTCTTCCTCTTAAACAACACATGAAACTCTAGATGGCGCAGGCTGATAGGTCTTTAACTCAATCTGCTCGCAATCACATCATCACTGAAGGGCACAGCTGATTGGTTCCTACTGTTTCAGGTCAGCATTTGCTGTAGCAGTTGCATCGCACTTTCAGAAACCCTCCACCTTCCCCAGCTCCACCTGTATAGATCTGCAACAGGTAATTCATGTACAGAATGTTTTACTTGCTCATGTTGTGTGTGTATTATCAGTAAGAAGTTCCGTACTCACTCTGCAGCAGAAGCAATAACAGCAGCAGCGTAGCAGATCTATTCGGCCAAGACCAAAAATATCAACATTAACCGCGTTTCCACTGCCGGGCCAGGGCTAACAGCGAGCCGAGCCAGTGGCCTCGGGCCTCAAGCTGTGGCTTGAGTTTCCACAGACGGGCCAGTAGCCCCGCAGCGCTGCCCTAAAACCCACCCCTAACACGCCTTTCTGGATCAAACGTCATACAACCCAACCCATTTCAGCGGGTATTATGAATTTATTTATTTTTTAAGTTAGGAAGATAGCATGTATATTAACTCACCGGCCGTGGCTGCAATAGTGTCCGACTTGTCTCGCGAGTCGCCACTAACAGAGGGACAGTGACCTAGCACATCGATGGTGACCCAGCACACCATCCATCAAGTCGAACCATGGAAACCTCCTTCTCTGAGCTCCGCTTTATCCATTGTGCGTTTGAATCGCACTATATAGTGCAATATATTAATTTGTTAAACAAAGTTGCATTTACATGAAATAACATAAATTACTTTGAGTGAGCTGACTTGTATGGAGCCCCTAAAAATTAGACAAATTATGCAATGCTTTTGTATTGTCTTGCAAATGTTTTGCGTTCCCCAGAGAACCTTTGTGTTCACTCATAATGTTTTAGAATTTGAAGCGTTCCTGGTGGAATGCAAATGTTGGTAACACTTTAGGGTCCAATTCTCACTATTAACTAGTTGTTTATTAGCTTGTGTATTACTAGGATATTGGCGGTTTATTGGTACTTATAAAGCACATATTAATGCATGACCATTTTCTACATCCCTTAATCCTTCATAATACTTAAACTTAACAGCTACCTTAACTATTAATAGCAGTAATTAGGAGGGTTTTTTTTGTCAAAAGTCGTCAGTTAATAGTAAGACACTAATTTGAAGTGTGACCCTAAAGTTTTTACAAGGGAATGCAAAGGATTTGCGAGTGAATGCAATGTCCCATCCAAGGTTTTTTTGGAGGGGGGGCGCCAAACTTTTGCGCAAGAATGCAAAAGCATTGAAATATTTTTTCCCTCTCATCTCATATTTTTTTCCATGGACTTGCCATAAAGGGCCTTTAGTAATACTCAGCAAGGCCATGTTTTTGACTTGAACAACCAGATCAAACAAAATCCAACAAAAATGACAGTGCAATCTTGAACTGTGTGAAAATGTGAGCATGGCAAAATGTCCGAGAGCACCAAATGCCAGCGGACCAGCGCTTTGAGCTTAGCGGCTTTGAGATTTCTAATCGAGAGAATTGCTATCGACAGCTTGTTGATTTTGGTGAAATGTCACACTCAGGAAGCTCTATCGGGACCGCGACACAGGGCTGCTCCTGTCTGCGCCTGTTTTTTTTAATGTCAGTGGACCTTCTGGGCTAATACAACAGTTCAGGGGCGACAGCTGTCAATCTGTGGGAGTAAAATGCACCTGGAAAGGCTTTAATTGCTTTAAAACATGAACAGAGACCAAGACCATACACTGCTGCTGTCTTTCTGTCTGATGCAAAACAGGCATTGAAGGTGCACTGCTCTAATAAAAGTTTGTTCATTTTACAATGTATCCTAACTAGATACGAAACATCACAGGATAAAAGGTATGTTTTCCATGTTAATCAGAGTTTTTGTCCTAACCAGCCGTGACAGTGAAACGCGATGATAGACAGGGACAGTATTTTAGAAACGATTTCAATTTCTGCGACGTCAAGGCTGGCACTGATTATGTGCATTATTCAATGTTAAAAGACTTTAATGTTTTTTTTTTAACCATTATGTGACCTTTATACTGAAATCGACAATGGATAATTCACCTCTAAAGAAAGCAACACATTCAAACTGTAAACTCAATGTAAACAACCAAGTGTCAACAAAAAAGTGACAAGTCTGAAGATTGAACAAAAATTCAAATCACTAACAGCATCAAATCAGCACAAACAAAAGTTCATTCATTCATATAATGTGTAAAAGTTCAAATTACACCTCTACACATTTATTCAGGAGGCATCAGCTATAAACCAGGAGTCTAAAAGCTTGTACTAAAACTGACACCTCCACTATCCTGGCACACAGCAGAAAAACGGGTCGCAGCTGTGCATACGGTAGACAGATAAATGCTGGGAGCAAACACTCTCACATTAGAATCTCACACACTGACAGACAGGAAACGGAAGCATTCACCAGCCCGAAATATCTGCTTGGATGGACACACATCTGGTCTTGAGGTTACACGTGAAGACGCCGAGATAGATGGCTTTGACCATTTCCCTTCATAAACATGTCAAATAAAAAGCACAGAAATTCTTCTTTTCACAATATCAAACAAGCATAGTAAATCTCTCCACTGGTGCATCGTATTGTATTATTTTGTTTCTACAGAAAAAATCTAATCGATCAAAAGTGAAGACATTTATAATGCTACAAAAGATTTCTATTTCAAATAAATCATTCTGTTCACCAAAGAATCCTGAAGAATGCTTGTTGTTTTCACAAAATATTAAGCCGCACAACATTGATAATAAGACATTTTCACCAAATCAGCATATTAGAAAGGTTTTTGAAGGATCGTGTAATAGAAGACTGGAATAATGGCTTTTACTATATATTCTAAAAAGAGACCACTCACTTTTAATGATCAGTAAAATGACTTGAACAGTTCTAAAGCATGGATTCATTCAAATAAATCTGACTTTCCATTATACGAGCGAGAAACATTGAGGATTGCACATTTGATTACTACCTCAGTTCACAGTGTGACAAACAACTATCACTATTTGTAAGAAAAGAATCTTGTTACTGTAAAGTAAACTATTCGTAATGTCACTGTACTGTCAAAGCTGCTTGTCCCCAAACAAATCACGAACCAGCCAACAGGAAATGCAATGTTGCTGTATTGTTTAGGATGAATCACTTGTGTTGTACTATTCCTCATTTGCAAGTCGATTTGTGTAAAAGCATCTACATGAATTAACATGTTTTTCGTGACATGTTTAGAAAAAATAACTCAATACAGATCAAGGAACCTGCATGGTGTTTGGTAGCACGCTAATTGGACAATTAATTGCAGCCCATGAGGAAGCTGAAGGTGTGTGACCTCAAATTACTGTAATCAATAATTCACTTTGACTAATTTATATACGACTCAGTCGAGATTCATAGTGAATGGGAGGGCATTTAAATGCTAATTGCTTTGCAGGGAGAGCATCATTATGGACGCCTGGTTTATCTGGACATCTGGAGTCTTCTGCTTCTTGACCCTGCTCATGCAGGCTTAAAGGATCGCACTCGTCTGTTTTCACCTCTGGACGTAATGAATGAAGCGAACAGCTTGAACTGAACTCAAATAACCTCTTTCTGTAGATTAGGCTAGGCAAGCACAGAGCTGACAGCCAAGACAGTCAAGGGCTTCTAGAACTTCTCACTTCACTGTGCTAATTTGAACAAGGCCTTTATTTTTCTATTTGTCAGTAGAGTAAACTGTAGCATGGTTGTTAAACCTCTCCCAGGCCCAATTAGGGGAGCAATGCTAGCATTCATAGCCCAGATCTCGCTTCTGGTCTGGGAGGAAGAGGGGGCTGTGGTGATGCCCCTGGCAGCCCAGTCCTGGCAGCTCGCAGCCCTTGTGGCAGCAATATTAAGTGACTGCTGAAATTCATGGCCTGGGCAGCCATTTTATATGTCTAGGTGTCAACCGGCTTTCATATGGTGCAGGAATTCAGCAAAACATTAGCAAATTGTGCCGTTTCATTATTCATTAGGGTGCTGTGGTGAGGGAACACACCAGCCTGGTGTGAAAAACATGTGCGTTCCCTTTATGACGATTACTGGCAATTCTTGTGTTATCAGGTTGAAGCTTCAATTACTGAAGATCGCTTTGCAACAAGCTGTTATGCAAGTGTGAAATCCCTTTTAAAGTGATGATAAAGGCTAGAAAATGATTGGTAACCACTTAATGGCCAACATATTAATTCATCAATTAACTTAAAGGTGGGGTATTTGATTTTCTTTTTTGACCATTTTTTCAAAATCACTTGAAATCCTATTCCTAACCCACTTACTGGCTGTAAATTAGAAGCACTGAAATGAAAATTAAGCAATTTAATCATCTGTGGAATGGGCAGGACTCGAAAAACTCCAGCCAATCATTTTCAAGACCGTCTAGAATCATTGGACAGAAAATGCGTCACTCAAACGGTTGTACCATGCCCACCTCCCCCACCCCCTCGCACAGCAGGAAAGTCCCGTTTGTGCGCATACTCAAAGCTCGTGACCCAGTCACAAGAAGTGCAAGTCGCCCCGGTACAGACAGAGAGAGAGAGAGAGAGAGAGAGAGAGAGAGAGAGAGAGAGAGAGAGAGAGAGAGAGAGAGAGAGAGAGAGAGAGAGAGAGAGGAGAGAGAGAGAGAGAGAGAGGTTTTTCGAATGGGTGGAGTCAGGGCTAGAGAAGGTAGGACCTTATGAGTTGTGTATTTTAAAAATCTGCCGGCCGTTTTGCAAATCACATACCCCACCTCTAATGTACTTTATGTTCCATATCTAAATGGATAGTTGTCCATATCCTGCAGTGTCACATGCTAAATTCTAAAACTGTTATTTAATAATAATTACATGCAGCTTTTTCGCTTATATTAACTGAGAGATTGCATGGAATGTTTGTACTTTTAATTTACGTGTCAAAACGCAGAATTTAAAATAAAGTGGTGTGAAGGCAAAATGTAAATGGTGAAATTGAATTCTTTTTAACATATTTTACCATAAAAAAAAGTTGTATCAAGCACCCAAATGCAAGCATGACATCTGAAAAGAGTTTGTATTATTTTACATCAACGTACCTTTAATGTAACCCCCAATATAAAAGTAATTTTTACCATGGTCTTTCAGTAGGGTCCAAAACTCTGAGATCACATTGATTTTTTTTATTTTTTTTGTCATGTAAATCGGATAAATGTTTTCTCATTTTAATAATCAACGACAAAAAAGTAATAATAATAATTAAGATTTAAAATAAAATTTAAGATTCTGCACTATTTCTAGACCACTAATGATGTGACCAGATGTTCTTTCCTACATTGAAGGCACTCTTTGAATTATTCTCAAATTAAACTGGATTACATTCAGCTCAAGTGCAATTTTCAGTGCATAAAATGTATCCGTACAATATAAATTGTAATAAATGTAGTATTAAACTAGAAAAGTATGCATAATAAAAGCCTTTTCGCAGATAATTTTGGACCCCACTGTACCTTTTACTATAGTTCAAACACTGATTGACTATATAAATAATTTATGGAAAAACAATGAAATTCTGGCCATCAAATGCACAGCTTCTAATTCTCCTCTCCATAACTGGCATTTTCTTTTGCCTCTTAATGTGATTCTAAATTGATTCAACCCACACAAACATCAACAATCAGAGATTCAAACTAGGCCGCTGCACATTATTATGACAGTTGGGTACAACGCTGCTTTGAAATTGTTCTGCAACGTCTTCTGCCCACGCTCATCACCTTGGGCTAGACAGCAGCTCCGACATGCCAGAGAGAGAGGGCAAGCTTGCCCCCTTATGGTCTCTTAATGAAGTAAACTTTCATATAGGGCACTCTTAAAACCTGTAGAAAGCAAGTCTGTCGAACTAGACCACTGCACCCCATCCAAATGAAAAGAAAATAGCCCTCCCCCGACCCCGTTAGACAGCAGGAAAGTTCTCTTTTTGGCGGTGCTTGACTAAGTGGACTCTGTAATGAGTCTGGCCGCCTGATTAGAGTGATAGACATGCAGGAATCCGGCAGGCGCTGCCAGAGACCGCCACAACCAGGAGGAGGGGAGTGGAGGGGAGAGAGGACAGAACGTCTGAGAGAAGTCTGGAGGTAAACATCACAGAAAAGTCCTAGAAGGAATGTAGACCTTAAAGGACAACTCCGGCGCAAAATGAACCTTTGGTCTAATTATACATTGGTACATAGTCAACCGTTCCCAGAGATTTGTTTACATGATTATCGAATGTAAAGAGTTTTATCTCTAAAAACTGTTTAGCTTATAACGCTAGTATATGGGGCATAGAGTAATGAAAATAGAAATTGCTAGTTATTTAATACCACTAACAAGGCTCAAAATAGCCCAACACTAACACGGTAGCATAATCAGGGTCCCTACATGCAAACCGAAGCATTGAGAACGTTGTAAGTGTACAGACCGTTTAATAAGAAGATATTTTATAAAGACAGTCCACTTCGCGTATACAGGCAGGAGCCATCTTTGGAAAACAGTCTCGAGCAGTCGAATCATGAACGCCATACTAGCGTTATAAGCTAAACAGTTTTTAGAGATAAAACTCTTTACATTCGATAATCAAATAATCATTCGAAAAACAAATCTCAGGGAACAGTTGACTATTTACTAGGGATGCACCGATACCGATACCAGTATCGGTATCGGGCCCGATACTGAGCTCATGTACTTGTACTCATACTCGTAAAAATGCCCCGATACCAACAACCGATACCAGGCAGCATGTGTAGGCCTACAGTGTCAGAAATTATAATGGGGATAAAAAAAAAGAAGGCTGTATATGAAATAAATGTATCTTATCAGTGGAATATTAAAAAGAATATATTAACGCGTCGCCTATATAACTATATGGTGTGCAAGCTGATAAGAGAAAAACGCGCAGAGGATTGAGCGCGCTACGACACAGACGCGCGAGCTGGTCGAGCGCATCCCTTTTTCACAGACGTCAGTGGAAAGTTTGTAGTTCAGTTGGATGTCAATGGCAAATCAAGTAAAACGAGGCATGTAGCTTATTATTAACGTTAACTGACGAGAGAGAGAGAGAGAGAGAGAGAGAGAGAAAGAGAGAGAGAGAGAGAGAGAGAGAGAGAGCGCACTTCTGTTGAATGCTGTTGATTGCGGATCGTTCACTCAGCACGTGTTATTTGGATTAAAACTAAATCGTATATGTAAGTAAAACATAAACTGTTACCTTACTTATGTTTAATGAGTGGTTGCCTACATTATTACAGGACATTTGCAGGTCAAGAATTTCCATGAACTTCAAACATCCACAGCGCGCGCCCCGAAAACCACCAGACAGCGCGCGGATACTGAATGGAAGTCTTTCACGCATTGCGCTTGTACGGACGAATTCACACAAAACGATGTAAAAACACGTGTCTTGGCAAATATCCTAGTAAAAAAGTCTGTTATATATCTCAAGTGAACGTAGACAGTATAATTCAAATGGCGTCCGTGCGTTCGGACTTAAAGGGGCGGCACTTTAATAAATCTGCTGCTGTGTTTTAATGTTAATCAAACAAAGGAAAAATAAATTACTCTCTGCTCTTGGCTAAATAGGCTACCTCTATCAACTTTACAAAAAGATCCATATATATTTAATTTATACAGTAATGAATATGCAGTGCATGAAATATATATTTGTTGAACTAATTAAGTTTAAATTTAATAAACAACTAATATGATTGATATTATTTTGGTTTCTCTACCAATACATTTAAAAATTACAAATGCATGAATTGAAAATTAATTGAAAATTAAAAATACAGGTATCGGTTACAGTATCGGTATCGGCGAGTACCAAAAATGAAAGTATCGGTATCGGACTTGGTCTGGAAAAAGTGGTATCGGTGCATCCCTACTATTTACCAATGTGTAATTAGACCAAAGGTTCATTTTGCGCCGGAGTTGTCCTTTAACTAGAGGCACTAGAATGAAGGGTTAGGAAGGTGGTGAGTTATAGCGTACAATACATTAACCTTGAAGAGTGTGAAAATGTAAAAAAAAAAAAAAACTCTGCAGGAGATGGAGATGCTCCATACCATACATGAAATCATGGCAATTGCATGTTCTAAGGAGATGTTTGTTTCCCAGGCTATGCTTTTATCTATCAGCACTGATTGAAATCCATCCAATCAAGTGTAGATGTGGAGATGCTATATAGAAGAATGAATGTTCAAGTGGTTGTTCAGTAACTCCTATAGGAGGTCCATTTATCAAATATGTTCTTTTGCTTAAAGATTTTGAATGAATTACCCAGTGATGCCAAAAGCGTTAACACATGAGATTTATCTCTGAAGAAACCAATCCTGGCAGCCAGTTGTTGGAATGATTGCTTTTATAAGCTTCTGGACCTTCTATCACATTACATTGTATGCTCTGAGCACCTGAGCTAAAAGACTTTAACCTCAGACCAGCACTAACCAAGCACCATGGTAACATGTGTAACCAAGTGCAATAAATTGCTGCATCGGTCTGTAGCATCCAACGTATCTTTTGTCCGATTTTTCTCTGCAATACCAGCAGGGTTCAAAAGAGTCAGAGAGTGCATTGGAAATCTAAGAATTTAAAACAAAGAAAATTTATGACAGCGACGTGGAGTTTTGAAGTGGTTTATAAATTTATTTATTACGACAGACGATAGATGTGTGTGTGTATAAATAGACAAAATGCCAAATAAACACATTTTCATTAATGGTTAACCCACTGAAAAATGTATAGTGAAACATATAAAATAATATGACTATTATTGCAGGAAGTTGTGTAAATTGGTTTCAGTTTGCTGGATATCTAATATTCCAATTAACTGAATTGTACAGATCTATCCTTTGATTCATACTTTCTTACGTCAGAATATCAAGTCTTGCACAATAACACAGCCACGGGCATAGAAACAAATCTTCTAGCTTAGTGATTGACAAAACCTGGCAACATAATTGCACAAAAAGTGCTGCAGACGGCCTTCCAGACTCGCTTTCAGGTACATTTAGATTGTAAAGGGTTTACTATTCACCATAACAAAGGAACTCTCCACTGACATTTTCCATGCAGTCATGCCTGAGCTGTGAGCAGGGGAAAATTCTGGAATATCTGTGTAACTGTGTTTTCTACTGCCATAGGACTATAAAGTTTGACAACTCATCCAGAAGCATTCTGGGAATGAAAAAACTGAACTTAGGTTGTGGACTGGACACACTTTTTTTTTTTTACATATACATCACTTCTCAGAAATCCTTCTCTTTGGAAATGGCGCAAGAATTCAAATGCACTGCTTTATCATGCCATGCGAAGTGTAAAAAACACCTGGGTGACATAAAAATTCTGCCCATGGTTTGAAAACAGAAAAAGCACAACTATAACTCTCTCATATTTTTGGTCACAGAGCAATTTCGTGGAACAATTGTTAAGAAATTATAGGAGAGCTAGGAATGTATGAAAAATAAAATTTATGCTAAACTAGTAGGAAATTATCTCCAGCTGGACTGTAAATTCCCACTCAATCTTCATAACATATGCAGATTATCAATGGGCCTTGAGCCCTATTATTTTGTTAGCCAGAGTGGAGGGAAGAGTGCACACAAAACTGTAAATGCTGTCATTATTTACTCAGCCTCATGGCGTTCCAAACCCACAAAGACAAAAGCAGAAATCTTTGTAAAAAAAAACTTTACATAACTCTTGCCATAAGGATTCTAGAGACCTTTGAACCTTTAACATTCATCAAACTTTTCATTCCACAAAAGGTCCTTTATAATGGAAAAAAGATAATTTAGATTTTTTTTTCAATGTTCTTCACAGTAAGAAAAAAATGTTTTTTTTAAATGAACATTGTCATCATTTACTCACCCTCGAGTTGTTTCAAACCTGTAAGAATTTCTTTCTTCTACTGAACACAAAAGAAGATATTTTGAAGAATGTCGGAAACCAAACAGTATATGGACTCTTATTATACATGGACATAGTATTTTTTCCTACTATGGAAGTCAATGGGGTTTACTGCCTGGCCAGCAGGGAAATCACAGGGATAAAGTGCCTCATTTTGATCAAAAGGAAGCAGTATCATAGACTGTCTCATATTGGTGATGTTTGTCACTGCATTAATGAGTAATTCTGGAATCTACTCAACACATATTTGCTACCATAAATAAACAAAAAAGATCTGGTGCTGGAATTTGAGATTTTGAATGTTTTTTTTTTTAGGTCTCGCGCAGGGTTTCTACAGGTATCTTCAAATGAAATTTAATGCCTTTTTAATGCCTTTTTAATGCCATTTTAAAATGTTTTAATGCCATATACGACCCATGACTAACCACGTATATATATATATATATATATATATATATATATATATATTATATATTATATATATATATATATAAAATGTTTTTTTTTAATCTTTTTGTCTGGAACACATAGGTGTAATTTGCGGGTGGGACATGTCGATTGTCCCCACCATTTTTTAAACATCTCGCGGCGTATAGGACGGGTCGCAGGAATGGTGGTATTTCATTAGTAATATTATTATTAGTGTTTTTGTTGTTGTTATTAATAATTGCTCACACTTGCAAAAGAGAAGATTTGACACATGGCACTGACAATTCAACCAAATACAAAGTATTTATTCTCTTCCTCTTCTCCTCTAATGGGCCCTTTTCGCCACCCTCTCTGGGCCTGCATTCTCTAACCTGGCCTTTTTAGGGGCTTTCCTCTCAGGGCGGATGAGAGGATGCTTAATTGCTTATTACCAGACATCTTTGAAAGACCGATGCAATGATTAATGCATCCATGGCCAGGATATAATTATAAAATATGACATGTTTTAAAAGTGACCTATAACATCATAACATATAACAGAGAGATATGTTTATAATGTGACAATATGTCAGTCATCGTGCGATAACGAAAATATGACTAGGCCTAGACTACTTGTTCTGAGCAGGTGTTGTCAGTGGCAAAGAAAACCCTTCGCAAAGACCCGCCCCCCTTAGTTACTGTCGCTATGTCCGACAAGCTACGTCACTCTCATGCACACACCATGTTCTCACGCAGTGAAAAATACATCGTGGAGCAGAGAGGAGACTGACAACACGCTGACAGACCAGCTTACTTTTCGGTTACTTTTGATGTTAAACATATTAAACAAAGTCTCACCTTTCATATATGGTCATTTTTTGAAAGAAATTTAAACAATAAATACCGTTTTGGGGCTCTTTAATGTGTCGTGGCAGATCGCTGTAGAGCATCAGTTAAAGCTGCTCGTGATCCGATCATCTTTTACTTTTAGTTCATTTATAGCATCAAATAAACATGAATGAACATGTTGTTTTAGCCGCGGAAAGGCGTCAGTATATTCAGTTTTTCAAGTTCAAATCCTCACGTTAATCTGCTAACTCTCCTGACTGCTTTGTCGGACAAAATGGCGGATGGCGAAGTATGATTGGTGAGATCACCTGTCAATCAAGCTCCACGCGAAGGGTCTGGTTCCGCGTATTTATCACACGAACATACATATTTTGCGACAGCAAATACAAATGATTAATTATGAAGGCTATATTCAAATAAATTTATATAAAATTTTCTTCAAAACTATAAAAAAATTTAATGCCTGTAAGAATCAAATTTAATGCTTTTTAATGCCTTTTAAGGCCTTAATTTTCACAAAATCCATTTAATGACTTTTAATGCTTTTTAATGCCCCGCGGAAACCCTGTCGCGGTGGTTGTCATCAGTGACGAACAGCAACAGCGGCAATGTTCCCTACCACACACAGCTCTGTACTTCTCTATTGCTTTTCCATTGCTATATCTATCCCAATGAAATGACAAAATATTGAAAACACTGATATAAATCCACTGACGTATAATTCACTTTTGGTTTATTAAAACAAAATATTAGTGGATGTTAGGCGGGATTACAACCCCAAACTCTTCATATTTTATATTGTAATATAGTCTACAGGCCTGATCTCCCGAGAAATACATTACATTTATGAAAAATTCAACCAATATATACAATACACTATTTATCAAACACAGGTCCCACTGTCTCTAGCACTTTGCTTTTAATTTTTAATGTGTTCCCTCACAAAGACCGTTGTGAATACCAAGCTCAAATATATAAAGGCAAGGGCCATCTTGAAACAAATTATATAAACTGCAGTGTGCACAAGATGATATCAGTGGTAGGCCATTATTATTTCGCCAACATTTGTTTAATTATATCTCCTGAGATCTAAATGAACTTGTTAAAGAAATGCAAGCCAAACTAACCACGTTAGAACGACACACAAAAGCAAGGAAAATATCTGCATGTTATGCAAATCAAAGATTCTGGTGTCTACACAATTGTGCCTTACTACACTTTTAAAAGGTTACGTAATCTGACTTTGAAACAAGAAGAATCCAACTTCATTCATTCATTGCTATGGAAACATTGGTGACTGTAGCAGAATGAAACCTGAACTGATGGGTGTCTGTGTGTGTCACGTCCAACTGAACCATATCAAGTTCCTTCACTGTTTCCTAACAAGAGATTCCTGTGGTGTTCTGGCTACCATGGCTAGACATTATTTTCACATTATGAGCGCGCATCTCATACCATCTGCTTTGATGCATTCACAGCATTTCCAAACATCATATTGATACTCAACACTGTTGACATGAAAAGGGATCTAATATCTCAAAATATTTATACACAGTGTTACTGTTCAATTGCATTATGAAATCTATTTAATTATTTTCCCCTGATATTTCCTTCCTGATTAATTTCTGGATAATTTGTGTTTATATTTGACCGAACAATGTTGGGGAGTGATCAACTAAGTCGCTACAAACGATCCTTATTTACTAGCGCGGTAGATTAGGAGTAGAGCAACTACTTTTTACAAAAAGTGGTGATGATGTAGCGACAAAGCGCTGCATAAAGCGTGTTTTGTGTTCTGGTAGCAGAAAATGACAATTCTGCAGTGATAATCTATGGAAGCCATGGAAAAAATAATTAAAATGGCAATTTGAAGTTTGTTTCTCACAAATCTGATTTTTTTCTCACAATTCTAAGTTTATATATCCCAATTTTGAGAAGAGAAAATCTTTTATACAGGTAGGTTTAAATGTTAACTATGTTAAATGTCATGTGTTTAAATAATAATTCATGCTCAAGAGCACCCCGTATAGAGTGCAACAGACGGGTTCTGGAAGTAAAAACTCTTTTTCACCATAGAGAAATTTACTTCGAACGATAATTTATAAACCTTTAAAGACAGACCTACTGTGTGCATCAGACTGCATTATTTCAGCTTATTTTTAAAATAATTGTGTTTAACAGCTGAAAAACTACATTACCCTTGAGGCTGTACAGAAAATTACACCAATCATAGTTCAATGTTGAACTCTATGGCATCTAAAACAGCGTTGATAAGTCAGATTCTTTTTAGTGAATCAGTTTGTTCAAACTATCTGGGTATATGAGCCAGTTCAAAAATATATATTGGTCCCACTTTATATTAAGTGGCTTTAAGTACTATGTATTGTAAAACAGTTTTGCTGCTATTGAGATGTGATACTGGTAAGGTCAGGGACAGGTGTGGTGGTATGGGTCGGTTTAAGGTTGGGTTAAGGTGTGAGGGAAGGGTCAACTGTGTAATTACATAAATTAAGTACAGCTGTAATTACATGCAGGTATTTTCAAAATATAAGTACAATGTAAAAACATGTATGTACACAATAAGTCCATTTTATCAAATTATTAATTTCAATGTAAGTACATAGTACTTAAAAACACTTAATATAAAGTGGGACCAGATCAAAAAAGTTCAGTTAAATAAAAACATTAAAATGTTTACAAAAATCAGTTCAAAAAATGATTCACCTTTTCACATGACAAATTTTACGTTTTATTTGTAAAGCAAAATATTGAAACTGTACTCCTGTGATTTATTGTTGTACTCACCTTATACATCAAATTTTATTAGATACATTTATCTGTTTGGTGATATCTTGGTGGTTTTATATTTTAATATGTCACATAGCCCCTGAGGGATCCTACTTTTTATAGATGCATCCTGATCAAAATTACTTTTTTTTCCATTTTATGGTAAGTTATTGGTAAACAACTCAAACTTAAAATCCTTAATGCTGCATTTTCAACATGTTAATTAGGTTTACACAAGGTAAGGTTTGGTTTAAACCATTCACTCTGAGAAGTTCAAAATGCACAGATCTCAAAGTTATTCATTGCCATGATCATTTGAGGCCAGCACATAAAAGCATACGTACATTACGAACGCTTCTTTATCTACTCCCTCTTAACATATAGATTTATACAGTATACATAAAAGTTTTCTCTGAGCTGCACAGAATCAGCTTTTTAACAAAGGCAAATGTATGCAGATCGAATTCATGTTCTGCAAAAGTCCCTAATGTAAGGTTACAAGGCAATGCGTCCTCAAAACACTGACTCACTGGTGTAGGATGACAGATGAGTGTTCGCTGAATAGAAAGCCATGATCAAACTCCAGGATGAATTCTGGGCAAGCATGCCTCTTTTTTGAACGGTTACACAACTGAACGTCTATGAAGAACTTCACAAAAATAACACAGCAGCTGTGAAACTGTCAAAACACTGTATGTCCTACATCAATATCCACCTACAAAGGTGTACAAAACTAAGAGCTGTCCTTAAACACAAGAATATGTGCAAGTAAACAAAAAGACATTGAAATAAACAAGCAACGAAGGGCGCATTTGTAACTTTGACCAATGTGGAATTCCCTAAAGAGTCAGTATCTAACCTCTATTTGACAGCGATATGAGACATCTTTACCACTCACATTGATGTTCCTGAGTTTCTTCTTGCCCCTCTCTAGTCGACTGAGGAGTCTGTGATGTTCACTAGGCGTTTGCTGGAGAAGGCGGTCATCGACAGATATGGTCTTCGTAAGAGCCACTCTATCCCTCCAAAGCTCTGGGACACGGCTCTCTGAATTCCGAGGGAAGCGCTTCACTTCCGACAGTGGCGACGTCTCCCCTCGGTCATGGTCACGCAGCACTGACCCTGAAAGAGAGAAACAGACACCTCAGGTGATAACTGACACCCAGAGAGAAAGAAAACACTAGAGAATGAGAACAGGACTAAAACCTCTCCTCACAAAAACACACATCTTGAAGAGATTGTTGTTTTTAAATATAGGATTCATACACTCCAAAAAATATTTAGGCCTAAACTTAAGATGTATGTATTTTAATTGAATATAACATTTCAATCAATTTGGATTACACATATAAACAAACTAATAAATTGAATGTGATGAACATTTGTCAGTCATACATACAGTAGATGAAACATGAAAGAAACAGGATTTCTGTAATAATAAACTGAATGTGTTTTACAATAACCAGGTTTATATATTTGTCATCAATAAATCTCATTTCTTTTAATCTAATACATTTTAACTATTTGAATATTGCTTGTTCCACAGCTAGTCATATGTTTATATAGCCTGGATGCCAGCCCGAACCCCGCCCACAACATTTTTTGGTCGGGAAGTTCGGTCTGGACTTGATCCATTGAGGAGTAATTATGCTCGGTTCAGAAATAGTCGGGCCAATCAAATTGCCAGGGCGGACTTTAAACGATGATGGACAGATGATCTGCAGTTACGTAATCTTCACGCCATCAAACATATTTCTTTCAGAAATGCTTTTCGTGTTTGCAAGTACTCCGCAAATCCTTAAATAATTTTTACAACACCGGCAAAGATCGTTAACACTCATTATTTTTTTACTACTTTTTCCAGAGTGCGTGCAGTTGAGTTCTGTTGACAACTATGCCTCTCAACATAGCCTACTATACGTAACTTACTGCGTTGCTCTGATTGGTTGTAAGTATCCAATTGAGTGCAGAGGTTTTTTTTTTCCCTGGTTCGGTTAAGACACGCCTCATAATCAAAGCTCTATGGAGCAGTATCAGACTCACATTCTGACTAGAATATGAGTATGACGAAGTCAGGCTAATGTTTATACTTTTTAACTGAATAAATGTTATTGTTTTCGCAATGAACACATTTATGATTATTCTAAGCTATTTCTAATAAATTAATTTTGAAAACGTAATTTTGTAAATAAAATCAAAAAAAGTCCAGAAATCTTGCCTGCATCATTTACAGTATGTATGACAAATATGCATAGCATACGTTTATTAGTTAAAACTCTGTAATTCAAAAGGATGGAACATTTATATGCAGTTCCTTTTCAGTCGCTCATTGGGATCAAGCTTAGGGAGCCTGTCCTCTTCGAGTACTGTTAAAACGAGCCAATGCACATTAGAGTGCGAGATCTGCATCTCACACTCCGCCCCGTGGTGCAGGTATATAAATACGGAAGTGGATGAACACACCAGTTGTCTTTCGCTTCGGAGCCGATCGTGTCGATGTCTCTAAAGAGTGTCGTTTTCAACACTTAGTTTTCAACGAGCGAGTGTGTTCTACTGGAAAACTCTCCCAGTGCTGGTGGTTCTACAGAGCGAGTGCAGCGGTGATGGCGAGCTTCCGAGCTCTCAACTGCTGTTTTAACAGCATAATTTCTGTGTGTTTGTTGACAGTTGGTTAGAGGGCAAAATAGTGAGTGCTTTCACCATTTCAGTTCACTGTTCAGTATTGCCGCACTCATTCCCCTGTGTGCTCCGGCACTGGTGGCGGGTCCCATTTCCTGAAAAAGCAACACGGGTGCTTTTGCGTCTTTTTCAAGATGTCATTCCAGTCTGGATGCGGTCGATCCCTTTCCCCCTCTGACGGTCACAATGGTTGCATCACGTGTTTGAAAGCCTTGTGGGATGGGTGATCAGAGGATCATAGTGAGGCTTCCCTGCCCGGTAACCAATCCCTGTGGGCCACTTACTCCTCTATCACACCGCAGCCGGTGGAGCCCCCGTTGAGCGCGCTGGTCTCTCTGTAATGGACCGACCAGCCGTTTCATTCGGGGCCCCTCAAGAGAACAGGATGTCGATTGGAGCATCAGAGGGTGAGCTGACCTCTAGAAATGATGACTCGGCTGCGTTATCTCCCTCTGGGAGTGTAACGTTGCCCGACCCAGATCCAGAAATGTCAGCTATTCTGAAAAGGGCCGCCGAGGCTGTCGGGCTCGAGTGAATCCCCCACCGTGTCCCGAACAGTCTCGGTTGGATGATTGGTATCTTGGGAGGGCTGCGCTGGTTCTCAGCTCGCTGCCCAAGTGCCTTTCTTTTCCAAAGTGCATGGAGAGCTTACCAGATCATGGATGGCATCTTTCTCTGCCAGAAACTGCCTGAGTAGCTCCTCCCCCCTCACTATCCTTGAAGGAGGAGCAGTGGTGGGTTACGAGGCTATCCCTCCAGTGGAGCGGTCTGTCACGGCACAGGTGCACCTGTGTCCGGCAGCCACTGCCTTTTGGACGGAGGATCCTTGTCTCGCCCCTACAGGCAGAGCTTACAAAGCCTGTGCGTAAGCCACCTCCTCTTTGCGTGCCATGGCGTTGCTACAGGTCTATCAGGCCAGGGCACTCATGGACATGCACGAGGATAGCCCAGACCGTGCGCTCATAAGTGAGCTCCGCACTGCAACCAATTGCCGCCAAACCCTCAGCCCGTGATCAGACCTTTGTTTCTCTGGGCCAGCCGCCCCTAGAACAAGTTAAGACGTCACATTGACAGTTGTTCTACTCCCTGTCCGAGCGGACAACCCTCGGCACGGAGACACTGGTTCACAGGGGGCCCCGGGGCCTCCGCAGAAATGCATTCCCCCAGTGAACCTTCTTGCACAGCACTGTGCTAAGTCAGGTAGGAGAAGGAGCACGTCTTGCTAGTTGCCCCTTATTGGGCCAACCGGACCTAGTTCCCCGGAACTTTTGCTCCTTTGACAGCTCCTTTCTGACTCATTCTGAGTACATTCTCGGGGACGCGGCATGATGGCACCCGCATCCAGACCTCTGAAAACTCCATGTCTGCTTCCAAAAGGACGGGACGCCGTGGTTCTGGGTGATCTACCACAAACATGTTGTAGACACCATCACTTCTGTGAGAGACTAAACCCTCTTGGGACTTATCTCTGGTGCTACTATGCAGAGATCTCCCCTTGAGCCACTACAGGCAGCTAAGTTAAAAAATTGTTAAAAACTTGAGTTAAAAACTCGTGCTTGGTTGGTCTCTATCAAGAGGTACCTGCAAGTGCTGATCCGGCAGAGACAGACCCAGCCTGGCTTTTCTTTCCCCTTTCCGCTCCTTGTGGTTATAACTGGACAGAATGCAAAGCCTCAGGACCTCAGACCAGCTCTTGTCTGTTTTGGAGACCAGCAGGAAGGGAAGGCTGTTTCCAAGCAGAGGTTGGCCCATTGCATAGTGGTTGCCATCATCTTGGTGTGTTATCCCAAGGTGCACGTGCCCCCCTGGGTAGTGAGCTCCTCCAAAGAGAGAGTATAGCTCCTGCCTAGTCAAGTCAAGTCATCATTTATATAGCACTTTTAACAATGTAGATTGTTTCAAAGCA
This sequence comes from Chrosomus eos, assembly GCA_036326025.1. NCBI lineage: Eukaryota > Metazoa > Chordata > Actinopteri > Cypriniformes > Leuciscidae > Chrosomus > Chrosomus eos. The sequence goes on along the minus strand of CM070830.1, from coordinate 28,280,747 downwards.
GCTTTACTTAGACAAACAATTTAAGGTATCAGAGAATGGTTTGGTTTTATAGCGGTTCTTGAATAATGTTGTTTCCAGCTAATGTTAGTTTTGATTGATTTACTTCCGATGAAATAATCATTTGTTATTAAATTAGGGGCCGCTAAGACGACGCCGTTCTCTCTAAACAGACTTTAAACGCAAACCTGTGATAAACGCTGATGGCGTTCACATGTGCATTAAGAATTGATTCTATAGTTATGTGCTTTGAATATATGTGCGCAGGTTTGTAATTCGCTACAAACCATGCCAAAACAAACTACTTGTCTTGCCTATAAATTTTGATGCAGAATTTTATTTTATGCGTTGACACAGAGTGCCTCGCTGAGAGATGCTTTAGAGCTGCGGGCTGGGCGACACCTATCACGTTCGCTACAAAAATAGCCTGCGTGTCGAATCGCTGCTTCCCATGGGCTCCCTTCTCATGAAGCCAGTTTCACTGTAAGCCAGGTTTGAAGTGTCGGCTTGCTGCGCTATTCCCTCTCCTATAGACTGGATACATGCGTCAATTCTTGCTTCAGTAAAGTTCCTCTTTAAGCCTGGTTCACACGGGACGATTTTAAAATTGTCGGCCGATTTTCCAAACCTGAGAGACCCCACACACGGCGATAAAAAATCACTGGTCTAACAGTTTTGGTCGTACAGTGTGTGGTGCGCAGCCACACGGCAAAATCAACACATCACACACAGAACCGATTTGACTCCCGAGCATTCCCAGGTCAGATGGAAAATCTCGCGAAATCCCTCGAGATCAAACGTGACTTCAGAGTAAACTATTATGGCGGACAAAGAGGATGCAGTGGCGATAGTTTAAACTATTAGAGAAAACATCCACGGGACTCTCTTGTGCGCCATGCCGCCGGCTGTTTTGATTTTGTTTGTTTGTCTTCCTCTGTGCCTCGTCACCTCGCTTTCTGATTGGCTACACGCCACAGTCCACAGGCTGGTGCTCGTTCGTCCTCGGGGGACATCACACACGAGGAGAAATCGGGTCAAAACAATCCAACATGTTGGATATCCCCGATTTGAGATCGGAGCGGTCCAGACGTCCTTCCGAGCAGACGAGAGCAGTCTTAACACACCACACACGGCAGGAATATCTGATCAGATTATTTTACGATAATCGGAGCATCCTTAAGATGTCGGAAGGGGAAAATCGGGGCTAAAATCGGCCTAATTATCCTGCCGTGTGAACCAGGCTTTAGCCGAACCCTGTCGAGTTCCTCCATACCCTTCAGCTACGGACGTGGCGGAGCGTCCGAAGCCAGGCCTTTCACTCGTATGCACTGGTTGAACCTGTGTTAGGCTGGATCCCATATGTTGTGATCCCTACAGCGATCCCATATGTGTATTCTTCCACGGTACGGCTCCCTGCGGCGAGCCCAGGTCTTCCCTTGGCAGAGCCCACTCTGCCGTCACTGACCGGTTGAGTCTCCCCCTTGTTATAGGCTGGAGCCACCCCAGTGACATTCCATATGTTTGTACTGCCCAGTAATCCGCCCAGTTCCGCCCGGTTCGTGTTTACATCGGCCGCGTGCTTTCATGTCATGTTTTGTCTTGTGCTGTGTAGCACACAGCTTGTGTTTTAAACTAGCTGTCAGCTTTCATGTTGTCATGTTCTGTGTGAACATTTGGCTTATTAGTGTTCTTCATGTCTCATTTTGTTAAGCACATTGCTTGTAATTTGTTTTACTGGCCATGTGCTATCCTGTCGACTGTGTCGACTCCCTTCTTGTTTCCTGATTATTAGTTATTTTGCCCCACTTCTCCTCCCTCGTTATCTGCCTTAATTGTTTGCTCCCTATTTATTCTCCTTGTGTTTGCAGTCCTGTGCTGGTTCGAAGTTTTTGTTTGTATTTTTTTTTTACTTTTATTATTAAAATAAAGCCCATCAACTCTGCGCCTGAGTCCTCGCTCTTTTCACCATCCCCACACCTGACAGTCGAGTTTAAAAAAAATGAGCTTCCCCTCTTTGAAAGACCAGCAGCATATCCACTGATATGTATATCCTCCACGTTACCTCCCTACGGGCAGGATGTGGCCTCCGCAGTGTATTTCTTTCCAACGAAAGAGAACGCTTTCCCAGTGATCTTGTGGAACAGCAGTGACTTCCCTGGCCTAAGCTCTGTCCCATCGCCGCCTCAAATAATACGGAGGGATCAGAAAGCTTTTGTCTAGGCACCGGAAGGTGGCAGCACTAGTGGCATTATAATTGGGATCCCAATCAGTCGACACATCGACTACATCGAACGAGACCGACTGAAAGGGAACTTCTCAGTTACGTATGTAACACTCGTTCCCTGAAGGGTCACAGGGTTTAACAGTACTCGAAGATGACAGGATCCCTAAGCGTGATCCCAATCAGTCGTCACGTCGACTACATCTCCATTCCCTCCTTCAGGGAACGAGGGTTAACTTACATACGGAACCGAGACGTTCACATAAATAGATCATAAATTTAAAGTTTATTGGAGTTTATTTAAAAAAAATGTAGTGTAGAAAACAAGGGAAGTACAAATTTGGTACAGTATGAATAAGAAATCACTAAGAATCAATAAGAATACATATTATGACTAGGCAATTCTAACCATTTTGCAATACCATATTTTAAATAGCCCATCCTTCCACTTCCTCTCAATTCTCATTTGAACTGCTCTAATTAAACTTCCCACTGCTTCTCTGTTGAGTCATGTCTGTAACAATTTCACCGTAATGAACAAAGCATAAAAAATACCAACTATTGTACCACATGGAAGAATAAAAGTTGTCAGTTAAATGGGTGAAAATTCACCTCAAGTAACATTAAACTGTAAAGTATAAAAGTATCTTGAAGATCTAATAGAGCTGCTCTTGTAAACTGGAGGTTTATAATGTAAACACACACGTGCACCGTATGCCACTAGGATTGTAAGCGGGTGTTTGGTTTCTCTGTACCATCAGCTGGTGGGCAGCAGTTCTAACTCTTTATCCACTGAGCTACTGCATGTTTCTGCCTACTCCACTTACAATTAAAACTGCATGAAGACGTCACTGTTATTTTCTTCGCCTCAGGGATTGTTGTGAAGAGAACCTCATCTGAAGCAGAGGTCAAATAAACATCTATGAATTTGGTGTTATAGCTAATCCACTACGTTTTGCATAAAATTGTAATGGTGTCCTGACAAAACCCTAACCAAACACAGATATATGCTAATTTGTGAAAACAATCAACAAATTGCATAAATGCGCTGCACAGAGATTATATCAGTGGTAAGTTATTTCAGCAGCACTTGTTTAATGACAATAAAGATGTATGGAGAAGTAACTCCCAAAGGAAAATACACAAGCCAAACTGAACAACAAAAAATACACTAATGGTATCAGATAGTAACACATTGATATAAGAGTGTTAGAGGATTCGAAGCATTAGGTCTTAAAGTGACAGCAGCCTAATAGATTATACTTATCTGCACCCCCCACTGCCAGCCATTGTAAGTTTGTGAAATTGCATGTAATTACTTGTACTTATAAAATGCTAGCAAGACAAATGAGTCCATGTTTAAAATGTCATTTTCTCCACAGAATGGTATTAAATTCAACATACTGTAATGTGAGATTTGGTCAAAATATAGTAGATACAATTTATTTTTATGGAAAGATCACAGAGCAACGACGTGCCGGTATTTGACGGGGGAAAAAAAACGTTCAATAATGGTATTCCATGATTACCATATTCATGTACCGCTGTATTTACATGGCACTCCAAGGTTCTCCAAACAATACCATGGTATTACCATGTTCTAGAAAACCATGCTAACTTTGTTAGCTCATCGCTATGAAAACGATGCATGGTGACTGTAGCAGAATGAAACCTGAACTGATGGATTTCTGTGTGTGTCACGTATCCAACTGAACCATATCAAGTTCCTTCAACTGGTCCCTAATGACAGATTCCATGTGGTGTTCTGGCTACTACAACTAGACATTATTTTCACATCATGAGCTTGCATCTACTCATACCATCTGCTTTGATGCGTTCCCAGCATTTCCACACCATATTGATATCTGACATGCAAACTTCATTCTTAAAACAATATATTATATTGCCAACTGATCCTGTTTGTTGCACTCAGATATTCATACCTCTGTTAGTAGTTAAATCTTTATATGTTGTTTACTCAATATTCAGCTTTCTAGGTCGCACTGATGAGTCACCAACACAGTAAAGAGGTTTGAGATTTAATCCCAACAGTCTAATGTCAGCATGGATTCATAACCGAGCATCTCTGTGTTGTGTGAAGCTGTTATATCACATCACCTGCAGTGACACTATTCGTATACCCTCCTACAGCTTGAGTGAGACTCCAGGGCTGAGCGCACTTAAAAATCGAATGAGCCTGAGAAAAAGGGTTTTACAAATGACCCCACTTTAAAGTCAAATAAGTGATTAAAACACAAATTATAGGAGTGATCCAATTTGTCCAATTACCCTTTTTGTTTGAAAATCATCTACGGATGGACACAAGGACGTCGGCGTGTTGATGAAGCGCTGCGGCTGTCTATCAAGCGAGGTCGAGAGTAAAGCATTCGATAAGTGTAATTTAACACCAAGTCCGACTAAATTAAAGACGTGAGAAGAATCTTAAGGCCTTAAAACAAACACAGCTGGTGCTAATGATCCCAGTTTCCATGACAACGCTTTGGAATCCATCTTCGTCATCCTCAAAAGCAAAGGGTAAAGAGGTGCTGGCTCTAGGGTCACTGGTCTGTTCATTCATCGGGAAGGCCATACTTCTTGCCAAAAGACACAGCATGTCATCAGGTGTCAATAGAGGAGGACGACTCATCTACATTAACTATTCAAGGAAACCTTAGCAACATATTTGCTGATAATGTACAGGCTAGTAGGGAGATTACATTGCTACTGTACAGAATTAAAGACCCCCTGTGGTGAAAATCAAGTTTTTAATGTTGTATATATGTCTATGTGGTGTTTTTAATATGCTTTAAGAACCATATCCATTTTTTTTATATAATTCTATTGGTTTTTAATTTATCAGTCAACAGTGCTGAGTATTTTCTGCAGTGAAAAAAACACATTTTGAAATCACCAGTGTTTCTTACATCACAAACTACCTTGTAACCAATCAAGTCGACTGTGGCGAGCTTTTAGCATATCATTAACTAAAGCGAAGCAGTAGTCTCAAGAGAAGCCAGGTTATCCTGGTATATTTTTCTGCTGATATGAAAAATGGGGTATATTTAGCAATATAGCGGGTGAATTACGAATTTGGTGTATATTACGATGTTATGATGAACCATATGACTTTCTCCACTGAGTTTCTATGATGTTGATTTATAGATGATGTTGATAATTGATGACTGATTCTGAGATAGCAAAAAGAACAGATTTGTGTAACATTAGCAACACATTATTAGCTGTTTGATAATGTAGTCAAGCCAAATGCTAACCGTATTATTTTACCGTTATGTGTCCGTTGTAGAGAGCGATACATACCGTTCCAAACCTGTAAGACGCTCATCTTCGAAACACAAATGAAGATCTTTTTTAAATGAAATCTGAGAGCTTTCTGTCCCTCCATTCGTCTATGCAACTACCACTTTTAAGGCCCAGAAAGGTAGTAAAGGCATCATAAACGAAAATCTATGAGACCTCAATTTTACGAAGAGACGCGAGTGCTTTGTTTGCGCAAAAAAAAAACATAATTTACCACTTTATTTACAAAATATTAATCTCTAACACGAGTTCACCACGACGCATGCATGTTGTGATGACCCAAGAGTTGTTGTGTGAACACCCATTGGAGATTAATATTTTTAAAGTGGTAGTTGCGTAGGCTGTCAATGGAGGGACAGAAATCTCTCAGATTTCATTCAAAAGATCTTAATTTGTGGCGTCATTATTGGGTGAACTAACCTTTAAAATGAAAATTATGCAAAGTAATAACTGTTAAAAAAAATTAAAAGCATCAACATAACATTTGCTCAACCAATAACATGAGTTTGGGGGCTGGATTATATGTATGACAGACCAATAACAGATGGGGGAGTTTTTGGTAATTATTTTTGTAATTCTGTATGGTGATATTAATCGCTCACGAATTACACACTGCAGCTTTAAAATCTGTGGTATAGATAAATAAATCTATTAGCAAAAATAACCACACATCAGGAATAAAGTGAACAGCCTGATCTTCTGTAATAGTGATGTTCATCCGCAGCACCAGTGCAAATCATCAGACATTAAATACAAAGTGGCTCCAATTCCGTTTAATGCAGAAACACGGCTGTGTGGTTAATCACCAGCTACAGTTTGAATGACAAATGACATTTTACCGAAAAGGAACAAAGGCTTTGGAACAGAATGACCAAGCTTCTACTGCCCTACAGCACGTCCTGTTCAGAAATTACAGAATTAAATTCAATAGGGTTGAGACACAGAAATAAGTAAATCCTTTGCACCTCAATCCTCTCTTCTGTTCATTTCTGTGTACATGCTCAAATGCAATAGTGACCTCTATTGGACGTCTGGGGTAGTTGATGAATTAGAAAATGCACCGCTCACAAAAATATTATCAAAGTGCATCAATTAATCTAAAGATGTATATCAGACACAAAATTCATTAGGTCTTGCTATTTAAAAAGAACATTAAGATAACGATTGCAAATGCAAAGAATACATTAAAATTATTATAAATTACTTATTTATTAGTAAGAAGAATAAATTGTTTTAATGAGTTTTTCACAAGTTTAAATTAAATTACAGATAACTAATTTGTAAGACAATTACATAATATAAATCTGTATTATATGTCATTTGATTTAAAGTGTAAAATTTACCATTAATGTAATTTGATTTCAATTAAAAGTGAAGTCTTTTCTGCTCACCAAGGCTGAATTTATTTAATACAAAATAGACTAAAAACGGTAACATTGTGAAATGTAATAATAATAATTGTCAAAATAACTATTAATTAACTGATTTTTCTTCTGAATTACTTTAGTGTCACGTGATCCTTCAGAAATCAGACTAATAGTAACATTACTTATTATTATCAATGCTGGAAACAGTGCCGATTAATGTTTTTGTGGAAACCGTTATCTTTATCTTTCAGGATACTTTGATGAATAGAAAATAATTTAAGCATTAATTTATATAAATTGATATAAATAAATAGTGACCCCAAACTTTTGAACAGTAGTGTACATAATTTGATTTAACTTAGAGAATGGGCGTTTTAATTTTAATAAAACAAAAAAAAAATTTATAGCGAAATGTAAATTTTACAGAAATTTACATTTTTATTACATAATCAGAGATTTTTCAAACTAAAGTAATGCCAACAAAACAGTAAATAAAAAGACAAATTAGTGTTTTAGAGTTATAGTTTGAAATGAATGATTTACTGACCCTCAAGTTGTTTCAAACCTTTATGAATTTCTTTCTTCTGTTGAACACAAAGGAAGATATTTTGAAGAATGTCGGTAAGCAAACAGTTGATGGACCCCATTGACTTCCATAGTAGAAAAAAAATTAAAAACTATGGAAGTCAATGGGGTCCATCAACTGTTTGCTTACCGACATTCTTCAAAATATCTTCCTTTGTGTTCAACAGAAGAAAGAAATTCATACAGGTTTGAAACAACTTGAGGGTGAGTAAATCATGACAGAATTTTCATTTTGAAGTGAACTAATCCTTTAACTGTTTTTACCCAGACAACCCTATTAGCCTGTAATTTCCGGCTTGTGCCATTTAGCAGTTCCCTGTATACAGAGGGGTTATCTAACACTGATTGTATCATTTAGTACATTAAGGCTCACGTCCCCAGGTAAAAAACAGAGAACTCGGAGGCTGAAAACAATCCTCCAACAGCACTCATTCTATTACACAGGATGGTGTCATTAAACGGAAGATAACCCAGCACCCATTGGAGCTCTTTGGATAAAATATTGATTCTGAAGCCAAAGCTGACATCAATATGTGCACTGAACACTTTTGTGGAAACAATCCCAGAATCCCTAGAGGGGCATCACATCAACACCACTTTCCTTTTCATTTCTTTCACTTTTAGCCCAAAGGTGAATCTAGGTATGGAAAACACACTCACTTTAACAAACCAAACAGAGGTGTGGAAAACACTATCGTTGTTTACCATCATGCTTCCAATGGCATGGATGATGCTTTGCAATCTTTGAATCTGATAAAGATTCAACTAAAAAAAAAACTTGTTTCCTGTGCTAAAGTGCACTGTATTTGATCTCATATATGTTCAGATTGAATAGCATGTAAAAGAGTGCACTACTCTTTAAAAGTTTAGGTTCAGTAAGATAAAATGTTTTTTTAAATAAATCTCTATTGCTCACCAAAGCTCAAAATACAGTAAAAATAGTAATATTGTGAAATATTAATACAATTTAAAATAACTACTTAGGCTACTATTTTTTAATAGATTTTAAAATGTAATTTATTCCTGCGATGCAAAGCTGAATTTTAGCATCATTACTCATTACATTTTTTACTGTTATTAATGTTGAAAACAGTTGTGCTATTTAATCTTTTTGTGGAAATCATGATACCTTTTTTCAGGATTCATTGATGAACACAAAGTACTTTATTTGAAATAGAAAAATGTTGTAACACAATAAATGTCTTTACTGTCACTTTTGATCAATTTACTGCATCCTTGCCAAATTAAAATATTAATTTCTTTAACTAAAATAATCTTAAGGCCAGTTCATTCAAAGGACAATAACTATAAAGATAATGATAAAGATATCGTTTTAAAAATCGTTCTCAATATTAAATAATAGCAGAGTTCACACCAAAGCTATAACGATAATGGCATAGAGAAACAAAATCGTTGAAATCACTTTCAGAATGATTTTATCCAGCTGATGAACGATAAAAACATTGACAGCCAATCAGAATCCATCCTGCTGTAATGAGCTTGAGCTTTTATAGCGGCAGACAAGCACGCGCTTAGAATAAACAGAGCGATATCATCTGCTGGTGAGGATGCAAATATAGTTATCGTTATAGTTATCTTTATAGTGATCGTTCTTGGTTTTAACGACCCTCAACCGACACCAAACTTTTAGCAGTGTACACAGTAACAGTATGCAATGATAAATGTTGTAAACAGTATACACTACGCTGTTGCCATAATATTGTCACACTATGCATAACATGTTGCATGTTTCCATTTATCACCTTTGAAAAACTCTAATTTAAAATGTTTATCCACCTTATATACAATGCAAAACTTTTCATACTAGAAACAGAGTGAGTGCATTGTATCGTGGGATGCAGTGTTCCCCACAGTGTTCTTGATTGTACAGTAGATTATGGAGATTATCTGGGTATTCCATACATAACATTAGTATATGTGTATACATACTGCACATACATACTATTTACTGCAACAATAGTAAGAGTAGTATGCTGAACACAGCCTCATACACGCTTAAAGTAAATTTAATTTTGTCATTATTAACTCGCCCTCATCTCATTCCAACCTTGAAGACTTTCTTCAGAAGTATTGGAATATAGCCCATGAGTTGTGTGGACTTGTTTTATGATACTTTTATGGTGCTATATCCATACAGAAATAAAGTCAGGATTGGAACAACATAAGGGTGAGTAAATGATGACAGAATTAACATTAACTCTAACAATCTTCCAAATGCCCAGTACTGTAGCACCCTCCACTGTTTACATACCAGTCATACACTCTTCCAGAGATAGGCAGAGCTGTTTATGGCATCAAAAAAAGTTGTTTCCTGCCATTCTGTGCCACCCCTAAATATAGTGATAATACTCTTTTGAAGGGTAGGTGGGGTTGGAGGGTGACTTTTTCATCTCTAGGTACCAGAAAATGTTGGTTTCCCTGGCAAGTCCTTGTAAAATAAATTGCTCATTATGCCATCCGTAAGGTTCACCACTACTATTGCGATAGCATTAATGAACATCGCCTGCAGGGCAGTGCCACAAATAAACCTGCAATTAGGGAGTAATTTCCACATACAACAAAAACGCTAATGACAGAGTCACCTCTGACGATCGGCAGCATAACAGCATGAACTCCAATATGAGGGTGGTTAAAACGCCAATATTAAAACACATACAGTGTTCTGTAGGAAATCTATGGAGGTAATTTTGTGCCATAATTAATATTTTGGACAGAAAAATTAAACCCTCCTTTCAATTAAATGAAATGTTCTTATTAATTTATAACAAAAGAAATCGAATCTATCAGCTTATATATTCCCCTATCCTAGAGAGAGTGAATTGCTACTACGTGATAATGTGGATTTCAGTCTAGATATGTAATAAACATTTTGCAAAAGAAAACCTCAAAAAGGTTCATTATAGATACAGTAAGACAGAAACATTTTCCTCAGCTGTAGGCAAAAGCAAGCACGCATTTCAAATCAGTGCTTCTCCAGTGAGACTAGCGTTAAATGAATCCCGTAACTTACGCGCATCTACTGTTTTAGAAGAGGAAGTTGCTCAACTGCATTTGTGAGAAAATCTGCCTGGACACATTTGTGAGAAAATCGAGCCGAGAGATCTCATAAAAAGCCAAGTGTCTCACAATCATAACAGACAGATATACATTTGTACTATGCACTAGATTTGGTATTTGTTCAAAGGTTACATGCAGTTTGTCGGATGGTTTGTATTTATTTGTGAAATATTATCTAGGCTCATTTATTAATTTTTGTAAAACTCAATACATATTTGTTACTCCACTGCATTTTCACTCAAATGACTTGTACTCGATTTGTACTTTGCACATTGCTTTCTGTTTGAATTGCATCGAGTTTGTTTATTGCAAAGCAATTGATTTGTTTGCAAATGCTATTTGTTTGTTTAATTATGACAATAATTTAACTCTTTATATTTGTTATTAAAAAGTGCAACAAGTTATGAAATTGCTTGGCAATCTCTTTTGTTGATATAGGATGTAGTTTTAGCTAGTAATATATGTAACTATTATATTGTTATATAAAGTTATGAAGAAATGGGAAACACTTTATTTAGGATGACATAGTTACACGTTACTACATGTACTAACTTTAGTAAATTATGCATAATTACAAGTAACTAACCCTAAACCAAACCCTCCTAATCGTAACTCTATAGTGAGTACATGCAGTTAATTAATATTACTTATTTGAGTAAGTACAATGTAAATACTTAAAATAAAGTGTAACCAAGAAATGTTCTTCCAGTAACGTTAATCAAATGTTCGTTCAAAGTTATCTGGTATTTAATAACATTCTTAAAATGTTAGATCATGAAACGTGTTCATGGAAAGTTGATGTATCCTTCCATTAATGTTTGCAAAATTATAAAATGGAATGTTCCCTTAACATTCGTATAAGCAAGAAAAACTGGATGTGCAGGCAACATTCAGAAATAATGTTTTCATATCTCTATGTGAATGTTCTTAGAATATTTTTTTGTTAGTTGGGAATAAATTTGCATTTTATTTACCTAGTTTTCACAGCATCATCATTTACTACTGGTAATTGCAACAAAACACAGTGAGAGTATCATTCCCGGCAGAAGCAATTAACTAGATTACTCAAGTCATTAATTTTGCAGAGAACCTTTGCCCTCAAATTTCACAAATATGTGTGTCAAACTGTGCAAATTGCTTGATGAAATTGGATGTAACAGGCAATCAAGCAAATAAAAACAAACAGCACTGCAAGCAATGCTTGGCGAAACGTAGCGAAAAACACGAGAACTCGATCCATTCAAGACCCACAAGACATCCAAATATGGTTCCTCAAACTCAAATATAGAGGTTCAAACACACATATATATTTTTTGACTCGCTCAAAGAAGTTTCGAACCACAGCACTGGCACAATCATACATATAGAGAGCCAAAAGAGTTTTGGAGAGGAGGTGTATTTGATACTATGATGAATGGATGCAGTTTGTGATTGGCATACCTGATGCGTCCCAGTGCAGTCCTCCGGGGCTGGCTGCCAGGCGCCGCCGTTTCCTCACGCTCATGCCGCCATGACAGGAGTCTCTGGTGGGCTTGGGCAAAGGAGTTGAGGTGGTCCGCAGGGGCGATGAGGATTGAGGGGAGGCTGAAACTGGCAGGAGCGGAGAGGGTGGCAATTGATGGGTTTTCCTCTCTTGGCACTGGCTCAGATGACTAGACTCGTTCTCCGGGGGCCTGTGGAACAAAAGAGATTTCATTTCTGCTGTCACTCCACTATAATTAGCTGTCATAACGTGATGTTTTCATGATCACAATTGAGCTCCCCCGTACCGCACAGCGTGTCATACCGGCAGTGAAAAACGCAGAATTTTCCATACCAATCAACATTGAGAAAATTAGAGCTTTAGCTGGATGTCAGAAAAAGCAGGGAATTAAACATGTGTGAGAACAGAATGTTGGAATATTTTAAAGGATTATATTATAGACATCAAGCGGTATAGGCAATATTATGTGCACAATTAAATCTTAGTTTGAGAACATTGTATTCTCAAGAGGGATTAAAAAAAAGAACTAAATTTGGAAGATAGAAATATATCAATGCAATAATAAATTTAGTAGAAGTAAATAATAATAATAGTATTATTAATAAAATAATAAATAGTTATAAAAATAAACTTAAAAACACCCTTTTTCTGTTTAGAAAATACACAGTACCTGGAATCTGGAAGGGTATAGCTTTGGCTTTTTCTCGATCCTCTCATCTGAGATCCTGATTTTTTTCTTCTAAACAAAAACTCAACAATCCGTTCCATTGCAAGCATGATGCCCTTATGGACTTCTTCTCTTCATGTAAAACAAGTTATTAAAGATTTTCCATTTGATTCTGTATAAGCCACGAGCAGCATATTAAATTTGAATGCACCTGCAAGATCTAACGCCACCGTTTTTGCCCAGGACTTCCCGTTGCTAAAGCCTTTTTATAGTCAAATCAACAACGTAATCGCTCAGGGTAAAAAGAAAGGCCCCTGGTTTAAAAAAAAAAAAAAAAAAAAAAAAAAAAGGCAGCCCACTGAGCGTTCAGCGTCCGGCATAAATATTAAATTGCACCTTCAGCTAAAGTGTACCAGCCACACACACACAAAAGCCATATCAGTCTGTCAAGAGTCAAGTGTAGCGCATATCTGATGGTAGAGTTGTCTATGTTGCTTTTGTGAGGCTTGATTAACTGTAGCAAGTTAAGAGAGGTTTCCAGTGAATGCTTTGTTTCCACCGAGAGATGTAATAACACCATCGCAGTATGGAACCCGGCTTTTTGTTTTTAATAAATGGCTCTGCTTAGGCTTATGAATGTAGCCTGATTACATAAAGTTGGATGGCAGTGTGTTTCTTTTTCTACCGCATACAGGATAAAAGCAATATTAACTGGTCTTAGTCATTGTATGCATTGCATTTTGTAGTGTATGGTTTGTGTTCTGATGATTCAGTTTTTGCTGAGACTAGTGCTGCATAAAAGGTAGCTGAGAAGACATGATTGGTTTTGATTGGCTATTGAAACCACAAGAGCCACAGTGATTCAACATGTAGTAGGTTGGCTGGTACTGTCAGTGTAATTCTTTCTTCTCTGCACAGCTCTTAGTTTCGATATGCATTCAAAAGTGTGTAAAGAAAACAAGCATGTATAATAGGACACTCAAAAGTAATCAGATGTTGTTAAATATGGAGTGAAATGTTTATTGAGAACTAAGAGTCATTTAAATGTCAATCACAATCTGTACAAATTAGTACATGCTCACATATCTTTTTTAAATAAACGATTTGCAGATGTCTGGCTATGTCGGACTATTCTGCTAACAAAAAGGTCCAAACACTGACTTGTGTAAACAATGAATAAACAATGACATCATGTGGTCAATACACAAATTGCAGTCTACCAACTGCACTCAGTCAAACATAAAGACATTTTTTTCTTGAATAGTAGAATATATATATATATATATATTGTAGTGACTGTCTTAACACAAATCAGACACTCGGCAGGGTGAGGGCTAGATCCTGTTTTTGACGCGCTATTTGTCCACTTCGGATGAATTTGAAGTCCACAACGTTTAGCGTCTTTGGGTGGTGTTCCCATTTAATAGAAAGATAGTTTACAGAGTTCAGAATATATGCAAACGTGAGGGCTAATCTAGCTGTGGCGTGCCAGCGTTAAAAACCGTGTGATCTCCCCGCCACCCTAGCTGCCTTCCCCTGGCTACACCTGTGAATTAATCAGCTGGCGCGCCTTTGCCACCGTGACCTGCGCTCAGGGTTGCCAGGTCCCAGAAATATTTCTAGCCCAATGACAACTCAAAACCCGCCCAAATGGAATGAAAACTAGCCCAATTTTCAGACACCGGCTGGATTCCCACAAAGGGCCTTAACATAAACTTATATATATATATATATATATAGTGTCCCTCTATATAGAGGTGAAACTCGAAAAATTAGAATATCATGAACAAGTTATTATTTTGATGATTATGGTTTACAGCTTATGAAAACCCCAAATCCAAAATCTTAGAAAATATGAATATTACATGAAATAAATATATGAAAAAAGGATTTTAAATACAGAAATGTCGGCCCTCTGAAAAATCATGCATGTGTAATGTGTATATAGTTATATAGGCATATAGAAAGATAGATAGATATAATTACAAAATATATTAGTTTCACCTTTTAATTTGAATTACTGAAATACATGAACTTTTGCACGATATTCAAATTTTTTGAGTTTCACCTGTATATACGGTTGCAAATGATAACTTGTTCTCAACCGATTAACCTGGTTAAATAAAAGTTAACCTGGTTATTTTTAAATAAATAAATAAATAAATAATAATAATAATAATAATAAATAAAAATAACAAAAAAAATATATATGTGTGTGTGTGTGTTAAGTTTAAAGTTTTGGCCTTTTGTATTACCCAAAATCTTATTATCACACACTGTGTGTGTTTTTTTACACAATCTCATACAATAAAGGTCAAACAAGAACTTGTCCTCTATTTTCTGGCCCTAGTCATTCCTAAATGATCAACAGTTGAAGTGCTTGAGTGACAAGCAACGTGGGCAGCCAGCTTCAACTCTGCCTCTTTCACAGCAACATTAGTTCTTAGAAAGGAACGTTGCCTGTGTCAAATACAGTTTTTTTGGATTGCTTACACACTAAAATTAAAAGTAATACACTATTAGCAAAACCTTACACTCAAGAAGCAAAACATCAGCCCATATTTGCACAACTATAAGCACATTGTCAACCTCACACTTGTTGCAAAACTCTACACACAGTGATTTGCAAAACACTAAACACACTTAACATACATTACACACAAAAATCTATCATGAAGTCACTTCCTTGCAATACCAAAGCACTGACTGTCAAATTACCGCACCGTCCAACCAATTGGTTCAACACAGTCATCGGGTGTGCAAACACTTGTTTGCTTAATTGTAGACACACCAATCAGGTGTATAAGCACTATAAAAAGCAGCAGGTAAGTTCATAGGTCTTCAAGCACAATGGAAAGAGTCAGAGAAAGAGTAAGATGAGGAGGAGGAGGACAAGGAGTAGGAGGAAGAGGAGGGAGAGGAATCTACAGAGGAGGAATCAACAGAGGAAGAGGAAGAGATGGAGGCCATGCTGGAGGTAGAGGAAAGAAGAAGAAGAAGAAGAAGAAGAAGAAGAAGAAGAAGAAGAAGAAGAAGAAGAAGAAGAAGAAGAAGAAGAAGAAGAAGAAGAAGAAGAAGAAGAAGAAGAAGAAGAAGAAGAAGAAGAAGAAGAAGAAGAAGAAGAAGAAGAAGAAGAGAAGGTTCTCAAAGAGGACCGAATCTGACAAATAAGATCCGCGCAACACTGGTTGACCACGTTGTCAACCACGGCCTGACGCTGAGGGGGGCTGGACTGCGAGTACAGCCAAATCTAAGCTGATACACAGTGGCAAGTGTGATAAGAACATTTCGACTGGAAAATAGTTATTGTAAAATTATCATCATATCAATCAGCACTTCTGTTACCTTTTCCTGTGAAATTACTGTACTATTGTATACTGTTTTTTTTCTACATAGGATTGAGGGTCAGGAACGATAAGGGGGAAGGCCTCCTATGTTCACAGAACAGCAAGAGAGGGAGATAGTAAACATGGTTTTGGCCAACAATACTATAACACTCAATCAGCTCCAAGCTAATATTGTCAATAACCACGGCAGTTTTATTTACATAACAGCAGCAAATCAAATCGATCATATTCAAACATTGTTGTCTGGGACAATGTGTCTTTCCACCGCTCTGCTCTGGTTCAGAACTGGTTTCAGCAACATCCACATTTCACCGTCTTATATCTTCCACCATACTCTCCATTCCTCAACCCTATAGAAGAGTTTTTCTCGGCATGGCGGTGGAAGGTGTATGATCTCCGTCTCAAGGCTGAGGTACCCCTCATCCAAGCCATGGAGGAGGCCTGTGACCAGATGGAGGTAGCAGCAATGCAAGGATGGATTCACCATTCAAGACGTTTATTTCCAAGGTGTCTTGCTAATGACAACATTACCTGCGATGTTGATGAAATTCTCTGGCCAGATCCAGCTAGGCGAAGAGACAATGTCTTTTTTTTTCAGTAAACTTACAGTACAATACGTAAAGTGACATTTTGTTACAGTATTATGAATTTCCATGTCAACATTTTGGAGCGTGTTACTGTAAGAAATAAATGAGTTTCTTCAGTCTGCAACATTGGTCTTGTGTAGTGTTTGGTGAATTTACATTATATTTGTACTTTGTTGATGGTAGCCTACTCTAATCATAAGGAAGTAGAAGTGCTAAAAGTGTTTTAGGTTTATCACAGCAGAGTGTAACTCGTGCAAACTGAGTATAGTAATGTGAAACGTGTGTGTTTCATATGGTAACAAAGTGTGGTTTTTAAACAGAAGTGTATAGTTTTTACAAGAGTGTTTAATTATGCAAAGGATCTGTAGTGTTTTGCTAATTGGGTGTGTGGTTGTGCTAATTGTGTGTAGTGTTTTGAAAACACGGGCCCTGTTTTGAAAATCGTGCTTAAGCAATCCAAAAAAACTGTAATGTTTTTTTTATGTTATTCAGTCGCAGCATAAGCTAGCCACTGTGGTGAACTCTGATTTCACATTTGCAATAATTGCTATCATCATTTGGAACACTTTGAATGTAATGTGATGATGCTAGATGCTAGATTTGTGATGTTACGCGTCCACTCGCCCGCCGCAGCAGTTTTCCAAATATTCATTCCCGGGGATCAACAACACCCCACTAATAAACGGTTCCCTTTTAATTTTTTCTTTGTCTACAATTTAATTAATTTATTTTTTTGCGGCCGCAGTGCATAATAAATATAGCCCAAAAAAACGCAACCCGCAACTCCATAATTTTTCCCGCGACTCTTTTTTCAAAATAGCCCAATTGTGCGGGAAAACCGCCACCCTGGCAACATTGCCTGCGCTACCGTAGCACAAGCACACTGCTCTCTAGTGTAGCCCACCACCACAACATCAACAACAACAGCTAATGGCTCCCACATATATATATATATATATATATATATATATATATATATATATATATAATATATATATATATATATATATATATATATATATATATATATATTTCTACTGATCTATCTACTGATTAATTTGGTAATCCAAATTGTAAATATATTTATGATTTTAATGTCCAGTAAGGCTTTTTTCCCTTGATAATTCCCAGCTGACTGTACATTATCTCAGTTATTACAAAGCTAATTAGCAAATAAATAAGCAAAATGAATATTTGAGCTGGAATTATTTGAACATGTAAGAAGAAAGATTCCACAGAATTATCCGAGAGGCTTTGAATGTGCAAAATGACTGGCTGTCAGTACTCAATTATACAGTTTAGTGGTCATTACACACACACAAAATAGAATTGGGTATTCCAAAGAGCTGTGTAATAATTAAATAGGTGATTATGAATTTGCATGTCAATAAGATAATAAAGCAAGACACTGCTAACCAAGCTACTGTAACAGTCTAAGCACACAGACATAAGATTTCCGGTTGGATATGAAAATTGTCTTTAACTGAAACGCCTACTCTAAAATGCCATCAAACTGGTCTGTAACAAAGAAACAGGAACTAGCATGTCTTAAAATTCTCTCAAAAACACTTTACCTGGCTTCTTTGTATGTGTCTCCATTGTCGTTCTCATGGGAGGGTGTCAGCATGGAGCAAACTGAATCCCGGCTCCTGGGTAACAAAGTGGAGGGCATACACAGCCATGTCTCCAGATCAGAGAATTTTGAGTAGCTCAGCATCTCTAAAACACTGAAATACAGGAATACAATAATCATTCGGTTTTGCTTAATTAAACCTATAAAACAGAACTAATAATAATCTTTAATATTATTATTTTTTCATAACATATGTATATATATATACATATTATATATATATATATATATATATATATATATATATATATATATATATATATATATATATATATATATATATAGTGCTTACAGTACCTGTCCTCTCCCATTCCAGGTATTTCATATTTCTCATTAGCTGTGAGGCAACCATATGGTGTTTGTGATTCCTGTGGAGCCAGCAGGCAACTTTTCTCCGTCTCATAAGACATCTTGAGCCATTTCTGAGCAAACAAAGTAAATAGTCCAACCTGTTAGTTTACTATATGCTTATCATGGCAGGTTTTCTTCTGCAACCACTAATGAAGCCATATTACACACAAGCCAAAATCCACATAGCTAATGTTTTGGACCTGAGGTCATTTTTCAGCACAGGTCCCTGTGGGTGGTGGTGCCAAACAGAGGCTGGATAAATAATCAAGCCTGCACAAATTACTAATGCTCATTCAGCATATACAGTATCTGGCTGACATGTTTTAGTATAGCCTTAGTGAGAGCAGGTCTAGTTGTCACATGATTGAGCTGTCAAACAGGTTATATCCCCTCCTAGCCTATGGTTTAAGACTAAATGTCTGCCCTGTCCTAATATAAAATTTAATATTTTATATATGAAATCATGAACATATATGTGAATATGAATTAAAATATTACATTATAAAAAAGCAAAAGAATATTAATCGATATGAACAAAGTTGCGCTGATGCTGCATTTCAAACAAGAAAAGCAGCATCAGAGCCGACTATGATACTGTTTACATTTTCTAACGAAACCAAATGATAAAAGATATTTTAAGGTTAACGTTACCTTTTACATTTAGCTGTTTCCTGTTTTACTGTTTACATTAAAAGGAAACCTTTAGGCTATGGGTTAATGGCAGGTTCCATTGTGGCAAAGTTGTGGCAGCATTTCCTGCTAATGGGGCATACCGGTATGTTGACACAGGAAAATATTAATAAATGATCAAAAACTTTTTATCCATGGCAGTAACGGTGGAAATGTTCAATGGATTTTTGTAGCCTATAATGAGTGACTAAACATAAAGTCGACTTTCAAAAATAAACAATCATTAACATTCACTCCCTTAATCACTACAGAAATAACTTAGCTTTTAGCTTTAACAAATTAACAAATTAGCTTTAGCATAGAGTGGCTCCGAAATAGCTTTAAGATCTTCTCACATTTTTACCATCACAACACAGTTCATATCCCACATGCATCCATCTTTAATTACTCCTCTTCCCAACACTCCACCTACTGCAAACACTTCAGATGTACACTGTAGTGTAAAGTTCTCACATTTTCACGTCCAGGGCAGACAGCTTCATTGAATACGAATACTCGTTTGGAAAAGGGGGGAATGTACCTCTTTGTTCTCCGGTTCTGGGCTCAAGGAACCGCGGCGGATCCTCAGAACATCTGCATCCTCTTCCCGTAAAAACCTGAAACTAGACTCAAAACTTCCCGTTACGTGTCTTCCACTCAGGCGTATTGAAAAGTCGAACTTCTGCGACTGCATGTAGAAAGAAAATCTAAATATTTTTGCACAACTCACCAAATATGATCTCTGTTCGCCATCAGGAAGTGAAGAAACCCTGTCATCTGCTTAGAAGATACTCTTTCATCTCTGCTCAATAAACTTTTCCACGGAGTAATGTTTTGATAGCCTATGTTTTGCTAACGAGTGTAAGTTAGCCTATGTATGGACGTAAAAATGTCGATTTTCTTTGAAACCCGTCCTGTTCAGATTTCTTGTACTTGTCCGTGTAAGATAAGACAGGAAATATTTATGTAGTTATCCAGGAACATGAGGGACTGCAATTATCTCACATAAACATCTTCATGTTGATGTAACCAAAGAACATCTCAGCTATTTTCACCAGAGAACATGATGACTATTGCCTCAATTATATAAACCTTGCCGTTTTTGTTGCCTATTTATGAAGAATATGTAACACTGTTGATGCATCTATAAATCACTGTTTAAAAAAAGTTAAGTATAAACTAAAACGTGCTTTTGGTAACTTAAATTGAATGGTTTTAAAGTAAATTTAAGTCGAATTATTATATTAAAACTATAGGCTAATTGTATTGTAAATTATATTATTATTAGTAGTAGTAGTAGTAAATATTATAGAAATATTATGATTCACTGAATCACTGTAAAAAATGATTTTCTAAGTTATTATTATTAAAGTTTATTTAGGGACAGATACAAAAAAACATAGATAAACTTAAACAGTGATCTGATGTATGCATCATAGTGTTTTTAGCTAAAGCTAATTTACAAAACTTGTCCCTGGTGTTGTATAAACCATGATTATTGGAAATAATCAAATAAATACTCAAATATGATTTAAAGGTGCAGTAAGAGATTTCTGAGAAATGCTGTTGAAAATGGATTGGGAGCAGCATGACACCCTAGTGGCCAATCAGCAGTAGGGGGCGTGTCCACTCATGATGGGGGAGGAGAGAGAGTGAACAAGTGGGAGATTTGAAGAAAGACTAGAAAGAGAGATGGCTGAGAGACATTACAACAACAACAAAAAGGTCAGAGGAATATCACTGGAAAAGGGTTATGATCAGACAAGAGACCTAAGTGGGAGGCGTTGTTTCTGATTTATTGATTTTGCTGTTTCACACAACCAAGAGATGCAGTTGTTGTAATGGTCAGGGGCAGTTTTTAGTGTCATTGTTTGTCTGAAGCTGGTGTGCTGCTGGTGACTTACAATCATTTCTTGCAAGTATACACTCGTACTGTATGTTCCTTTTTTGTTCCTCCCTTTGTTGTTTGATCGTCATCTTCACTATATTTTTTGAGAAGCATTATTTTGCTTCGCCTCATCCATGATAGTGTCACCAGCATATGTTCGTGCATTTTGGGGGGCGGAGCAATGAAGGGAGGGATGTGTTTGTTTGGGTTGACTTTAAATGAGTCGTGAGAAACCAACGACGAGTAAACTTAAAAGTGACTTACCAATGCCGCAAAATAAATGTCTTACCTTTCACACTTTCCCATCAAATGATTGTGAGCGTCATCTTCTCAGTTCTCGCTCATGCGTCGTGGCTCTCGTGAACTCACATCAGTCGTTATTTTAGGGTTTTTTGCGCACAAAAAGTATTCTCGTCGCTTGATAAACATAAGGTTGAGCCACTGTAGTCACTTGGACTATTTTAACAATGTTTTTAATAGGCCGGCAGAATAAAATTACATAGAAGCCTATGAAGGAGTGAGACGGCTCTCAGATTTAATCAAAAATATCTTAATTTGTGTTCCTAAGATGAACGAAAGTTGAAACAACATGAGGGTGAGAAATTACTGACATAATTTTCATTTTTGGGTGAACTATCCCTTTAAGATGTTGTCTTGTTATTTAACATTTTACAGTTTGTATCTCACAGGAACACTACCCTCAAGGTCAGTGACCTAGTTGCTTTTAGATAAAGATGGTGAGATTATGAGATTATCATCTTTTACCAAGACACTTAAAGGTTCTCTAAGCGATCCTGGGTGACGTCACTTCTTGTTGACGTTCGAACTATTGTCAAACAAAAAGGAGGCTAGCTAGACCCTCCCTCCTCCTCATCCGCGCACTAACCCCTCAAACCCACCCCCAAACCATTCTTGTCGGTTATTGGCTGGAACAGTTTGTTATGTTTCTTAGAGCGGGTCGCTAGAGTTTGTTTTTGTAGCCGTTTGTGCAGCCTGGGGTGTCCGCAGAGACCGCGTTTTTTTACAGTGTGTTCAGGGGACAGGCAGCTAGCGGATCGTGAGTAGATGTTTGCTGTATGTGACAAAAAATGTTTTGGCCATAAAAACGCGTGACATGGCTTAGAGCACCTTTAAGTATGTCACCTATTTCAATATTTTCCCAACCCACTCACTGCCTGTGAATATTTTTTTCTCCTGTTAGTCACTAAAAAGACCACATGAGGGAGCTTTAACCCATGCATTTCTTCTTCAGCGACTGAAACACGCCTTATGAAACCAGTTGAAGACTTTTCAGCAGACGTGATGATAAATTATTTTCTGAGAAACTCCTTGCTAAACTCCATCATGTTCTACACAGATCACACTGCAGATGAACACGAGTCCAAGCACAGCACCCAGTTATGGGAGTGAGAAAAAGATGAAAGAGGCAGACAACATTGAACATCTGTCTGTAATTGACGGCATGGCCAGGGAAGGGGAGTGTGTGGCCATGCAGCTGTGGTGCAGGGTTTGTTTTTGTTCCTTGGATACTGTGGCACCCTGGTGGCCCAGAAACTGACCCACCACAGGGATGATTCCAAAGGATACGTGGAGTCAGTATGTAGAGGGTTAAATATCAAGGTTGTATTTAAAGGAAGAGAAACATATTGAAGGTATACTTTATTTCAGTCTGGTTTCCACTCCAGGGCACATGTGCTTCATGTCATGGTAAGTTTCTTCTTCAGCTTCTCAGTTTGTGAAGCTTTTTTCTTTATGCATTAAACTTTCTGCATGACTATAGTGAACTGGTAAATCATTTTACTATGCTATTTTATAAATAAATCTGTCCACATGTACACTATCGGTCAAAGGATTTTTTAATGTTCTTGAAAGAAGTCTCGTATGCTCACCAACGTTGCATTGATCAAAAATATAGTAAAAACAGTAATATTGTGAAATATTATTTCAATTTACTGTTTATATTTTAATATATTTAAAAAAGTAATTTATTCTTGTGATGGCAAAGATTAATTTTGTCAGCATCGTGTACAGCTTCAGTGTCACATGATCTTTCAGAAATCATTCTGATTTGATGCTAAAGTAACAATTTGATTATTAGTACATTGAAAATTGTTTTGCTGCTTAAAAGGCCTATTTTGGTCAATAACTATGTTATTTTTACGGATTTATTGATGAATAGGAAAAAGTTCAAAAGAAAAGTATTTATTTGAAATAAATTTTTTGGGAAACATTATTAATGTCTTTACTGACATAATTGAATGCATCATTGCTGAATAAAAGTATTATTATTTTAATTACTGACCACAAACGTTTGAAGAGTAGTTTGTCAAAACAAAATAGAAATTTAAAAAGATCATAATAAAAAACAAAGTGACTATATAGTATAATTTTTCATAACTCCCTATATTTTTAGGATACGACACCTGGGGAAAACCGAGGCATTAAAGCAATAAACATAAATCATGAAATTTCAATAGAATACACTATCATACAATACATTTAAAATGATTATATAGATATAGAAATAAATATCTACATTTATTCATTCATTTAACAGATACTTTTGTCCAATGCAAATCAAAAATATTATTGAACTCATTATTTGCTAAATGTATAGTGCAACATGGAAAAAATGCCTGTTGCAGAATAAATGTACATAGTGAATGAGTGAACAAGTGAATAGATAGAAATGATGGACGGACATGGATGGACGAATGAATGAATATGATAGCACTTAATCTAAAGATTTACCAAACAGTTACATTAAAAATTCTGTAACTTTTGACCTTAGAAATGCTGCAACGAACTGAATTGTCAGTAAAGAACAAAAGTGAAGCATCCTAGCATCTTTCACTGGACCATGAGCTCTGATCATTCTGCGCTGAAGGGTTCAGCCCTGGTCAATGGTGTAGAGCTGACGACAGCCACTGGAGGAGCGGAGGGGTCCTGCTCTCGCTGTACCCTTCCTTTTGGTGTGGTTCTCCTGATCATTGGCGTTGCCGTCACAGCAATAGCCTACAGTTTCAGCACCCACGGATCGACCATCTCCATTCTGGGACTTCTGTTCCTCATCAGTGGACTGCTGCTTCTGGGCTTCAGTGCAGTGAGCACGAGATGCAGAAAGAGAAGAAAAATGGACAGATTGTGGGAGAGTCAGACTGACCTGGTAGAGATTCGGAGGAATAGCTTTGATTAAAATATGCTTCGGATTGACTGAAAATGTGTTCATTTGAATCCATTTGTCATTAAAATACAATGTAGTAAAATCAGATTTCTGATTACATTTATTTGCAGCAGCAGGCACAATGCATAAATTTGTTAAATGTTGGATCATTTCCTATAAAGAGTTATATGTGGAGTTTAGAGTTTTAACAGAAACAGATTGATCCAGAAAATATTGGTGACTTTAAATCACATGCATAAAAACCAAAGCAGCACATTCATTGATATTCTAGACAGATTATGCATGTCATGGTTTGCATGGCCCCACCTGTGACCTTTTTTAAGACCTCAGTTATTCTTTTTTTTTCTTGTCCATCTGGTACGTTTACAGTATAATCCTTGGTAAACTATAAAACTTTGGGCAGGTGGTATGTGTTCACTGCTGTAAGCTGTAATAGATGCTTATGGACAGATCAAGACATGAATAGACAGATGTTGCAAACCCAGATTAAAAGAAGAAAAGCACTCTACTTTCTCGTCCATTAACAGGAATGTCAAACAATGTTTCCTTGGATAACCTTTGCGTATACCACCAAATATAAACGTTTTAATTTTAAATCTTTTTTATTGTTGAGACGTGATAGAATGGCTTATTTCAAATATCATTTAATCTTTTAAATGTCACTTTTTTAGTGTATATTATATGGGCTATTCATATATTAAATATGCCTCAACAATATATATAAACACACACAAAAATGAAATTCTATGAAATTCTATGAAATAAGAAATATTTTATTTATATTGCTGAGACTTCTTTTTAATCTTTTTGTCACTTCTGTAGTGTCTTTATATGGTCCATTTTTGCAATATTACTATATGTGCATATGCGTGTGTATTCAGTTAACAGTTGTGTTTATATACGTATATATATATATATATATATATATTACTTATGAAAGTAATGTGTTACAATATTACTTTATTCCCTGAAAATAAACTAATCGCACTTAATTACTTTTTATGGAAAATAATGCATTGGGCTTGCTTGTTTGTGTTTTAGTTTTTTATATATATATATATATAAGTTAGATTTTTGGCAAATGTAAAGGGCCTTTCACACCAAAAGTGAAATTAATTAGCATCAGGGTGAAGGATATTCACACCTGTACAGAAGCAGATCAAACAAACCTTTCAGCTGTGCTGACATTCTGGATTGCAAGAAAGTTCAACACTCTTACTTAAAGGGGTTTTTAATTATGATTTCACTTAATTTTTACTTTAGTTAATGTGTAATGCTGCTGTTGGAGCATAAACAACATCTACAAATGTATGACGCACAAAGCTTCAATGCATGCAATCGCTTTTTTTTACTACAAACGGCTGGAACTACAACAAGCTTCCTCCCGTGTTGCTAAAATTTACATAAACCTTGCCCCTGGCCCTGGGAACACACAACAAAGGGGGTGAGGTCATGTTGGGCAGCTAGAGAAGTGGTTTTCCCTGGGGGGGTTTTATTCACCGGAAAAAAGTTTGTCCTAAAGGCTGAGGAATTTAGAGAAGTTAAAAGGGTTCATACACCTTTTCAAAGGTCAAATTCAAGCACTTTTCAAGCACTTTTAAGGTCCATTTTAAAGCTTTTTCCAGCACCTTACACCACCGTAAACTACAGTCAAAATTATTATTTTGTATCACATTAAAAGAGATATAGACAGCCAAAATTGTCTTAGCAGAAGGATCAGATATTTAAGCAAATCACAAATTTTATTTTTCAAAATGTAGGCTATCACTGTCTAAGTAATGTCTATGAATAACACTTTTCATTAGGCCTATATTAATGTCCAAATATTGATTCCCAGATAATGCGATTTTCAGGCCGATCCATATGAAGCACCACAAGTTCTTTTTACAGGCATTTAATGTGTAGAAAAACTTCCTTCATTGAGGTGATAGGAAGTTTGGATCATTTTACTGACTCTCCGGTTTAAACTCGTTCATCAAAATGAACGAATATTTTTTCGAGTCATTTCGTTCATTCAAGTGGCTTTAAACGTTATACTTCTAACCGCCAAATTCCCCGAACACATCCACCTATGCAATCTTGATCATATTCTGAATAAAGAAATCATTATAGTGTAGTCAAAAATAATTTACAGGGAACATAAATAATTAATTTACCTTCCGAGTCTTTCGTTCATTTGTCACGTGACAGACGCAATGAACAGATCGTTCATGAATGACCCATTCTACCTTATTCACTTAGGATAAGTACACTTAGGCTACTGTACGTTCACCCCGCCTGCCAACTTGAGCGGCAAAGAAGCTCTGGCTGCCCTGTCGTGGACGCTTGTGTAAAAGTACGGGGAAGCTTGTTGACGCTTTGGTCGCTCTGACGTAGCAGCATTATGTTTGAGAGAAGAGAAGTGTCACATCATGAAATGTAATTAAAAAAACAAGCAATACTAGAAACCTTTTATAATGACATTTTATATAGCCTATTCCGCATCTCAACGCACACATAAAGCTTGCCACAAAGAACCGGCCAAAAGTAAGGATTATACATTAAACATTTGAATTGTTTATTAATAAACTAGTAGTGTTTTCTGTCAGTTCTCTTACGAGAGGTTCTCTTGTATTGCGTAAGCTAGCTTACGCTACGGGAAAGATTAATCTTTTCTGAGAAAAAGATTTTTTTTTTTTCTGCCAAAAAATTATCCTATAATTTGTATCCATTGTCAACGCAGTTCAACTGCAGCAGACCATGAGAGGGCTAGCTAGCCGCTCATTGGTTCGCTCACGGAGAACTGCTTAAGCTTATGAGGGGGCGCGGTGAACCCGCGACCAATGAGAGTCTGACTTGCTCTCAATACGTCACAGCCCGCCGAAACGGGTGTGGACGAGACTATAAATTAACCAACATAGACTGAATACTCTGATTTTTTCATACTTCAGCGACGCTACCTGCATCTGCTGATCCTGAGAGAAGCCGCCGTCGTCGAGAAGGCATCTCTAGCGAGCGTTTGGGAGACTGAGGAAGCCGGCCGTCTTCGCCACCTTCAGCCGTCCTGCGAGCTAGCGCCATCCGACGGAGTTGTATCCTTTTTACTCAAAAGTCCTATTGTATCTAAAAGAGCGAGCGTCTTTTTAAAGATGTCTCGGAGCCTTTCCTGCGGTTCTTGCCGCGCTCCCCTCGAGGCTGGAGACCGCCACGTCATCTGCGCCCTCTGCCTCGGACCGGAACACGCCGAGGTCGCCCTCGCCGATGGCGGCTGCGACCTCTGCGATTCAATGCCTATGTTGACCCTGCGGGCTCGACTGTTGGCCGTTAAGAATGCTCCCAAGCCGCCTCTGACTTCGCCGCGGAAGAAGAAACGCCGCTCTCAGAGGCCGCCGGAGCCCCAGCAAGAAGCGTTCATTCCGCCGGAGCCTGTAGCCTCCCGCTCTCCTTCTCCGCCGCTTCCGGACCTACAGTTGCCGCCGAGTGGCCACTCTGTTGCCTCCGATGACGCCGCGGACATCAAGGACACATGCTCGCTTCTCGCTTCCGACAGTGAGGAGTGGTCCGGTTCTCATGCCTCCTCGAACCGAGAATCTACCAGGACCCGCGCTGGAATTGAGGAAGAACTAATGCGCCTCCTCACACAGGCCGTCGAGCGCCTCGGTCTCGATTGGTCTCCTCCCCCCGAGCAGACCATCAACCGCATGGACGGCAGCTACTTCCAAACGGGCCGCGCCCTTCCTGCCTGAGCTACACGCAGAGCTCTCAAAGTCCTGGAACGCCCCGCTCTCTGCCAGATCTGGCTCTGACTCTTCCACCCCGCTCTGCGTTGTGGACGGAGCCGCAGAGAAGGGTTATCTCTCCATTCCACCTGTAGAACACTTGGTCGCCGCACACTTATGCCCGCCCTCTGCTAGATGGCGCTCATCACCTGTGCTTCCCTCTAAAGCCTGCAGAGCGACTTCAAGTTTTCACGGCCGCGCTTATTCAGCCGCCGGCCAGGCAGCGTCTGCACTTCACTCTATGTCCGTGCTGCAAATTCTACAGGGTGACTTGCTGCGTGAATGGGATGAGAGCGGAAAAAAAACCCCTTCTGTCGCGGATTTGAGGAGCGCCACGGACCTTGCCCTTCGCGCCACAAAGTCCGCTGCTCTAGCCCTGGGGAAATGCATGGCCGCCATCTGTGTGTCTGAGAGACACCTGTGGCTCACTCTCGCCGACATGGGAGATTCTGAGCGTGCCGCCTTTCTCAACGCCCCGCTCTCTCCAGCCGGCCTCTTCGGAGCTGTCGTCACGGGTATCATCGACCGCTTCTCCGAAGTTCAGAAAGCTTCTCAGGCCATTGTTACGACCCTATGGTTTGTATTTTGTTATCTCTGTTGTTTTGTCAGTCTCTCAGTGTGTCTGTTTAGGAACGTCATCTGATTGGTTCCTGCCGGATGATTGGAACGTCCATCTGATTGGTTCCTGCACAATGATTGCTGCTCAATCCTGATTGGTGCAGCGTGTTTTAAAAAGAGACATCACTTCCTTTACAGGAAGTCAGCAGATATTGTGTTTTGAGCAGAGAGAGAGTTTGTGATTTGAATGTTAAGAATTGTGATTTGAGTTTTAAGAGTTTTGAGACCAAGTAGCCTTTTTGTTTGTTTTGTTTGTTTGTTTGTTTGTTTGATTGTTTGATTTGAAAGAGTTTGATTTGAGACTGTTAAGAGTTTTTGAGACTGTGAGTACCGTTTGTTTGTTTATTTGTTTTGAAAGCTGTTAATATCCTCATTGGTATATTTGACCCTTTGCCTGTTTTCTGACACTGATTTGGACTGCCCTTTTCAGTTTGTTTGCCTGGCTGTATATATTGTAAATACTGATTGATTTTTGGGAAAGTAGGGAGCTCGACGCCATTATTTTCTTTATTGTAAACTGTTTAATCTCTGTTTTTGGTTAGGGAGATAGGTTTATTGATTGTATTTTCATTTGCTTTTCTTTTGGGTTAAGGTTTAGGTAAGAGGTTTAAATTTAAGGTTGTTTTGTTTGTTATTTTGGCTTTGTCAGCTCCTGAATCATAAGTCCCAATTAAAGAAAATAAATATCTTTTTGTTCCAATACCTTGCATTTCGTTGACTCTTTCATGTTGCCCCTTTCCCCCTAGACGGGGTGTAACAGCCATGAACCTCTTTCTGCCTCGTCGCGCTAGCTCCTCTGCAGGCCGCCCACATGATCAGCCTCCTGCACGAGCCCCACCCCAGCGCCCAGCTCAGCACAGCCAGACTGTTCAGCGACGCCAGGGCGGCCGCCCGCGTTCCCGTTCTGACAGCCGCCACAGACCGCCGCCTCCTCGGGGGCCTCGGCCTAGAATCGCGCTGAAAGCCGATCAAGCAAAGTCTGCCTAGCACAGCTGAGAAGAAAAAGACGGCGCTCTCCCGCTGCGGCCGGACCGCTGTCAAAGTTTCGCCCTCTGTTAGTCCCCGCCAAGGCGGCTACTGCAGTAGTGTTTTCTGCCATTACCAAGCCGGTCTCCCTTCCCGCTTGCATGAGCACAAACGCCATGTTCACGGCGACCCAGAGAAATCTCAAAAAGAGCATAAAAGCCTCTTGTGTACGAGATGTGCCCACAACACTGTGTTCACTCATACACAAAAGCACTTCAGTTCCCCTGTCTCACACAGAGTCCACTCTCATAAAGCGGTTCAAGCCCGCTCGAGTTTCAGAGTGCATAAGTGCGCCCACGAGCCCGTGTGCGCGTCCTCTCTCTGCTCACTCTGTTACAGGGCCCATAAACTCCTCTCCGAATGTAGGTCCCGTTGTTCTAGACACTATCAGCGCGCTCACACAGCCCGCCAAGTGCAGCGACGGGCACCATGTAGCCATTCACCCCCTAGCGTTGCGCTTCAAAGCGTGGGAAGCTATTCCGGGAATCTCCCAGTGGGTGCTAAACACAATAAGGCTAGGCTATCGCTTACAGTTTCGCCGCCGCCCTCCTCGCTTCCGAGCACGGCAAGAGACTACTGTGAACCCAGAAGCAGTGATGCTGCTCCGTTCAGAGATAGCAAATCTGTTGTGCAAAAAGGCTATAGAGAGGGTGCCTCTGTCTATGAGCGAGTCGGGGTTTTACGGCCGTTATTTTCTTGTCCCCAAGAAAGACGGCGGTCTCAGACCAATCTTAGACCTCAGATCTCTGAACAAAGTTCTCATGAAGAGACCGTTCAAAATGCTCACTACCAGAAAACTCCTCGCGCATGTGCGCCAGGGGGACTGGTTCATATCACTAGATCTGAAAGATGCATACTTTCAGATCCAAATAAATCCCCTTCACAGGCCATTCTTACGTTTCGCCTTCGAAGGCCAGGTTTATCAATACACTGTCCTACCGTTCGGCCTATCCCTAGCACCCCGTACGTTCACGAAGTGCATGGATGCGGCGCTCGCCCCCTGCGGAGTCAGGGGCTGCGAATACTGAACCACTTGGACGACTGGCTGATTTTGGCACAATCTCAGAGAGAGTTACTGTCTCATCGTACAGTTCTCCTCGACCATCTGAAAGCTTTGGGCCTCTCTGTCAACTGGGCAAAGAGCGCACTACAACCCAGTCAGACTATCTCCTTCTTGGGTATAGAGCTGGACTCGGTCACGATGACGGCGCGTCTGTCAGCGCAGCGCGCGCACCGTGTGCAGCGTCTCGCCGCATCTTTTCAGATGAACAGACTCACGCCTTTGAAAACGTTTCAGAGAGCGTTGGGTTGCATGGCCTCAGCCTCCGCGGTACTCCAGCTGGGGTTACTGCGCATGCGCCCGCTTCAGCTTTGGTTGAAGAGCTGTGCGTCTCAACGCGCGCGGACCACGGGTCGCCAGCTGATAAAGGTAACGCAGACCTGTATCACAGCTCTGCAGCCATGGTCTGTGGCAGAATGGTTTCAGCGGGGCGTTTCCATGGGGACCTTTTCACGCTGAAAAGTCATCTGACAGACGCCTCCAACACGGGTTGGGGTTCGGTCTGCGAGGGCTCACCGGCCTTCGGCCCCTGGTCAGCTCAAGAGAGCCTCCTACACATAAACTGTTTGGAACTGATCCGTTCGGGCAACATAGCCGTGGTCTCTTATCTAAACCGTCAGGGCGGAGTCAGATCCAGGAATCTCTTCCAGCTGACAGAACGCATCTTAGTTTGGTCTCAGTGTCACCTGCTCTCGCTCAGAGCGACGCACGTGCCGGGCCATCTGAACGACGGTCCAGACAGCCTGTCCATGAACCCCATTCCCCCCGGGGAGTGGTCCCTGCATCATCTTACAGTCCAGAAACTGTGGCGAATATTCGGCAGAGCAGAGGTGGACATCTTCGCCTCAGCGGAGAACACCCACTGCCCATTATTTTTTTAGAAGAGCGAGGACGCGCTAGCCCAGACCTGGCCCAGCCGCCCGCTTTATGCTTTCCCTCCGGTCTCGTTGCTACCACAGGTGCTTCAGAGAATCAGAGAAACGCGCCACTCGGTGCTCCTCATAGCCCCGCGCTGGGAGGGTCAGACTTGGTTTCCGGAGCTCACTCAGCTGTCACTGACAGCGCCGTGGCCCATTCCAGTCAGAACAGATCTCCTCTCTCAAGCTCGCAGCACGATCTGGCATCCCCACCCAGAGCGCTGGGCGCTACACGCGTGGGTGCTCAACGACTACCCGTTACTTTGCCAGAGGGAGTGTTAAACACGATCATGCAGGCTAGAGCGGCTTCTACTAGAAGGCTCCATGCGTCTAAATGGTCTGTGTTCTCAAAATGGTGCACCGAAAAAGATCTAGACCCACGGTCATGCGAGGTTCCCTCCTTGCTAAATTTTCTCCAAGAGATGCTGGACAAGGGCAGATCCCCGTCCACTCTTAAGGTGTATGTGGCAGCCGTCGCGGCGTTCGCTGAACCCCGGCGCGGCCAGTCACTGGGCAAAGATGGGTTGGTCATCCGCTTCCTCAGGGGAGCTAGAAGGATGAATCCCCCACGCCCCCCTTCGGTGCCGATTTGGGACCTTTCCATAGTCCTCGATGCTATGAAAGCCCCCCCATTCGAACCGTTAAGCACTGTGGATCTAAAGTACCTTTCGCTAAAGACCGTTTTTCTACTCGCGCTTGCGTCAGTAAAACGGGTGGGAGACCTACACGCGCTGTCTACTAGCGCGTCCTGTCTCGAGTTTGGACCTAATGACTCCTTAGTCGTTCTCAAACCTAGGCATGGTTATGTCCCCAAAGCAATCGGCACCCCGTTCAGGGCACAAGTTATTTCTCTATCGGCTCTGCCTGCATCCGATAGCGAATCTGACTCTAATCTCCTGTGTCCGATCAGGGCCCTGAGATTATACTGTACTCGCACTGCTCCGGTCAGACGATCCGAGCAGCTTTTTGTTTCGTTCGGTGGGCGCTCCAAGGGGTTGGCCGCCTCGAAACAGTCCCTATCCAGATGGATTGTTGATGCCATTGCAGCCGCATACGCATCAAAAGACCTGCCATGCCCTCTGGGCATCAGGGCTCATTCCACTAGAGGCATGGCCTCATCGTCTGCATGGTCCAGCGGAATTTCCATTCACGACATTTGCGTGGCAGCGGGATGGGCTTCCCCCTCCACCTTTGTCAGATTTTACAATCTGGAAGTCCCCGCCTTGCAGGCTAAACTACTAGCAGTCTAGTATGTTACAGCTCTTCTGGTTGAGCTGCACTTTAGGGAGTTATTCACACAGACCGAGTTCGCTCTGTTCCTCTCTATCATGTGCTTATGTACTACACAATCACCGGCCCGCGCTGCTGGCCTTTTGTCACATGTACATACATTCATTCCCACTCATAGAGTTCCCCGGGGTCTTCCCTGGGATTAATAGTGGATGCTTAGCACGCACGGCGTTGACCAGGTGTTCCCGTAGCGTAAGCTAGCTTACGCAATACGAGAGAACCTCTCGTAAGAGAACGAATCGGTTACCTAACGTAACCTCGGTTCTCTCTAGATGAGGGAACGAGTATTGCGTTCCTGGCCGTGCTTGTGCTACTAGCGTTTTCGCTTCATTATATGAAAAAACCAGAGTATTCAGCCTATGTTGGTTAATTTATAGTCTCGTCCACACCCGTTTCAGCGGGCTGTGACGTATTGAGAGCAAGTCAGACTCTCATTGGTCGCGGGTTCACTCGCGCCCCCTCATAGGCTTAAGCAGTTCTCCGTGAGCGAACCAATGAGCGGCTAGCTAGCCCTCTCATGGTCTGCTGCAGTTGAACTGCGTTGACAATGGATACAAATTATAGGATATTTTTTTGGCTTCAATTTCTCAGAAAAGATTAATCTTTCCCGTAGCGTAAACTAGCTTACGCAATACTCGTTTCCTCATCTAGAGAGAACCGAGGTTACGTTAGGTAACCGATTCGTTTTCGGTTCATTTATGTGACGCGCCCCAGTTCACGCATAGGCGCCTCCATGTCCTAATTATATTGTCTACTATATTTGCTTCTTATTTATTAATCCAGGCAATTTGTTGATGAAACATTGATTAAAATGACGATACACTTTATACAAAACGAAATTCACTTTAAAGAAAGGCTTTCTACAAAACAAAACTTAAGTGGTTAAAATTATGTCTGACCCATTCCATGTTTTTCTATATATTATTTAAACATATGAAACATATGTTTAAGTTTTTTAACTTATTTTTAAGCGTCACACTGCTCCGCATTACTCTGGTGGTGTGTGGCCTATACATGCAAAAATAATATGAAACACACACACAACCATGAATGTTGAAAATATGTCATGTCATAAATGATAGGAAAACCCTATGGGAAAACCAGCAATGGTGATGAAGAGAAGCTTCTCCTCCATTTTCCCGGAACTAATGTTTGGGTAGGAATGAAAGTTTCTTTGTATGTTTCTCTGGAATCAACCAGCG
Organism: Chrosomus eos; assembly: GCA_036326025.1. Taxonomy (NCBI): domain Eukaryota; kingdom Metazoa; phylum Chordata; class Actinopteri; order Cypriniformes; family Leuciscidae; genus Chrosomus; species Chrosomus eos. Next base: position 28,246,501 of record CM070830.1, on the reverse strand, counting down.
CGAAGGATGTCCTATCTTCCGATTGGTTGCCGCTGCTTGCCGCTGAACCGCGTCATAGCTCATTACCATAAAGTTGAGCTTCTTTCAACTTTCTGATTGACGCTCAAGACGCGACGCCGATGGATTTGACGCTCCTTGCAGCTGAGAGAAGCCAGCTTCCATTGAAAATTAATGACTTCTGGTAGCTTTGGAAGCTCAAGTCGGCGGCGGTGTGAACGTACAGTTACCATAACGCTACACCGGAGCGAGCTTCATTAAAAGCATACAAAAGCTATTGGTCGGTATAACGAGTCCGGATGGGACTTTGATTTGGACGCCAGCGGGGAAGGATTTTTAAATAATCACCGCAAAGGTTGGTCAATGTATTTTTATCACCAAATTATAGTAGGCCTACCTGTAATAATTTTTAAACTGAGTTTACAGGGAAAAACACAAAACAAAATCACCAACAAGATTAAGTGTATCTTAAAGGGATACTCCACTTTTTTTGGAAATAGGCTCATTTTACAACTCTCCCATGGTTAAACAGACAGTGTCTGGTCTCATTGAATCCCATAGTATATTTTTTTCCTACTATGGAAGTCAATGAGACCAGAAACTGTCTGGTTACTGATATTCTTCTAAATATCAGAAAATCGGCTGAATGGATTCAAAAACGGTAAAACTCAACTGTTTAACTCTGGGGGAGTTGTAAAATGAGCCTATTTCCAAAAAAAGTGGAGTATCCCTTTAAATGAATTTGTTGAATCTAGTTTGATCCAAGAAAAACTAAATAATATGCTTATACTTTTTTATACTTGACGTTAACTATCATGCAGTGACTGTCACTGTAGTATGATATACCATTGAGACTGTTGTCTCAACCCGTGTTTCTAACGTTCGATTTAAAGAAGTGCCAAATAAAATACAAGATCAGCTTTTGGTATTTGAAAATAATAGGAATATTTCGTGACGAGCTGTATTATCCATAGACAGTAAAAGAAATGGACACAGCGACCCCGTTGATTTCAACGGAGAGAGTGGAAGCCCAACATGGGCTGGGCACTCACTTCCTGATAGCCAAGCGTACTGTGCATGCTCAAACTGAGCTTGACGACGTGAGCAACCTGACTGACAGTTGTACGTCTTCTAGTAGTGGTGCCAAGAGGAATCTGAATCATTCCCTTCCGAATCTTGCAGAGCCGGAGATCGTGATGTAACGGTCACTTTGTTTTATGGCAATCTGAGTTCAAATCATATGAGAAGAACTGCGCATGTGCGTGTCAGTTAGTTTTTGACAAGTGAGGAAAGAGATAACCGCTCTGCCGACTCTCTTTTGTATTCTTTCTTTTATTTCGTTTTATATTGTGACCAGAGTTGGATGTTTCTTTGTATACTTTTTTTCCTCACTTGATCCCCATGTATGCGGACGAGTGTGTGACGTAAAGTTATTTTATTAAACGCGGGGAAAATACGACATCTCTCGTCTCATGCTTATTTTCCTCGGACACCTGTTTTTATCTCTCTGGACAACATCTCAACTTTGCGTTACAGTGAGTATTAGCTGTTCATGAGCTCGCAGCAGGAGCAACTTTATGACTCTCTATGGGCTTCTCCCTTGACTTTATGCCTCCACGTCCCCCCGATTGCGCGCGAGCTTCTACTTCTGTCTTTATGGTAAATGTCTCTTCTGCGCGACAGAGAGTCGCGTGTTATGACGCAATCGTTAGCCTATTTTTACTAAATCGGCTTCTACGGGGCCATAACGATACAAAGTAATGGAGCCTTTTATACATTGTGTCGTGTTTCTTTAGAAATAAATAATGGACAAATGGAGTCTTTGGACGCCTCAGATGTAAAGTTATTCGCTGTCAAAGTGACGCCAAAATAAATGGGAGTCAATGGGATGCTAACAGCAGGTGATAGCCAGCTACATGGCGGCCCCCGGAGGCAGCTTCCACTTCCGGCTGATGGATTACCCCCTTGGTATTATCACTAGCGGTTTAGCATTTTCTATTCCGTCAAGATGGCTGTTCCAAATGGCGTGACGTCCAAGGGGGTACTGTATTCCATCAGCCTAAAGTTGAAGCATACCTGTCAACACTCCCGTTTTTCCCGGGTTTCTCCCGTTTTGTAGCCCTATCTCCCGGACCCCTCCCGGTTTGTTATTTTTCCCAGGAAACTCCCGTATTTTGCATGCCCCAAACTCCTTTATGAATAATCGGACCAATATGTTTGTCTAATGTTGACCAGTTGCCAGATTGTATTAAATGCATTATATTCACACAATCCACAGACCATTTACAATTTCAACCCGTCACCTCAACCTGGCAACCTATAACCCAGTTGCGCAGTCACGGAAAGTTTAACCTGAAAGCGAGCCGATAGACATGATGGCAGGTGAAGGCAGTGTCCCCGCAAAGAAACTGAAGTACAGTTTGTAACGCGTTGCTTCAGGAAGAATAGGGATAGCTCACAACTGAAGTTATTGCAGAGGCCAGACAGACTCACGGAGGCGATTGGCATCTCACAACTCGCACTTTATTCCCAAAATCGAACTCGTGTAGCCTAACTGTCTGTCACACGTTCTACCGTATACTTAATTAAAAAACAAAAGAAGATAAAATTTAGCATCAAACAGAAATTACCCAAATAAATGGGGTGTTCGCATAGACAGTAAAAAAAGGGTGTTTGAGGCGCACGGCACATACAATACAAGTGCCGACAGAAACAGGGAGCGCGCAGCTCTTAAAGGGGGTACACCTTATTTCCACTCGTTACAATTTGTATTTACCTCAACCCCCTCAACAACGTTTTTGAGGAATTAGGCAAGGCAAGGCAAGGCAAGTTTATTTATATAGCACATTTCATACACAATGGTAATTCAAAGTGCTTTACATAGGAGAAAATAAAATAATCAAAACAAATAAGAATAATTAAAACATTTTAGAATAAGAAATAAAATAAAGTACAGTAAAAACAGTCGGACGAACAGTGGCACAGTGCTCATTCAGTAAAAGCATAGCTAAACAGATGTGTTTTGAGTCTGGATTTGAATGCGACTACTGTAGGAGCACATCTGATCTCTTCTGGAAGCTGGTTCCAGCTGCGGCTGGCATAGTAGCTAAAAGCAGACTCTCCTTGCTTAGAGTGAACCCTTGGTATTTCTAACTGATGTGATCCTAATGATCTGAGTGATCTGTTGGGTTTATATTCAGTGAGCATATCTGCAATATATTGAGGTCCTAGCCCATTGAATGATTTATATACCAGTAATAATACTTTAAAATCAATCCTAAATGTAACTGGGAGCCAGTGTAAAGACCTGAGGACTGGTGTGATATGTTCATATTTTCTGGTTCTGCTCAGAATCCTAGCAGCAGCGTTCTGTATGAGCTGCAACTGTCTTATGGTCTTTTTAGGAAGGCCAGTGAGGAGTCCATTACAATAATCCACCCTGCTGGTGATGAAAGCATGCACAAGTTTCTCTAAGTCTTGACTGGAAACAAAGCATCTAATTCTTGCAATATTTTTCAAATGATAGTATGCTGATTTAGTTATTGCTTTGACATGACTACTGAAACTAAGGTCTGACTCTAGAGACACACCAAGATTCCTGACTTGATTTTTAGTTGTTAGACCTCTAGAGTGAAGGTATGCATTCACCTTGAGAACTTCATCTTTGTTTCCAAACGCAATGACTTCAGTTTTGTCTTTGTTTAACTGAAGATAGTTTTGGCACATCCAACCATTTACTTCATCAATGCATTGGCACAGGGAGTCAATGGGGCTGTAATCGTTAGGCGATAGGGCTAAGTAGAGCTGTGTGTCGTCTGCATAGCTGTGGTAAGAGATTCGGTTCTTTCTCATTATTTGGCTCATTGGGAGCATATACAGGTTGAATAGGAGTGGTGCAAGAATTGAGCCTTGGGGGACTCCGCATGTCATGGATGTCCACTCAGACTTATGGTCTCCTATACTCACATAATAACCTCTCCCTTCTAAGTAAGACCTGAACCATTTTAGGACTATCCCAGAAAGCCCCACCCAGTTTTCAAGCCTGTCAATAAGTATGTTGTGATCGACAGTGTCAAATGCAGCACTGAGGTCGAGTAGTACCAGCACTGATAATTTGCCTGTATCAGTATTTAAGCGAATATCATTTATTATCTTTATGAGCGCTGTCTCTGTGCTGTGATGCGATCGGAAACCAGATTGAAAATTGTCAAAGTAACCATTCAAGCTTAAGAATTTGTTCAGCTGATTGAAGACAACTTTTTCAATGATCTTGCCTATGAAGGGAAGATTTGAGATCGGTCTATAATTGCTTAATATGGTCTTATCTAGATTGCTCTTTTTCAGGAGGGGCTTGACAACTGCAGTTTTTAGGGAGTTTGGAAAACTCCCAGAGAGAAGTGAGGCATTTACCACTTCTAGGAGATCTGCTTCTAAACTGTTTAACACACTTTTGAAAAAAGATGTGGGAAGTGTGTCAAGGGCGCAGGTTGATGTTTTAAGGTGCTGTACGGTTTCTTCCAAAATTTTGCCATCAATTTCTTCGAAAACAGACATAGTAACTACTTTCTCAGGTAGTGGTCGGATCTGTTTGACCCCAGCACAACTCAAGGATGAGCTGATCACCTTTCTGATATTATTGATTTTCTCAGAGAAGAAAGAAGCAAACTCACTGCACTTGCTGTCTGAGAGCATTTCACTGGGAATCTGGCTTGGGGGGTTTGTCAGTCTCTCTACAGTAGCAAAAAGAGTGCGTGTGTTGTTTAAGTTGCTGTTTATAATATTTGAGAAGAAAGTCTGTCTAGCTTTGCCTAGTTCCATATTAAAAGCATGGATGCTGTCTTTGTAGATGTTATAATGGACTACAAGTTTTGTCTTCCGCCACATGCGCTCTGCTCTTCTGCATTGTCTTTTCATATTTTGCACTGCTGTTGAGTTTCTCCAAGGTGCTTTTTGTCTACCACTATTCTTCCTGACTTTCGCAGGAGCAATATCATCAATTACACTTTTAATTTTTGAGTTAAAAGATTCAAGGAGAAAATCAACAGAGTCAGGCAGATATGCTTGGTTTTAATGATATAGCCTTCATAAATAGCACACTAGTGTTCTCATTTAAGCATCTCTTCTTGACAGACACAGATCTAGCTTCAATGGCAGGAGAGATCAAAATATCAAAGAAAATACAGAAATGATCAGACAGTGCTACATCCTTAATAAGAATTGATGAAATGTTTAGACCCTTACTGATAAGTAGATCTAGAGTGTGTCCACGATTATGTGTGGGTCCATTTACATGCTGTGTCAGATCAAAAGTTTTTAAAACAGTTTTGATTTCTTTTGCCATATTGGTTTCTGCATTATCTATGTGAATGTTAAAATCTCCAGCAATGGCAAAACAGTTAAACTCAGAGGAAATTGTTGATAACAGTTCTGTAAAGTCCTCAGCAAAGGCTGGAGAGTATTTTGGAGGCCTGTAAACAATGATAAGTAAAATACGTGGAGCACCTTTTAACACAATACCCAGATATTCAAAAGATGGGTAATTCCCAAGTGATATTTGCTTACATTGATAGACATCTTTAAAAAGAGCAGCTAAGCCCCCGCCTCTCTTACCCGCTCTGCAAGCACTCATAAAAGTAAAGTTAGGAGGGGATGTTTCATTGAGGACTGTTGCACTGCAGCTGTCTTCTAGCCAAGTTTCATTTAGAAGCATAAAGTCCAGGTTGTATGTGGTTATTAAGTCGTTGACTAGAAGTGATTTATTTTTAAGTGAGCGGATGTTTAAAAGTGCTAACTTAACAGTCTTACTTTTTGTCCCCACAGCGATCTTAGTTTGGCGTGTAATAGGCACCAGATTAGATGGGTTTGCTGTACGGCTTTTGAAGGCCTTAGATTTTCTATCATGTAGTTGAACAGCAATAGGGAAAGATTCAGGCACACTGGGTTCCCGCTTGTTTTGTAAACATTTAAGAAAGTTACTGTTATCATAGCGGGGACCCGACACATATCACTGAAAGCTGGTATCAGTTGTTTTTGGTACACAGCGAGCCGCTGGAGGAGGGTGCGGGCCCTGGCGCTGTGGCAGAGGCCGAAGAGCTCTCACAGGAGGAGGGCGAGCTGGGCCCGCAGGCTTTGGTGGTTGTGGGGCCTGCCGTTTTTTGGTTGACATCTGGGGCTTGCAAAAGAGTGGGATAGTCTAGTTCCAGCATACACCAGTTGTGTCCATTTCTTTTACTGTCTATGGTGACGTCACGCCCTATCGACCGCTACTGCCTACTGGCACGGATGAGCCATGGGGCCGCCATCTTAGACCGGTCACCCGCTCTGCTCAGTGTAATCTGTTTGGCAGGTGCAATGAGCTGTCAGCGCATTTAATTAATCATATCTATTAAATAACACATGCTATGCACTGCCAATCACAACACACTGGGTTGACATGCCCCCACGGAAGAAAATTTTGAAAAAGAACCCCTGAAATTCATACGTTTTATAGCACATTATAAATGCAACTTATTAGGCAAAGTTGCATTATATATTTTTTTTATTTTTATAAGTTGCACAAAAATTTGTATAGCAAAGTAGGCTCAATCTATATACAAGACTTAACCACTCAGATATATAAAGGCTATCATGATCATTTTGCCAAAAATGAACCATGTATTTGTTTAGTTCATAATACGTTTTATTTTTAACTTAAACAAATACGTATTATACGGAACGGTTGGCAACCCATGAGGCCAGGGCGTAGGAGCAATTTTGAACCCGGGGGGGGACAGTAAATGCTAGGGGGGTCCGGGGGTATGCCCCCCCCCCGGGAATTTTTTTTTTTTTGAAAAATAAACCATTAAATGCCACTTTCTGGAGAGTTTTGTGCAAAGAAATCGAGGCTTACATGATATGTGAAAAACTGCAAGGTTAAGAGCATATACTTTGCATTGTTGTAGTATCAACATGCATTTAGCATTTACATTACTGTTAATCGGTCATGTACTGATTAACTCAAATAAATGGTTGATTTGATTTCCATTAACCACTGAGCTTACCCCCCAAGGATAGATTGAAAAATAAAATCAATCTATCCCTTGTGAAAAGGTTGCTTGGTAGCTAAAAGTAGGTCTAGCAAGTCTTATATTTCAAGTAATTCACACAGATCAAACACAAATATGCAGACTGAATAGATTGCTAGTTTATTTTGAATAGCCAGCTACCAGTTCTCTTGGCAGTTTGCTGATAATCCGGTGTCTGAAGTAAAATGCTCAAAACATCTCCTGAGAAAATTTTTTTTGAAAAATAAACCATTAAATGCCACTTTCTGGAGAGTTTTGTGCAAAGAAATCGAGGCTTACATGATATGTGAAAAACTGCAAGGTTAAGAGCATATACTTTGCATTGTTGTAGTATCAACATGCATTTAGCATTTACATTACTGTTAATCGGTCATGTACTGATTAACTCAAATAAATGGTTGATTTGATTTCCATTAACCACTGAGCTTACCCCCCAAGGATAGATTGAAAAATAAAATCAATCTATCCCTTGTGAAAAGGTTGCTTGGTAGCTAAAAGTAGGTCTAGCAAGTCTTATATTTCAAGTAATTCACACAGATCAAACACAAATATGCAGACTGAATAGATTGCTAGTTTATTTTGAATAGCCAGCTAGCAGTTCTCTTGGCAGTTTGCTGATAATCCGGTGTCTGAAGTAAAATGCTCAAAACATCTCCTGAGAAAAATAGCCTACTAACCTAGTCTTGGTTATTTAATTTTTATTTAGTCTTATTTCCCTTACCTTTTTGTACATTTCTTGAACGTTTGCGCGCTTCTACATCCCGTGCAACGGATCTCCCAGGAACATTCATGAATGCATGCGCGAGCGGTGCGCGATCATGGTTGACTGACGACATAAACAGCTGAAGAATACGGCCGTTTAAAAAAAAAATGAATTATGTATTTAAAAGTTGCAGAATGGATTAATTTGGAGACTCCGAAATCGGCAGAGATAGGCAGGCAATGCAAAACAAAATCTTACTTTGGGAAATAGTGGGGGGGACAAAACTTAGATTTTGAAATGTGGGGGGGACATGTCCCACGTATAATGGCTCCTACGCCCCTGCATGAGGCACATTTGCGCACACACGTAAGGTCGCTCTCTCCCTCTCTGCCGGTTTGGAGCTCGCGAGCTCTAGATTGCGGGAGATTTGAACTAATTTGCGGGCATCAGGGAGCCGCTATCAATATGCGGGAGACTCCTGGAACTTCCGGGAGACTTGGGATATCTGTGAACGCATACCTCTCTGTCCAATCATCTTTGAAAACTCTATTTTCTTCATCAACTTTTCTTTTCCTGGACAATGACATCCTCCACACCCATTCAAACGCTTACTGCGGTGAAGTGTCGCGTACTCGCGTTGCGCCCCTTTTTTCAGTCTATTTGCGCCTGATTACGTCAAAAGTCATACGCTTACTGGATGTCATGGCAACTAAATCACGGAGGAAAACATTAAATATCTCGCCTTCGTTTTAATTTCGGACCATCTCAAAAAATAAACAAATGATTTTAACATGCGTTTATCAAAGTAGGAAATCCACACTTTTAATCCCTTACACACAATTATAGTGCTCTTGAAATACGAAATGGAGGCGGGTCCGGATTGAATTCCCTCCGGGTCCGGATCCGGACCGGTGTCCGGACTTTGAGAAGTAGCCTACTGCTGTATAGCCAGTAGCCACTCTCCCAAGTGCTTTTATTTATTTATTCTTCATATATAATTATTAATACAAAGGTGTTTTATTATAATTAAATAAATAAAAACCCATAAAACTAGAGAAATGATGAGTGCAAAATGCCACAAAATTTAAAATACCTCCAAAAGCAGTATTAAACCTGCTTTTTGGCATCTGTTTTACATCACTGTCTATTTATGATGCCATAAAACATAGCTGTTTCTTAGACTCTTTCAGCCAACTCTGTCCCAAACACTTGAAGTATGTCTTACATTAAATAATTATATATGATTATGTATGCACATTTTTGTGTTTTTTAATGAAATCTTACTGAATGACACAAATAATGAAAAAATCCATAAAAATGATCAATGCTAAAAAAAAGTTATTTTTTAAAAAAATTATATTTTCCCAAATTACCTTCAAAAACAACATTAGTATGCTTTTTGGCTTCGGTATTATGTCATGTCCATTTATAAAGACATAACATAACTAGTAGCCACTTTTAATTAACACTCTCAAACTCTTTTTATGCTTTAAATACAAAATACAAATGAGTAAGTAAAAAATATCTTGATTAAACAAAACAAAAAATCCATTAAAATAAATGCAAATTGTCCGTGTGTGTGTGTGTGTGTGTGTGTGTGTGTGTGTGTGTGTGGTTGTGCATATTCCATTTTCCGAAAATACCTCCACACACATTAAATCTGCTTTTTGGCTTGAGTGTTATGTCACGGTCCATTATAATGACATAACTAAAAGTCGTTCATTACACAATATTCAGTGAAATCCCACATTGACGTGCTTCTGGCGAAAGGACACGAGGTGGGACATGCTAAAAAAATGTACTCCACCCTTCCATCTTGCAATGTGCAGTTGGCAAAATTAAAATGGCAGCTTAAGCTATTAAAGTGAGCAGCTTTTAATCATTGGCTGCAGGAATTTAAGGTTGGTGGAATAGAAGGGGAGGGATTAAAGTCTTTGAACGGCAGAGCGACATCTCCACTCTGATCTCTGCACAGGGCCCTGCTGGTGCTCGTCGGGGGTATCCCTGCAACTGCACGCTTTGCCTGAAGAGCCCGAGTCCATGGTGCCCACGTTTCTCTCAGCGAGCGGAGTCAGGGATGCAGCGTCGCCATGGGTTTTATGGAGTTTTACCTGGAGATTGATCCAGTCACTCTAAACCTCATCATCCTCATCGCCAGCTACGTGATCTTGCTTCTGGTCTTTCTCATCTCTTGCATCCTGTACGACTGCCGGGGGAAAGACCCTACCAAGGAGTACGTCTCCGAGCCCCCCGCCCCACAGCAACAGTCTCCCATCCGGCTCGTGGTGATGCAAAACTCCCCGGCCTCATCGCGTTATAATGAGCAGAACAACACAGCTTCCTCTAACTTCGCACATCTGACCCCTGACATCATGCGCGAGAAGAGGAGCACGCTGGTCTGACGCATCCAGAGTGAATTTCTTGCGTATTCAAACCTTTAGAAGTTAATGAATGCTAAGATTTAAACCTATTTTGAACTGAAACAGGTAAGAAACAATTCCTTCTCACTGACCGGAAGATATGACCCATTTAATGCAAATTGAATTTTTGTTGTGCATATGATTTATAATATGAATTTTTTTTTGTGTGTGTGTGTTTGTTTCTTTAATAAGGATACTAAAATCAAGACATGTTTTACATACTGACAATATTCAGTCTATACATTATTCAATATGCAAACAATACTCACAGACATATTCCTTTTCCAGCTAGATTGTCAAAGTGGATGGCAAGATGAATTTTTACAATATTAACCATTAACAGGAAGAAGGCATCTGGTTGCACAGGGATTAACTTCAGCAACATCAAGTGTCTGTGCTACTGCATCATCATCCGTGTAAACATACAAACCAAAATGGTCATAGTGACGCCAGTGTTTTACGCACTATGGTCTTTACTTTATCCAGATAAGATGGTTATGTAAATATGATATTGTGTAAAATTTAATGGAATGTCGAAATGCGAAGGGTGGGAGGGGGGTTGGTGTTGTTATGGGGGGGGGGGGGTTGTTATGGTCATTTCACATTACAACTTTAGCCTTTAGCTTATGTTGTGATTTTGATTTAATACTAAGAACAAGACTACCTACACGCACTAAACCTTTCAATACACATTATCTGCTCTTTTGTGTGGGGATGGATGGATGGATGGATGGATGGATGGATGGATGGATGGATGGATTGATTGATTGATTGATTGATTGATTGATTGATTGATTGATTGATTGATTGATTGATTGATTGATTGATGCTTCAAATATTATTTTGTTGATTTGAACTTAGGCTATAAAAGCAGCAGCCATCATTTTATATAGCCAATAACCAGAGAACATGATTTTGACAGACTAATAAACTACAGCACACCTACAGGTGTATCATGTCTGAGAAGTTGATGTGTAGACACGTCTAGAATTGATATAAAGTTATAGTAATTAGCCTAAATATCATCCTACTCTTGATAGTAATCAAAAAAGGTTGCTAAATTCTAATAAGGACCAGTGCAAGTTTTTATTTCTCAGATAATAGTTTTAAGATTAACCCATTAAAGACAACCAAACAAACCATTAAAGTTACATTTAAAATGACAGTTTTTACATTTTTAGTTTTTGGCACCTCTGTCATTGGTAATGTCAATCTGGGCTGTTCGTGTGCATTGCTGCTGACATCACAGTAACATAGTATGACCCTCTGACTTTAAACTGACAACACATCAAACAGCATTTTGAAGGCAAGGTCAATAAAACACCGTCTTTAATGGCTTCTCTTCTCTGTTTCAGATCATCCATCTGCATTCATTAGTTTATTGTGGACAATTTCATCATGGAAATGGAGTTATTTTATCCTCTGGACACTGGATAGAGGCCAGTAGAAGACACATGTGCATGCCTAAACAGAGCTAATGTCTGGACACGTGTACAGTCACAATGTTGTCTGCCATAAAAATGATGTGATTATGCACTTTGTCAAAAGCATAAATGTTGCCCATGTAGTGTACAAAACTAAGTATATAACTTATGCATTGTGTGTGTGCGTGTGCGTGTGCGTGTGTGCGCGCGGTGTGTGTGTGTATAAGTAAACTTATAGGTAGGCTATATTATAAAGGATACATTTACAATCAATAATTGTTTCACAATACACCAATAAATTAATTCCACACTGATGAATCCACTTGGCTGAATGTAATTGTTAATAATATCATCAGACTTCATCATAATCTATGCATTGCATTTCTTTTTTTCAAAGCAATTTATTTTGCATTCAGTATATACATTTTTGCCAAATACTGTATGTATTCCCCAGGAATCAAATGCTGTTGAGCAGTTGATCTACATCATCAAGATGCAAGATATTCATGAAGTATAATAATAATAATGCTATCATTAACAAACAATGAGCAATATATTTTTTATGTAATGTAATTTAATACAAATTTTATATTTTAATGTTCATTTTAGTTGACAGTGCACTAACTAGATACACTTGAACTTTTGATCTGTAAAAGTATTGCTCATTGTTATTGTAAACTAATGTAGTAACAAATGAAACCTTATTGAAAAGTCTGAAGATGATGATAATAATTATTATAGTAATTGTTATTTTCTGGGGGGAAAAGTAAAATATATATATATATATATATAAATCTTTTATTCTGTTCATTTTTTTACACAAATTGTTTGACAAGTGGTAAAAGTGGTGATTCCTATTTTCACTAATATAACATACATTAAACTCATGTATTCTCTATTGGTGAATAAAACCAAATTATTATTATTATTTTTTACTTGTGCATGTTTTTTTTTTTTCATTTATCAGCATGGTAAGAGCTGTGATTAAAAACTGCTACTGAATCATGAATCATTTTAATAATTACTGAATTGGAATGTACAGAGAAAGCAGGTCTTTGTCAATCACATATGGCTAAAACTGAACACTGGCCCTCAATCGATCAGACTCAGTCATCCTGTGTTGGCCATGAGTTGGAGAGGGCAAGCAAGGGTATGGACAGTGGTGGAGGACAGTGCAAGGCTTGTAATTCCTGTTGCCTGCCCTTCCTTTCAGATGGATTGCAGCCAGGCTGAATGCAGGCTGGGATTAATGTTAGATCCCAATCTGCTCCCTCTGCATTTACAAATGGCTTTATATAACTCCTAGTCTATTTGATAAATGCCACATAATCCCAGAGGAAGTCATCTGTGTTTGTCTCGTTTAGGCCACACCCAGAAGCAGCACATACTGGAGGTCTGCTCTGAACACATGTCATTGCAGGACTGTATAGTGACCATCATGCTTTTGACAGGAAGCTCATTTTACCACATACAAAAGGTTTAGACAGAGCTTGACTTCTTGCGTGCATGTCAAAGGGATGTACTGCTTAGCTGCGTATTTTCTGGAAAGGAATTATTGTCTATATTTCTGTATGGCCTACTTTGGGTTTTTCTATTAAATCTCATATACAGTATATAATATTATAATTTTATATATAATTATGATAATACACTATTAAAAATGTGAATATTTAAATATTTACAATAAATGTAGCTATATATAATTAATTTTTATATATAATATACTATATTAATTATTTACATAATTGTATGATTTTAATATTTTAATCTATACATTAAATATATATATATATATATATATATATATATATATATATATATACATACATACATGTAAATATTTAATTATTCAAATTGTTAAATATATAGTATAATAATTATTATTCTATAATAATAATAATATGTAAATGTTAAAAGTATTAATTGTTTTATATATATTTTTTTTAATAAAACATTTCAATAAAAAAATGGTTTATTATACTGTATATATATTATATATTAATATATATCTACAATACTGATAGCCTACATCTGTTGTTGGTGATGACAGTGATGACGACAGTGATGATGATGTGTATAAAAGAGGAATATGAATATTTTGTAACACTAATGACGGAGCTTTGACAACATCTGTTTAGAGGCAAACATGTCTTTTTGGATAGGCATTGCGCTCTAGTGGTACGATTGAGAATAACAACTATAAGTTTTCGAACCATCAGCATACCACAGCATTTTTTGCCATTATTTGACGCCTAATGCAAATCTTTAAAGAAAGACTTCAAATATTTATAGTAGCCTATAACATATTTATATTTCACTCATTAAACACAACATCATCAAATATCAGCTTTTCAAAAGCTTTTTATTTTCATTAACAGGAAAAAGGAACCAAAAAGGACCACAACAGACAACATATTTAAAATATCGGAGTCAAATAATCATCTGAAGAAAGACATGCTGTAATTTAATATATTTAATATAAAATACATTTTGCTTGTTGAAATACATAATGGCCAAGAATAAAGTAGCCTACTTTTACCAAGTTTGGCAAACACACATTAAAATCATATTTTATGGATGTACATCACAACCATTACATGAGAAGTATTAACAATATCATTTAACAACAAAAGAAACATGAAAAAATGTTTAGATATTGATGCATTTAATAGTAAAATGCATGTATAAGAATAGACAAAAAAGGTAAAGAAACCGATCGCTTGTAAAGTTCATAGTTCTAAATGTTTTATATTAATGCCCATACAGTTACCTGTAGAATTTTAAACTTTTTCATATAGTTTGATGCATATATAAATATACAGTATACATCAAATTACATAAAAATCAATTCATATGAAAATACTGTGCAAAAACAATAACTTTGTAAAAACATTGAATATGACAATGTTATTGTATTTCATATCATTTGGTCTGTAGTAAAAAGTAATAGACATAAAATAACAGCGTACATACATTCGTTTCACAACTCACCAACAAAAGGCAAGAGATCTGTTTCAATACACTTTATATAGGCCTATAAGGTTGCCTCTTTGTGTTAGCAATTAAAGAATAGAGACCTTGTTCAATATGCTTTCCTTTCATCCCAGTTTGAACTCAAAGCATCTAATGCAGAATAAAATTTGAATCTGATGAAATGAAAATATAACCTTACTAGATTTGCTAACTGCGGAAACGCTTCATCACGGTCCGTGAAAAGGGTCCATTATCAACCAAGACATACCAGTTTATCTTTCATATTCACTGAACTGAAAGTCAATTTACCACATTCACTGAACAAACACTTGGTTCATAATAAAATCACAGCCAATTTTAATATCACTCTATGTGGCACAGATTTCCAGAAGCTGGCATTCCTTATTTCATTACGCTTTGGAATATACTACAGTAAGCAACTTGATTGTCTGTTTTCTAAAGGATACAGATATTTAGTAATTATGATCATATGAATTTGTTTCAAACTCTCAAATCTTGCTACATTCTGTTCTGTCTGTGAGAATAATGTCTTTATGGACACAAAATGCCTAAAGCAGCTTTGCACATGTACCTCCTCTCTCATACACAGCACACATGTGAGTCTGTAGCAGATTTGACTGCTAGATCATGACTAATCAAGGCAAACGTCTGTGGACAAATGCTACAACACACTAAAATAATAAGTAACACGGTTGGCAAACAATCATGGCTTTGTTTGCGATAACAAAGAGCGAAAGAGAATGAGAGATCTCTACAAGATGTATAAAATAAGCAACTTCTGAGGTGAGGGCTGGCTGGAAAACAGGCCCAGCGGACCTTATCCATGAATATTGTCCTTCGAATTGGAAGGGAGCGTGGAGTCTCACAGGGTGCCGTGCCGAGCTTCATACTTGGTTAAGATATTTTTGCACCGCCCGAGCTCTTTCCGTATGTCGGCAACTTCCTGTCGGAGAGCGGCGTTCTCTTTCTCCAGGAAACCAGCCCGGATGGCAATCTGATTTTCTTTTAGGCGCCGAGCGTCACGTGACCTCTTGGCGGCCACGTTGTTCTTTCTACGCCGTGCCCAGTATTTGTCGTCCTGCTCAAATTATGCAGAAAAAAGGGTGGGGAAGAGACAGGAGCGCCTAGTTACATTATGTCAAGATTATTTTAATTGCTACATGTTAACCCGACAAAGCCTTTGTATAACTGACATGCACATTTCTAAGGCCTCTGAGATATAAACATGATCACAATTTCACCTTCAGGTTGGAGTATGTATGTTTTTGCTGTGTAATATTTACTGTTTTTTATAAAGTAACCATGAGAGTAAATGTTATATTAGAAATATGTAGGTTTGGGTTTACTTGATTATCCATACATCATATAGAAATGTGAGTATTAAATATGAAACGTTTATATATTATGTTTATTATCTCTCAATCACGTATTGCATTGCATTAGGTTTCGCTCCATCATTAAAAACTAAAGGTTTTGTCATAAAACTAAGTATTTAAATATCATCTTACTAAGACATATTATTGGGAAATATAGAGTGACAGCTGACATTAATAGATTGTATATACGTAGCCTGCTATACTGTTAAAATCCAATTAATTTACATTACACGATATCAGAAATTCATCTTACTTTTGGCCATATCAGCACCAAATTGCATATTTTTTATGAATTTTGCCCAGTGAATTTTTCCCCAACTCAAATATTCTGCTTCATATTCTATAAACCATAAAATGCCTCAGCAAAAACCTTTTGTCGTTGTCTAAAGGTTCAATAAATGGTTCCATTTAACAAATAATATCTTTTTGACTATTACTTGCATATGTCAGGCTTACCGAGCTAATAGTAAAATTCAGTGCTGGGCAACGATTAATCGCGATTAATCGCATCCAAAATAAAAGTTTGTGTTTACATAATATATGTGTGTGTACTGTGTATAATTTTTTTTATATAAATACACGCATATGCATGTATATATTTAAGAAAATATGTTATTTATATATAAAGATTATATTTATATATAATATTAATTATGTATAAATATATATACAGTATATACATGCAAATGTTTCTAAAATATATCAATGCATACGTGTATATTTATATATAACAAATAATTATACACAGTACACACACATATATTATGTAAACACAAACTTTTATTTTGGATGTGATTAATCGCGATTAATCGTTGCCCAGCACTCAGATAATTATGACAAACCATACTTATTTATGTTTAACAGGGACGAGCACGAGAGAAAACCGCTCGTCATTGTGACAGCAAGTTTTCTCACGCATTCGCTGCCGTGCAATCAGCTTTGAGCCATTTACTACTCTGCAAAGCTGGGGAGGGATCCACTTTTATTTGAACAAATTAAAAAAGGCAAATCCTTTAATCCCAAATGCGGCAGAACTGGAGCGATCCCATGAAAAAAAAAAAAGGAGGATCACGTGGGCCAGAAGGATGAATGAACAGAGATAAGCTTCTTAGCAAGAGCCTGTTGCCCAGCTGGTCAATGGTGAAAAGAGTGACCAAACATACACTTTTGGGGGCTGAATAACTTGACCCAAGTTACCTTCATATCATCAGAAATGAAGATTTTGCGTGCTTTCTTGATCATAGGCTGAGGTTTCAGCTCCTCTTCCGAAAACTTGCATTTCCGTGGGTCGAAAACCTCCTGGCCCGGGACGCTGGACAGAGCGAGGTCTGCGGGATCGGGCTCGTAGTTCACTGGTATCTGAAGGGCCTCCGGGTCTATAGGACTTTGCGTGTTATGTGATGGAGGCAAAGCTGTCAGAGAAAAAGCAGAAGTGTGATTTCGTGGTAATGTATTGTAACACATGGTGAAAAGGCTGTCATGAGCATTTCATTCCACTAGGTGGTGCACCAGACATTCATAAATGAAGCATAAATCAAAAGCTCTAGTACTGGCAGTACAATCTTTTTTCAGATATTTGTTTTCGTGTATACAAAACTCAAAATTAAAAACATGTTAAATGTTTGAATTAGCGCTGACCTGTTTTATTAGTGCCAGGATAAAACCTTCTTCTGGAAAGCATTGCATATATTCATTCTGTGTCCATTTTAGCAGATTTTTTCAAATAATAATTTTAGCTGACATAAGGTTTTCCATAAAACTATGTTTGGATGTCGTGCAGCAATGCTCAGACTAGGAAACTATTCTTCTGTCTGCAAACTTTAGTCAGTGGTCAGTTTACTTACTTTTATAAGTTTTCAGAGTTTCAATCTTCAAATTAGTCAAATAATCTAATACTTGTAATTAATCAATTTGATATTTTTGATATTCAATAAATTTTTGATTGATTTTAAAAACCAAACTGAACAAGAGATCAGTGATTTACCTGATACTAAATCCATAATTACAAAACAACAAAGTTTACATAAAGTTTTATAAAACTATTAGATGTTGCACACCAAATGCTCAGACTAAAAGAGCCGTCGGTTTGCAAATTCTAGTCAGTGGAAAATGACATTATAGGCTAGTCTGAGATTTCCATTCTCCAACTCAAAAGCTTGCAACGGATGGGAAAGTTTTTACATTTGACAGCTTATTTGTCATGTATAAGAAAAAGCCCACATCCCACATATAAAAACAACTGCCCAAAAATCCTAATTTTCTCCTTTTTCATTGGGCTTTCTATTTGAAAACTTCATAGTCTTGCCTGTCACCACGGTGGATTCATGATCTTATCATCTGTATATTATCATCTAATTAAGCTTATAAGTAACCTTGTTCTTTGAATATTAAAGTAGAACGGAAATTCAGAATAATATAGGAACAGAGCAATATGGAGGAACCCATCTGACCCAGCTTAACAGCATTTTAAAGGGTTGTTTTTAATCTATAGAGTGGATCTGCTGGGTCTAAAGTGACACAGTGGGACACAGAAACACAGTACCTGTTCTGCCCGGGCTGTGGAGGCAGTTCTGAGGAACCATGCCCGTGTGGATGGAGGTGATGGCCCGGTTGCTGAGGTCCATGACTGAGATGGGGGCCGGTGTCATTGAAGCCTGCTGGTGCTGCTGGTGCTGCTGGTGGAGGCTTTGGTCGTGCTGTGCGGGACTGGAGAGGATGCCATTTTCTGAGAGGAACTCCTCAAGGTCCATATACTCCAACTGAAAGCTGTCTCCATCATAAGACAATGTTTTATCCCAAAGCGTTGGCCCTAGAGAAGCCGACTGTGGAGCGTTTCTCTCTTCTTCTAGCTTTTTCACCTTCTCTCTCTCCTTCCCATAACCTGTAAGGATTTTTCCATTAGTTAACGCATAAACTTATACATTCAAATAGCTTTTTGTTTTTAAATAAGAATTTATAGAATAGCTCAAACGGATTTTAAAGTGCATGCTTTATTCATTTTCAATGATTTTTAAAGTAATAATTTTTGAGTGTTCTTAGCTGCAAGCTCAGCAATGCACAGTAAAAAAAAATTCCATTCATTTACGTTGCAATTTTTCCCCCGTTATACTTGGTTTCACAAGTTTTCAGAGTTTCAACAGAATTTTCTTCATAATATTCAAATAGTTGGTTAAACTTTATTTTAACATAAATATTAATTAACTACAAGTACTTACTATAGAGTTAATATTTGGTTTAATGATTAGTTACTTGTAATTATGCATAATTTAATGTTATTACTACAGTAAGTACATGTATTAACGTGTAACTGCATCACCTTAAAATAAAGTGACCAAATTGTTTAAAAAAGTAATTGGCTCTATGTTCTATTAATTTTAAAGCACTGTCTTTGATGCCATTCGAATTTCCATAATTTGAATGTATTTTTAAAAAGTATTATTCAGAACATGAAGTTTATTCATTGATGGAGAAAGTTTAACGACGGACAACATAAGAAAAAGAGAAAAATAAATCTTCAAAACAGCAAAAACCAATAGCTATTTATTCTGTAGCTTACAGAACAGCTCCTAACTATAAGGTCAATAAAATGATTATAATTCATATGCTGCAATGTAACAAAGTGAAAGCTTCGATCACCTTCATCTTGCCCAGGTAGTTTCAGAGGTTTTTCCAGGAGCGCCTTCAAAACGCCGTGAGTTTGCGAAGGTAGGAAAGCTGAATTCAGCGGTCTGGACATAATCACTCTTATTCCGTGCGAAAAGTAGGCTATTTGTGAAAAATTGAAATGAAATTAAGGGCTATATGTAACAGGTAAATAAGCTTAGCATTCGTCTAAGAACGACAAGTGAAAGATCCAGCTTACAGCACCGGCATAGGTGGCTTGAAGTGCGTGAGTGTATGTGTGTGTGTGTAAGAAATGTGATGATCATCACCATGTGTCAAGAGTGAGGGGAGTGACGTCAAACAATCAGAGGCGGGGCCGCACTTTCGCTCCACTTGCTCGCGCTAGCAGTTAGAGACTGTGTTGCCATATCCTCTTATCATATAGCCTATTTTTTAAATAATTTATCTTATTATAAAAATCTGCTAAATAAATAATAAATACATGTCGATTTGATAATCAAGGCTTCCTTTTTTTAAGCTATTTGAATCCTTAAAATAGCCAAAGTTACAGGGGTGTCACCCTTTTTATTGGAGCACAAGCCTCAGTGAAACAGGTGCCAACTACTATGTGTGACGTTGAACTTGATTTCACCAAGTAGGCTAAAACATGTTCCTGGATCAACATCTTTGTTGATCCTAGAAAGCATTCCAATCAATCAGATTTGATGGACACATTAACGTTTACAGTTTGTCAATTTAAGCTTACAACCAAAGCTTAGAGTTAGTTGGTTCTACATCAGTGTAATTAATCATTTTAGGACAAAAATTCTCAGACAGGGATGTTGTTCCGCTTCAACAAAATATGAAGATCCAGGAACATGTCTTATTTGGCAAAATCACAGTAAATTACTGATAAATCATTGTCTGACAATAGAGGCCATTTTCACATCTGAGAATAATTTTCCCTTGGTAATATTTCAGCAATATTTCTATCAGCTGTTTGGAATCAAAGCTAGTGATGCCAGATTCACCAATGAATAACTCTTAGGCCTAGCTACAATCCATTGAAACAATAGCCAATGTCCTCAAATTGTCAGCAATGAGGCAGCTATTTTTGTGTGTGCAGCTTATGAACGCTGGTAAAGACAATTTATATCCATATAATATCCATAACAGTATCAAATAGAGTATCAAAATATGTGAACACTTTTATGATGGTGGGTCTGTGCAACAAAAGCTATAACGCCCTTGATGTGTATATGAGATTATTTAAAGTTATAGTTCACCCAAAAATGTATGAGTTTCTTTCTTCTTTTGAACACAAAAGAAGATATTTTAAAGAATGCTGGGAACCAGACAGTTGACGGTAGACATTGACTTCCATGGTAGGAAAAAAAAATACTATGGAAGTTAATGGCCGTCAACTGTAGTTACCAGCATTCTTTAAAATATCTTCTTTTGTGTTCAACAGAAGAAACAAACTCATACTGGTTTGGAACAACATGAAGGTGAGTAAATGATGACAGAATCTTGAGAATGATGAACAAAAATTGGGTTTACCGGCTATCCTTTTAAATTATATTTAAATAATTAAGTAAATAATATGTATTTACTCAACTTTTTGAAACTAATTTGTCATCATTCATTTATTTTGCACAAGCGAAAGACTTCAAACCGTGTTTCATGGTTTCTTATGTTTCTAGAGAGATCTGGCAACAGATGGGACGTTTTGCTGTGAGTGGAGTCTGCAAATCGACTCTGCACTGCAGTCTGCAATATATTAATTTCAGCTAACTATTTATCGAAGATATGCTAACTTTAATTTACCAGCGTAAAGAAATATGAAGACTGCAGGCTTGAAACTGCCATTGAAAGTGAAGTTACCATCACTTGCACATAGGCTGCCTTACACGCGGTGGAAAAATCGAAAGCTTACAGTTCAATAAAGGGGCGTATAGTTAGTTTAGCCTGAACAGAGTACTCACCACCACTGGTGTTTAGTGCACCTGAGCTCTGCGAGTGCGAATGTCAAAATTTGAGCATTTAAACTTATCAAAAATTACTCGTTCTGTCATAGGTGTAGATGTATTGGAGTGTAGATGTAGGAGTGTATTGTAGGCTACACGCATTAGCCTAATAAAATGTAAACAAAAAAGTGAATTTTTGGCCTTCGTGATATACAGTAGAGCTGTGATGTTCTCATATTTGCCTGCTTTAAAGTTATAGTTTACAGATATACTATAGTAGGCTATAAGTAGTTGTATACTTATCTCAATTAGTTTTTAATAAAAAGAGTGCTGTTGTTACAACCTACACCACTGTTTAGTGAATTTAATGTGGTTATCAGATTAACTTGTTCAAAATACTTGAAATACAAAATACACCATTTCCTTTGAGAGATTTGGAGAGGATCATTGCATATCAAGTTATATTATAAAGGTATAGTGAGTCAGTCAGCATTTGGAGGCCAAAAATCAATATGCAAGGGAGGGAGGCTTATTTTATTTTTTTTCCAAAAGTTGGCTATTATTATATATTTAGCATATAATTCCATAATACATGATAATTCCCATTATTAGAATGATGCCTCAACAGACCAGTGTGACATTGACTACTGTTTCCAAGCACGATCACAAAAACTAAGCCTAAACGCCCTGTTAACACTTTTAAAATGGGAAAAATGAAAAGCTTCACTTATGATTTGAATTTATGCGCACTTGACTGTTCCCGTAATCTGTGCTGCTAATACACCTTTTCAGGAGCCACCTCCTCCCGTCTTTCAACAAATGATTGCGTATTATCTTTTCAAAGCCTATGTTGTGGCAAAAACTTCTGTTAAACACCATCACTGCGTAAGAGACACTCAGAGTCAAATTAATAAAAAGAGAAATATTTATTCTTGCAAGAAGGCCCAGTCGCCATCACAGCCGTTACATTCTGTGAAGTGAGTGGCACGCACCAGGAAGACATGAGACAGCTTTTATACTCTTTTCAAGGTTCCTTCTCACCCGCTGTACTTTTCCACCCAGATAAGGCCCCCACTTCTGTTCAGTTTTTCTTAAGGACACAAACTGGTACTGGAATAAACTAGCCAAACCTGACCATTCCTAAGGTCAAGATGTCCTGTCCCATATATTCCTGAAACGTCACGCACAAGCACGTACACACATATACTTTTACACATTGAATAGATTAGGAATAAATGACTATTAAAATTTCTACAACAATTCCACACTTTTTATCATTCAGATTACCCATAATCACAATAATAAACAAAAAGACAAATTTTAAGTCATATCATCACACTACTCTTCATCTCTGTTTTCACATAACTGATCACTCTTCTTAAACATTTGTGAAAATAACATTTTGAAAAGAAAAAGCTTAGGCTGTTTTGTAAGGATAGTCCCTTAAATATTTAGCAAGCAGATAAAGAATTCAACTAAAGCCGGGCTAGATAAACAATCACTGTTGTTGTACCCCAAGCATAGCTTGACCCTCAGTCACCTTAGTTAAATAAGAAATAGTGTACAGACTAGTTAGAAAAACAACAAATCATCAATCCACAGTGGTTACATCAAAATATAAAGTATAAGAAAAGTATAATAAAACCCTTCATTTCAAAACCCTCTCCTTGTACCTTATCACATAGCGGATAAGCACAGCTTTTAACCATCTGTTCATAACAAAAACATTCATAGGAAGAAGAAAAAGAAAAGAAAAACAAACACCAAATGTCTAACACATGTCACTGTAGCTTCCACTACTAGAATCATCTTCATCACATTTCTTGTCATTGTCATCATCATTTGGATAAAACTGTCATTTTACCAATTTAACTGAGCTGGAAACACACAATATTGACAATCCTACCCCCGAAACCCCAAAGAGTAATCAAACAATCCATTCATTTTCCTAAAATACTTTCTAATTAATCAGTGACCAATCAAATCTCGTTGGCGTTGTTTAAGGTGAGATGTTTGGACGGTGGTGTTGCAATCTCCATCCTTGCAACCTTGTTTGTGGAGTGGACCATAGCCTCTGTCACCTGTGAATGGAGATCTTAAGTGTTTTGTTAGTGCTGCTGGTCGTCCTTCTGGTGTGACCTGTGGAATTTTCACCATTTGTTTACTGATTATATACATTATTAGTTCCAAATTTATTCTCAACATCTGGCCACTCCAACAACCTGAAACTCATTCAACTATTACATTAACATTCAACCCGCTTTACTCATGTCAACAACACAATATTTATACATTTTGGAACAGAATCATTCTGTTAGCTGCAATCCAATCTGACATTCTGTGAAAGGAAAATTTTAAGTTATGCTCCGCTCCATTCTCTGGAAAGAAAACAAAATGTCGAGGTTATTTTCAGATAGTAAAACTACACGTAGTTTCTTTTGTCTACTGTTCTCCCGTGACCTTCGCTGCCACATCTGCCCCGGCGTTTCCTGTTGAAACAGTCCTGCAAATACATTTACAGAAAGCAAATTTTGTTTGGGACGGCCTTTTACCCAATTAGACCCAGTGTCCTCCCCACATATATTGTCCCTTAGTAAACCATATTTGGCAATTGTTATACCATCTCCCTCTTGATGCACGACACAACTCGAGCATCAATTTAACATAACATTTAACATAGTGTTTTGATAAAGTTTGCATCAACACTAACCCAAAAGTTGTCCTTCAGACAAATTTCCTCCAGACATCTTTATCTGCCTCTGAAACAAAAATATTACATTCTTCACTTAAAGCCACATTATCATCTGCTCAACGAAGTATTTGAAGGGCAAAGGCCCTGAGCCTCACAGTGTATCCTGCTTTTCGGGCCTGTTGTTTGGTCTCTTAAATCAGTCATCTAAAAACATTTTCAAAGTCATCAATTGTTTCTATCAAGTCAGGTCGTGGTGTACAGACTTGGTCAATGTCAGTCAAATAACATTCTCATCCTTCTGCCCACAATAATCATACATTTTTAGGGGCTCTCTTCATATTTGATATTGACTCAGCCAATGTGTCACTTTGTTGTTGCCATCAAATCTATAACATTTTCATTTATCTCAGCCCATGCCAGATGGTGATCTACAACTCCACAATTCCAATTTACACAAATACTTAAACTGATCCAGAACGTAATTCAAATCAACAAAAAGTAATTAATACCAGACAGAGCTTGATGACCAATCAACTTAAAGCTCGTCCTATGTTCTGTATCATCTTTCATCTGATCCACTCACAATTATCGCCTTCTTTAAAATTTGTCATTTGCCTCAACCCATCTGTAATGATGAAACAATATACTCACTATTCAGGCGGAATATTAGTACCCCAAACTAATACATACAAGACCTAAAGTGCTGTCACCATCACACACACTCATACTAGACACACATCTCTTAACTACTCATTCTCAATGTTCGCCTTTCTTTATATTATTGCTAAAAAGATTTAAATTTTAAGATTTTAAACTTCGCATTTTTCTGTAGCTTTTACCTAATTTTACATGATCTCTTAACCAGTTCCAAAGCATGTCTGTTCATTATTCATTAGATTTTCAGTCTGCTGGGTTGCTTTGTTTAATTTTCCTTATCATTATTTTGCTTCAGCTTGCTCTAGCAGGCCGACAACAGAAAGACAGACACAGTTTACCATCCCTTCCTCCACTCAAACAGTCTCTCTCTCTCTTATTAACAAATAATAATTACATTAAATTAATCACTATCCTTTTACCATTAAATTTTGTTATCCAGACTTTTCTCAAATCAAAAACTGTCTTCATCTTTAGCCACCCACCATGTCAAACGTCCTTCAGGAGTTAAAACATATTAGTTCAAAATCAACACTTCTATAATTTTCTTATTCTTGCCCATGAGGCAGCCAATACATAAAAAGTTTTGTTCCTGTCTCCCATCACAAACAATGGCAATCCCCTCATGTTTCAGGTGGCTCTTGAACTCCCCCATAGCTCTTTATCTATAATTTTCTCTTCAGGGTGTTGTCCCCCTGGCTTAATTGCAGACACTTGTCACAATGAAAAACAAGCGTACGATTATGCGGTTTCTTCTGGCAAGTGGTATAGAGGAACTCACATTCTCTTGGGTCAGACTGCCGCAACTCGTCACAGCGCATCTCACCTCTCAATGCTCTGCTGACCCCGGTGGCCTCCAGTAGTCAGCGCTCAACTCTCATACCTTTCTTGCATGTACCACACCCCCGTCCTGAGGTGCCCAATGTCCGTGACCCCCTGCGTAAGGCTGTCCCCTGGCCAGGAAGATCATCCTGTCATTGAGTAGCCACGTACACACTGGTACCGCTCACAAACTGGTGACCGCTCTCTCCCATCACACAATCAGTTTCCTTTAACAGAACTCAGCTGCTTTCTGGAGCTTAGGAAAGGCACGTTCAAGAGTCACCAGAGCCATTCTGATTGCCTAATAGTGTTCACAGGGAGACAGGTTAATAACAGCAGTATTTAATCACCATCTTAAAATCATCAACCTAGCTTCTTAGATTATCCTCAGTGAATTTAGTTCACAACCATACATTCAGTGTACTGTTACTGTACATCTGTAGCCGTAGCCATCGGGCCTGTTTCAATGGTGGAGACTTAAGATAAGACAAAGAAGTTACTGGTCCTAAAATAAATAATCAAAAATGTTATTTCTATCATTTAAGGTCTGCATTATTATTTTAAAGACTTCTTTAAAGTCGTTCAGTTTTACATTTAAAAACATTCACAAATACAAATTGCCCTCTTTATGGCAATGGTTTCTTTTACATCTCTGTGTCTGATTTTTCAACTGAGACACTGTGCTTTTACTATAAATAGCTTATTATTACTTATGACACAGGGTCAGATAACAGCCTGTTAGCTGAAATTGACTGAGAGAGACTCTGAGGCACTCAGGACAGGTACACTGTTCTCTCATAAACTTCTAACTTCAACAAAATCATTAAACTTTATCTATCATCTTTTAACTATCCCAGCTTAAGGCATCTTTGACAGAAATGACATTTGTTTCCAAATAAACATAATTTTATAGTTGTCTTTATTTAGACATTACAAATTTCCACTCAGATTGAGTGTCTGTCGTACTGGCCGTTTACAGCCACAGCACACATCAGATTTAGATAAGCGAGCTGTTTCATTACAGCCAATAACAAACTTATCTTTTGAAAGCAAAACATCAGCTTCTAGTTCTTTCATGGTCAACACTTTTCAAGCTGTTTGTTTAATCAGATGCCTTTTACATTTTACATTTTAGGAACTGTTAATTCAGTAGCCTACTGCCTCTGCTTATTTGATCTTAATTAATTATTCTAGTTCTATATAATCTAAACCCTTTTTAAAATGTTTAATTAAAACACAATCATCCTTTTAGTTACTTTTTCCTTTCTGCAACTCACATTTGTTGGAGTCATTAATTTTCATGGGTCATTGATTTTACATCAAACTGTATTCATCAATTCACTTATAATAATTACTATTATAGATCTTTTCTTCAAAAGGACTCACTTTAAGACTTCAATCTTTTGACCTTGCTTTTTTTTCTCTTATTCTTTCTCAGACGAAAATGTTAATATCGTCTTCCCTTAAACACTGATCTACTTTCAAACCCACATTATTACCAGAAATGTGTCACTATCACATTTTCAAACACTTTCTTAGTGGGTATTTACATGTTAAATGGTCCTGCTGACCACAATTTAAACACTCTCCATCTGCTCTAACTTACTGCACACCCTTGAAGCAGTGTGTTCCATTGAGGAATGCAAACAGAGCCACTGATAAGCAGTGCTCCATATTCTTTTACAGTCCACCAATGGCAGATACAACAATAGCCGAATCATCATTATTACTGGCACAACATACATTATTGATTTCCGGAATCTTTGGACATAGCTGTCTTTACATTTTACTAATTTGCTATTATCATCAACACTGATTACAGAACAAGTGCATATCTAACATCCAAAAAGCCGGGCTGAATAAGAAGACACTGGTCCTGTACTCTCGACCTTGATCGAACCCTCAGTCACTCCTCAGATATTAAATACAGACATTGTCTGCAATCATAAACACCAGGATATGCATTCGTTTTTTATAAAACTATAATTTCCAATTCCTTTCATAATAAACGAAGATGGATGGTAAATCCATTCCTTTCACTACCCCCATTAGACCCTTTAGGTTCAAAACACAATGATTGTCAAACTAAACCTAATTTCAATCATTATTTTACCATTAAAAATATAGAATTGTTCCCCATGCTTAAAACATTCTTCATGTCATGTTAATTCCTGTCAATCATACAATGCCTTATTTTATTCTAAAACTGTATTTTCATACCAATTAAACAGTTAATTTGACTTCCATAAATTCTGTCAGACATTTTATTTTCATCACATATAGTTTTTTTCCTACTATATTTCATCTCAATCTTCCCCTACATGCCATTTTCATTCTGTATCCTCTCCTTTCTTTTCTCAAACATGCCAGTTCCTTCATTATCTAACCAGTACATGATTGTTTGCACAATCCCCACATAAACATATCTTACACACCAACCTTCTTGTTTTTCACTTCCCTCTTCCATCAAGTTTCTCACTTACAGTTCTCTCTTTTTCTATCACTCTATCACTCTATTTCACACAGACAGCCTTATTGCTGCTTGCTACTTCAATCCTTATCGTATAACTTTAAGTTCTATAGACATCTAATGTCATGCATCCATTTACTGGATGAAGAAGTAAAAACATTATTTCTCCTGGCAGTTCGACATTTTATCTTCAAGCCAACATTTCATTATCTGTTCACATTTTTACACACATGTTGAACGCAGACACTTTTATTTCTCACTGCCCTGTTCAACTGTTCCCCGCACCACCTTTAATCTTGTGGCGCTCAATATCATACATTTCTGCCCTTAATTTTATCTCATTTGACAGAAAACCGGTATACCAAATTTCGCAAGCTTGCTTTTGAGACATCCCCATACTGCTGCTTCTCTGTTCTCTGTGGATTTCTCTTCAACGCGCGTTTTCTTTAGTCTGTTAGGCGTCCCCAACAAACCCGATTCTTTTCTTTTAACCCAAATCGGTCGGGTTGCACTATTAGTGCCCTCCTAACTATGGTTTACCAAAAAATCTGTTACGATTGTTCTGGTTCCCCCTAATTAGCCTCAGCACCTAAAAACA
>CM070830.1:27450217-27612717 GCA_036326025.1 Chrosomus eos | reverse complement strand
CCAACTATCGCAATGTTCCCGTTCTGCCTCGCCGGGACCTTAATAACGGAGTACGAACGGCGGCGTTTAAAGATTATGCTTGAGTTCTGTTCAGAGAAACACAGAAGACGAAGGCTCCAGCGTAATATAATCTTAAGTAATATGATGGAAGAAGATAGAAGAGCAGCGCGCAGGCAAAGGACACACGGCTAACGTTACCGGTAGGCCATACACAAAAACATAGTTATATCTTTTATGGGACATGTTTTATGTTTCATGTTGTACGATTCTTCCAAAGACAATTCCTAGTTTATGAACCTGTTCACTGACAATGGTAGTAAAATCAATTCTGATTGTACATTTATCTAGCTTACGCTAAAGCATTAGCTGCTACAATAAAGCATTTACGTATCGTCATTTGTTGTCATAGATTTGCCATATCAGACATTAGAGACTGGGGTATATCTTACCGTTTTATCAAGAAAAAAGACAACTGAGGATCCAGTTTGAGTCCTAGAGCACACCGGAGATCTATCCATTTGTTGAAAGCCTTCCCGATGCTGACTTGTCTTATTCCGACGCCTGTCTGACTCCAATTTTGCCCTTTTGGTCAATAACTAGACAAAAGTTTTCTTTGTCTTACGTGGAGTTTGCGTTGGGGTTTGGAATGAACTACAAGCCGGTCTCTTTGAATCCATCTTCTACTTTTGAAGTAGTTTAAAGTTGACTAAAGTTTTGTCGCTCAGTTGTCTTCGCTGATACGAGAATGGCGGCTAACAATAACAAACCTGCGAGACATCGCCTGGTGAGCGTGAACGCGCATGACGTCACGCCCAGTTTAAGATTCGAGCCCGAATCCCTCTTATATATTTTACTGTACAGGATTATAGAGGCAATCTCAGTGAGCAGAGAAGGGCTCATTCATCCCATCAGGCAGTTCTTTAAGCATGTATACGATAGAAAACGGGTATTTTTAACATAAAAAGTTGCGCAATGCATCTTTAAATTAAACTTCTGAGAGCACATTTGTTCGATCAAAAAGTCTTTACGTGAGTATTTGCGTAGTATGTATAATATGTTTTGTAATATTGTAGTCTTTAGACATCTTGCACATATTCCATCGGCTTATTTTGCTTTCACTGTGTGGTTTTCTTTTAGTCAATGCTTGAGTGTGTATTTTGGTTATTTTCACACTATACTCCCATCCAGAGAGTGAGAGTGGCACACATTGTCTCCTGCTCGTAAATCAATCAATGGCTGGAGTGAGTGTTAGCATGCTCCCTTCACCTTCCTTCACACTGGCCACCTCACTATAGTTCTGACACTGGAAGTGCTGACCCATCTTATCAGCACCAATCAGCGCCTCTATTACCCACTTGAAGGCTTCATTTATTTACTCTATGGAATTTTGTCCTCTTGTTTTCCCACATTGGTATATTGTAACTAAAACCCTCAAGGTTCCTATTCACATTTTTCCTTCGCTCTCGAGTCATTTTCTTTCTTGTCGTTGTGTCTTCAGTTGTTTTGTTTAGTTGTGGCTTCATTGTGAGATTTATCTTTCTGGGGCCAGGGTCTCTCCTCAATTGAATAGGCTTGCTCTAGCTGTGCCTGGATGATGAGCAGGCCAGGGCTACAGCGCTGAGTTGTGCTGTATTGTGTCCTCTGAACGAGGTCTTTGTGATGACCCTTCCTCACAGACCAGTACAAAGACAGCAGTGAGGACTGGTCCACTGCAAGCCCGCAACAGTGAGAGACTCCCAGTCCAGCACATAATGGCCAAAGACGCGTGCCATTGTTTTGCATCTTCAGACCATCCCGAGAGTAAAGCACCGATATACATGTATCAAGCTATTTTTTTAAAATTGGCCTTTTGTAGTTTTTAGTCAACGTCTGTTAGCTTTGACATCTATAGTGCTGTGAAAAGTGGAAATTATACAACTGTGGTAGTCAAGTGATTCCAAGGGCTCTTTAAAAGAAAGGGTTTTTTTCTTGTTCAGAATGTATTTTAATGATCTATTCAGTTAATGGCCTTCCTCCAAAGAAATGGATGACACACAACCCATATGGAGATTAACCTTTATGCTCATAAAGTCATTCAGGGTTTAATCTGTGGTCATTAGCTTTCAACAGTTTTCTAACTTTTTTTTTTCAGTCTCTTTTCCGTTTTCTTCTCAAGATGACTATTCTGCTCTGATCTCCACGCAAAATGTACACTGGGGATTTCCAATGCCACGTCCCTCTTGACTGTTCATGTGATCCCAAGGAGAGAAATGTTGTTGGCCCCCGGCGCTATTAGTGTTTACATGAGGCTGCAGGCCGTGGTAATAAATGTGTGTTCTGCTTGTTCCAGTTGACTGCTATGCTGATTTGAGTTAAAGGGTCAGAAGACCAGACTAGAATTTGATGTCTATGGTAAAACCTTCAGTCTTGCGTTTTCATGCAGTTCTGTGAACAACTCTTATTTTATAACTTATTATTATTTAACGTTTATTAATTTAAGAGATTTTTTATTCAAAGCGTCATTCAAATAAGGAACATAAAAAGCAATTTGTCACACAAACCAGTAATATTTGTAGTATTTAATGTCACATGTATTTTTTACATTTATATATTCTGGGCCCTATTTTAACGATCTAAAACGCAAGTGTCAAGCGCAAAGCGCAAGTAACTTTGTGGGCGGATCTCGGCGCTGTTGCTATTTAACTGGCGGGATAAATGACTCTTGCGCTCGACGCAAATCTAAAAGGGGTTGGTCTGAAGTAGCTTCATTATTCATAGGTGTGGTTTGGGCGTAACGGGAAACAAACCATAAGAGCTTTATATCACATTCCCTTTAAGAGCATGATGAACGAGGTGCGCTTGTTCCATGGCGCAATACTATTATAACGGCGCATTTACCAGGCGCGCTTCAGAATCGGTTCTCAGTCGAGGAGATCAATGTTCTCGTCAGGGCTGTAAAAGAAGAGAAGTGACATTGGGGATGGGACAAACCCACCCAAATTAGCTTCGGTTAAACATGCATATAATATTGGGTAAATGTGTAAGTTTATGCCTATTTTTTCCCATCGTCATGGACATAACAATGAATTCTGTTTTAATATTTTTCCTAATAATAATGTATCATTTGTAAAAAGGAAAATTCATCTGTGTAGATAAGAGAATCATCTGCAGTGTATGCGCGTTGTTCACACTCTGTATTATGACCAAGTATGCGCGCTTAAAATAGCATCTGAATGTACGCGCAACGCGCCACTGACTTTAGACTAGGTTTTTTCTGGTCAGTGGCGCAATTGTTTTCTGGAACTGCAAAATAGCACTAGGGAATGTTTGCGCCGAAACACGCCTCCTTTTTGCGCCGCAAGTTCATTTCCTAGTTTACCGACGTGCGTCTGTGGAGGGAAAAGCCCGCTTTGCGCTGGTGCAAAATAGGAATGATACATGCGTCAGTGTACAAAGTCATTTGCGCTGGATGCAAGATAGGGCCCCATAATATGTAATGAATTATATAATATAATTAAAATTAATATTAATAAAATATATTAAATAATGCATTAATATTTATTATATATAAAATATATTAAAACTTCAATTTGTTTATTTTTCAAAATTAATATAATATAATTAATATATTAAGGACACCAAATCACTTTCTTTCATTGATACAGGCCAAAAAGCTGTTTGCAGTGATGCAACGTGCACTTCATTGAATCAGAGGCTGTATTATTAATGTGCTGGATATTTATTGTGCCATATTTGATTGAAATTCTTGAAATTAGCCCTTAGAAAGCCCTGTAGCCCTTATTATGTAAAGTGCGTGGATTGTTCAGCCTCATCTTTCTAGCACTGTTTGATGTGTTGGTGGTCGGGACTGGGTGCTTTTTAAGCCAGCAGGAAGGAGTGACCGTATTGAGCCGAACTTGCATCTGGGTCTGAGTACTTCCTCTCCAACCTGCTGAATAAAATGTTTTCTCCTTTTCCCCCTTCTGCTAACGGTAAACACTAAGATCCAGAAACAAATCAATGGCGCTTTCCTTTGAAGTGCCTAAACGCATTACGACGGCTGCGTTTTAATTGGCAAAGAGATTCGCAGATCAATACGTGGTGTAATTGGCTGACACAGGAAGGGTGTGAGACTTTATTATCATTAATATTTAGACATGATCTGGGAGGACCTGGGTAAGGTTAAATGTACATCAACGGCGAGCGTCTTTGATCTTGTTGATAAGTAGATCGATTTGGAAGCTAAGAGGTCAGGTTGGATGATGCGCACCCCATTTTTATCAGTGCAGGGAGGTTTTTAGTCTGCAAAATCCGGCTAAACCGGTACAGGGAAGAGAAACAGCATGAGTCTCATGACCAATGTCATCAGTGTCACTCAAAACTTTAACTATTGTAAGTCTTGTAAGGTATCCATGGCTATAGCTGCGTGCTGCTCATCTAATGCTACTTAGCCACTGCGTCTATCATCGAGTATCCAGAGTAAGTGCTTGTAAACGCACACCAGCCTGGAGAGGGTGTATTGAAAACAAGTAACTCAATGACCCGGCCGAGTTTTCTCTCACCTGAGCTTGGCTGGGTTTTTGTGTGGCTCTTTTGTGTGGGCCCTGTAAGTGGATCTATGGGAGGAGATACCAGGGTGCTCTGGGCTGGAGTTGAGGTGGCGAGGCCATCGGTAGCCGTCACCCGATCCCCCGTTTGTTGAAACGAAAATAGCCACCGGCCGGGCTCTCCCCGTCTCGCACCCCGCACCCTACCCTGGGGGCTGATGTGGGCCTAGACGCATTTTCCTGTCTCTCTGCGCATCCTTTTGTCTTATTCCCACAGGTTTGATTCTTTAATCATTGTACTTAGTAAGACAAAGATCAGTGGCAGGTGAAACATTGGCCACCATCTTAGTTTTCACGGGCTGTGGCCTATTGCCTAACACAACTAGAATGCCGAGGTCACACTGGGCTGACACACATTTAGCATTTTATTAGTGTGTAACTGGATGGTGTTCGTTTTCCAAATGACATTTGAGTTAGGGTTTACAGAGGAAAGCTGTGATTTTAATTTACTCATTCAGATTGGATCTATTTTGGACTAAAATGGGAGTGTCTTTTGACTAGATGTGTGCATCACAAAATGAACTGGAAAAAAACAAGACTTGGGGATGCATTGATACTACAATGCTGGTAAGCCAATAATGTCCATGTTATGGACAGTATTCAAATTCAATACTATGTTGTCTAAATAAATTAAAAATAAAAGATTAAAATTTTTGGAAAACAATTTAGTACAGTTTAGTACAATTTTTTTGTGAGGAAAAAAAAAAACACAGATCACAAAGGGTATCTGTAAATAGAAATAAATACCTGACATTCTCAATGAAAACTAGACTCATAAGAATAGGGCTTATGCCAAACAAGGTCATCCTCTTATGACATACAGTACTATAAAAGCAGAGAGCCGTTATTCAATAAATCTACAGCCATCAGCTCTGGCATTGGTGAGCATTTGTGCAGTGTACCTTAATTGTTTTATTCTTAAGTAGAAAAAAACATACTGCAGATCATAGTCAGAATATTTTACACTGTGTTTGCAGTGGTCCCACAATGTCCTGCTCAGTCATATCCTGTTGATCTATACCCTTTAATTCACTGAAAGGAAGTAAGAAAAATGGCATCTTCAGCTTCACTTCCATATCCATTCCCACTGGAGGTTTGGTACATAAAAGCTTAATGAATGGACCTAAACGAAGCGCATGTCGGCTCGTGTTTTATCTCTCTTTGTGGCGGCCTGACATGAGGCGGCCCTGTCTTTGAAACTACCTCTGACACTGTCAGAGCTGACTCTCTCAGACTGACAGAGAAAGAGAGAGAGGCTGATCTGGCCTGTCTCTTTCGCTCTTTCCTGAAAAGCCTGTCAGCGCACTGTTTGATCGTAGCCCGGAAACAAGCCATCTATAGGAGCCAAGATTAACCCAGGGCATTAATCATACATACAAATGAAGCACAGGTAAGAAGTCTACATCACCATCTGGACGGCGTACATCAATACAAAACAACTTCTCAACCAGAACGCTCCGTTTCCGAGAAATATGCATTCAAAGGTTTAACCTCTGCCCAAAAAATAAATTTCGAAAGAACGTGTTTCAGCTAAAGACAATTGAGGGAGGTTAATTCAAATTGGACTCAAACTCTCCTCCCATCGGCTGTTTGTTTCATACTTTTAGTTTCAATTCTCAGAAAAGGATCCGATGTCTTGATTAGGTGGCCGGCACCAATGTTAGTAGATGGCCGATGCACAATAAATCCACTGTTATTTAATTCCCTGCTCCTTGCAGAAGCTTAGGCAGTCTTAACAAATTCATTGTTAACCGTCTGTGCGTGGGCGATGTCTATGTGTGTGTGAACAAGAGCAAGAGGTCATACAAAGACCTTTCTGTCATTCTGGCGATGTTTTGTCATGAGGATAAAAATGGGTTTTCCAACAAGACATGGCTGTTCAGTGTGCCTCAATGCATTATTCGTTTAATTTGCATAGTTACCTTGACTGTTTTGGCCATATCTGTTCGGTAATTTATCACTAGCATCATTGGGATTGTCTTTGTCTTTGTGTGTTTATATACTTGAGTTGAGTGTATAACGCAAGTCTTTAGCAGTGGTAATGGAAAATAAGGAGAAGATGAAGGGCATCTTAACGTGCTCGCACGGCCACGGCTCCATCTGTTCGCTCACTTTTAATTGTTGTAGAAGAGAGGACAGGAAAGGGGGCGGGATTGTTCTCATCCTCTCCGCAGAGGTAGTTCCGTAACATTAAAGAAACAGCAGAGGAACCGTCCAGATTATCAGCATGTAAATAGTCTTATTTGGCTCCGGTCCCTGCTAATGAATGTCATTTATTTTTAAAAACCAGGATTAATTAACGCCTAGCGACCTCCTCTTCCTCCCAAAGGGAATAAGTCTCAATTAGGCAGAGGATGGTGGCTAATATTTTCATGGAAAATCTGAATATGATCGTATACGTACATATGCTTTGCTGACATGGAAAATAACCTTGCAATTAATTATGCCCCTAATTTAATGTAGGACTCAGAAAATTGTATTTTATTGAACGCTAAAAGATTCTCAAGGCTTTACTTCATAAAGACTTGCTGTTAGAAACTCTCTCGTCTCTAGCGGGAGATGTAAAAAAAAAAGGTTTGCTTTTTCAAAATAAAGCCAGGAAAACAAACAAGAGCCTCAAATTAGATTTCCCAAAACATAACATTCTCTCTTATTAAATGCCCACTGTGGCCAAGAGCCTAAATAGAGAGACTCTGCCTGTGCTCTGCCTTTTCTCACTGAGCCATGCTCTCCTCCATGGCCGTTTTAACTATAGTCTTTAACTAAACCAGCAGCCTGCCACACATGCAAAATATGCAGCTCCGACTCCATGTGCAAGCCGAATTCAGTCGGTCTGCCCTCCCATCAAACTTGCTTCTAACTCTTGCTGCTTGCGTGGGACGTCAGGCATTGAGGTACTTAACCCAAATGAAAGATCAGATAAGGATGAGGGTGATTTTGGCAGACGAAAGTGTGTTGAGGTGTATTACCCCCTCCTGAGCTCCCAAGGTTAACCGCTCAGATCGTTCTTTGCATGTATTCTCCTTCTGATTGGTCAATTATAGAATTTGCCACAATCTGCTTCAGTGATCTGGGATGTCAGTGCTCTGCAAACAAATTGATAAATTATGAATTACCATATAAAGCCCAACAGTGACTGCCCACTTTTTTAGCAGCCTTGTTTTCTAAAGTATTGTTTGCATATTTTATTATTTTATAAAAATGTGTTTTATTTATTTGAAAAAAATTAAATGAAACCTTGAAACAAACAAGCTCTGAGATGCGTGTTTATTAAATCAAACTTTGATTTAAAGCAACATGTATATGGAAATATGGGGGGAAAACAGCTTTTTTGCGTTTGTAAAACGGTTTGTATTGTCAGATTTGTATATAAAGATTAATTAATATTCATTTTCAAATATATAAATAGTTTAAGAGTGTACAGGGATCATTTGCATTTTGATAGGAGTGGGCAGTCACGGCTGAGCTCTTTTGGCACAATTTCTGTTGCACTGGAAACAACGGCTTCTCTGATTGGTGGATCTCTACTCAGAAT
Organism: Chrosomus eos; assembly: GCA_036326025.1. Lineage (NCBI taxonomy): Eukaryota > Metazoa > Chordata > Actinopteri > Cypriniformes > Leuciscidae > Chrosomus > Chrosomus eos. The sequence goes on along the minus strand of CM070830.1, from coordinate 27,604,596 downwards.
TATAGGCTGTGTAGTTCTTTACTTCAAATATAGGAATTAAACACTTAAAAATAAAGTGAAAATAACACTGACTTCTACAGAAGTACACTACCGTTCAAAAGTTTGGGGATAATCTTTTTTCATTTTTTTGGGAAGAAATGTATATTTTTACAGTACTTTTTTTGCAGTTTGAACTGCATTTTTGAGTAAATCTTACCAATTCATTTCTTTATGAAGAAAACTAATAGGGTCTTTACTTCAGGAACCTTGTTGTTGTGTTCTATAGTCATAATAATGATCATAATATTTAGCATGTAACCCAAGATTTGGGATCGTGTGTGCGTGTGTTCAAGAGTTTAAATGGCATTGCTTAGGGGCAGCCGTACACTCATAAATGTCAAGCCAGAAAGCTGACAACTGATAACTGTGAGAAACAGTCTGGCCACAGACAGAAATAGAGTGAATGATAAATATAAAGAGAAAGAATGACAAAGAGTGAGAGATGTAGAGAGGAGAAAGTGGGCATGTTTCCCCCTTCTACATGTTTTATGACAGAATTTGATGTGTTCTGACTTCTGTCTTAGAGAGAGAGAGAGAGAGAGGAGAGAGAGAAGAGAGGAGAGAGAGAGAAGAGAGAGAGAGAGAGAGAGAGAGAGAGAGAGAGAGAGAGAGAGAGAGAGAGAGAGAGGAGAGAGAGAGAGAGAGAGAGAGAGAGAGGAGAGAGAGAGAGAGAGAGAGAATGGAAATACCAGGTAAACTATGAACAGAGAGATTGTCACCATCATTCTGTAAACAGACCTCACACCTTCATCTGATCCCTGTCTAGTTCTGTTCCTCTCTCATCTGGTTTATCAGGTTTTCAGACTAATTTTGATGATTTGCTGTGCCATGTTCTTGGGCCTGTTTACACCTGATCACTTCATGTGTTTTTGGCCACATAAATGTGTCTCTGCAAAACATATCAATCTGATTTTCAATGTCTGCACTTTATGCAAATTCAATGGAGCTTGCATCAAAGAAAGCAACAAATATGAGCCGCATTTTATTTCAGATAATTATCATTATATACTTTATCATCAGCTAATTTCAAGCTCAAAGGCCACAATAGGAGAGAGAGAGTGGCATCAGTACTGGTAAGATAATTTAGTCACAATACTTTTAATGAAGATGATTGTGTGTTGAGTGTCTGCGACTTACTTTCAGTTTCATTTGCGGCAGTTTTTGCTTTGGATTGTTGAAGAGATAATCAGCTACTCATCTGCAGAATTATTATTGTTAGAATGATCATTTATTAAAATTAATCCATACATTTTTTAGAATTAATATATGTGTGTATATATTTATAATATCTTTATGCATATATATATGCAATTCTGTTCTACTCTGGCTTACTCATGAAACTTGCCGTTGCAGTACTTCCAATATCGTTGGCTCTTGTATGATAAATTGCTTGCAGTGTTTCTCACTTTTAAGTCCCTTTGGATAAAAATGCCTGCTAAATGATTATATGTAAATCAAAAGTTACATGCATGCATGCTTGTTTGTGGGAAGGTTATTTAGTTGCATCATTGTTTGGCTTTAAAGTTCTGAGAAAGATTCATAATTCTCCCGGTCAAACACTGACTCCGGCACAAGCACCAGCACCATTTGGGTGGAAAGAGGGTAACGGTGAGCGCCCTCTGACCCTGGGTTCAGGCCGCTAGGTGGGTTTCACACCTTGCTTTAGGAAGCTCTTTGGACTTTTAAAAGCTTTTTCATGGATCCAGAGAGTGTGTGTTCATTCCGTGGTGTGTGTGCATGTGTTGTAGCTGGCAGACAGTAGGTGTCAGGGCATGGAGAGGCAAGGGCAGAGGTACACTATTAAATAAATAAGTGGTGCTGGGGCAGGCGGGTCCTCTGGCTGGGGGCCAGTCAGGTAATTTTCCCCTCAGTGAAGTGAGGTTGGGCATTTTTGAGAGAGAGGGAGAAAGAAAGAAAGAGAGAGGGCCTGCCGGCAGCCGGCCTGTCTGTCTGTGCATTCTGCTTCTCGCCGCATACCAGGGGCACCATTTCCCGCCTGGAGACAGACAAGCTCGAGGATCTGATTGGCCGACCGCCAGAGTGCACTCACAAAGGCTCCTTTGACTGCAGGTCAGTTGGTTAACCAAGCAGTGGAGAGGGAAAGAAACCCCTCTTAGCCAGTCTGCATCCCCCTTTTTCATTTCTTTTTCTTCTCTTTCAGACCCTCTCACTAAATGGGGCATCTGTGCATTTGGCAGAGAGCAGCGAGGTAGTATGTGTACCTGTTGGTTACTCAGGCATTTTTAGTTGTGTGTTAGAGGGAGAGAGCACTGTCTAAGCCCTGTGGGTTTGGAATTCTTTGGCTGCTTGAGAGCAAACAGCAGGGTTGAGCCGTGGTTCGTACAGGGGTGAAGGGTCACCGATGAACTTGACCGTGTGTGGACTTGGAGAGTGATTTTAAAGGATGGCCAGTATTCACCGTATTTTATTCACTACACATAAATACTACACATAGATCCTCTATGTAGGATGGATGGATGGATGGATAGATAGACGCCGTCTTCAGGAGAGGTGGGAGCATGGCAGGAATCAGCTGATCCACTGTTTCATTCACATCTGAACAACATGCTTCCTGAAGTGTAAAGCTACCGTACTCAGTCTCTCTCTCTCCCTCCATTACTCTCTTATGCAAGCTCTGCCTCTCTCTCCCATGTGTAAAAGGCACTTTGCATATGTGTGATGCTTTAAATGCTGCATTGTTAGCAGCCATCTCTTAGCCCCTGTGTGACCTGAGAGCCGTGGGTGTGTTTGATCACGGGGCACAAGTTGTAATGGAACTAAACTGTATTCTTTAAGCCAGCAGAACAGAGGGGATCCACAGAGCCCACAGCTGCCAAGAAATAATTGCAATATAGGACGGTCAGTGAACCCCTGGAGAAAAAAGATGATGACCTCGCAGTTGTGTTTGGATGTGCAATCGGTCTGCCTTCAGCATCACAATTATTTGCGTGCTGTATGTTCCAGAGCTATACGTCCAAGCCTTTCTCTGATCCTGTGCCATTTCTAGCATTGAGTTGGAGGTGTTCCTTGAGTATCCCATATGTCCTGCCCACTATGGTCCCACATGACCTCCTGAAATTCCCTGATCCACATTTGGATGATTTGTGTCCATTGTCTGAATTTGAATTGGGGAAGGAAAGGGTCCATAAGCTGCCATGTTCTTCAGGTGCTCCATACATGATGGGTGACAATTATCCATAAAAATCATGAATTTATATAAATTAAATGTAGTAGTTTCTATACTGAAATAAAAAGTCTTTCACCTCAGAAAAACGGACTTTACTGTCCTGTCAGCCGTTATACTGTGCTCGTAGCGCGCTCTCTTCAATTGCACGCGCAAATGCGGCGGCGCGCGCTGTGTTTCGCTTCACTGTATAAAGTGCAAAAGAAACTACGAGCATGCAATCTCGTTGCAATGTAAATTAGTAAGTCACGAAATAAAAGTAAAATACCAATAAATCGGGTGTTAGCTGAGAAGGATTTGCATGCAGGTTTGATTTTCATTCTATTCAGCTGTTTCATGAACAGTTCTTGTTTGTATTGTGTAGGCCTATTCACCATGGCCGTTTCCATAACCCCAAAATGCCACTTTATTTTCACTTTGTGTTATTTTTTATATTTTTAAATGACTGTGGTGGCTCATATCAACCTTGTATTAACAAAAACTAGTTTGGGACTGCAATTTAATTGCTTTGGCATAGTCCTAATGTTTATCTATTAGTAGTCTTTACTATTATCAGATCATATGCTTACAATTTATGTGTATGTTAACCCTTAATCATTCTTTGGGGTCATTCTGACCCCACTGGACTTTTCCTTGATTTTTTAAAAATGTTCCCTTCATCTCAGGGCCATGAAACTCTGTGACTTTTCCTAAATAATCTATCTAAACATGCACAAAAAAACTGGGTTCGATTCGGTTGTTCTAAAGGTGTGTAAAAAAAAATTTACCGTTTAAGGTCTTTGGGGTCAAAATGACCCCAATTGAAAATGAATGGGAAAATGAAAAAAATGACTTTTTTTATTTTGTTTGTCAAAAAAATAAAAGTAAATCCATTATAAATCTGAAATGTTCTACATATAAACCAAGGTCTGGTCCTAGAGCATAAATAGAAAGTAGAACAAACTTTCTATCTCATACACGCACACAGCCACACACACACAAACACACACATGTCATGACTGCAACAGAGAGCATTTTTACAAAAATTGGCAAATAAAATAAACAAAACTGGCATAAATCTAAAAAAAATTACATTTAAATCAAGGTCTGGTCCTAGAGCATAAACACAAAGTGGAACGAGCTTTCTATCTCACACACACACACAGCCACACACACACACGTATGCATATGCATGCATCCTGTTCATTACAGTTTATTGGTGTTGTTGTTTTGTATTGTATTGGTTTATTTACATGGTTTATTAAATTTATTTTGTTCTAAAATCTCTTGTTCTAAAAAAATAAATAATTGTTGATAAATAATTTTCTGAAATAAATAGTGTGTGATTACAATCATGTCATAGTGCTGACTTGTAATGTTTCTGCAAATGTATGTATAATAATTTGCAAAAGCAGATAATTCAAAATATATCAGACAACAACAACAAACTCTAACTTTGACAAAAATATTTTATGCAATTCACAAAATATATATCATATATATATTAAGTTGTGAGGAGAATTTGAAGCATCAAGAAAAATGAAGTGAAAATGAATGAGTCTCTATGGACCTCTACTGGAAATATGTGGTCATTGCACTTTCTTTCTTTAATTATAATTTCTAAAGTTTTTCCACAAACCTGCAGATGGCAGTATTCTATCCCTAACACATAGAGCAATGTCCAAAAACTATTTAAATTTAATTAATATCATAATTTAAGTGGTTTTTTCTTTAAAAAATCATTTTTCATGTGCCAATTTATGGCTTAGTTATGTAATTGTGCAGTAAATAAGTAAAAAACTTCAAAATTTCCACAAAAACACAGCATAAATGTATAGTTGAGAAGTAAATAGAAAAAATGATATATAGTTTTCCATATAAAATATGTATATTTCCTTATGCAATCGCTCTTTAAAAGTTTGGGGTCAAAATGACCCCAAAGACCTTAAGTGTTGTCCTTTTCTAGGAGTGATTAAGGGTTAAGTAAAGGGGGACAGTACTTGTGTGTGTGTTAACAATTTTTGTGTAAACATTATAATATATAGGCTATTTTTTTTTTCAATGTAAATTGTGATAATCGTAATTAATAATCGCAATTACAATTTCAAGGGAATAATCGGCAATTATGATTTTTGTCATAATCGTGCAGCCCTATAATTTATTGATCTTTAATGTTTTGTGTTGTAATTTTGTTGGTTTTAATTATTTGTATTTCTTTTTTTATTATTTTATCACTACTGCATACAGAATGAATGTATTAGTAAAGTGGTAGAACCAGTTGACTAGGTCCAGCCTGTACTTAAGAACAGTGCCAGGGAATGCTGCGTGTTTTTGTATTGGTTTTAGGTGTGTGCATGTGTGTTCTTCTCCTCTTGAGTCTGCCTAAGATACTACAGGGAGTAGATGTGTGCAGAGAGGAAAGTGCCCATGTAAGCTAAAAGATCCTGGACAGCAGGGCACTGAGAAAATGACAGAAAAAAAGAGAGTGAAGTGGGAAAACAACAACTGCACAAACAAGGCTGAAGTTGGTGTTTGTTTCAGAGAGAAGGTGCTGAAAAGGGGGACTGTCTGTCACAGCCCTCCATTCCTTTTCTCTCTCTCTCAAAGCATTGAGATTCAGACCTCTGCTCTTCTTTTCTTCCCCTCACTATTTGGATACACTCACAGACTCACACACACTCAGAACCAGCCGTGGAGGAGGGAAAAAAAACCCTAGTGCTTGACTTTGGTATAAATTATTGATTTTCATTCCCTTATAAATTTTCCATACTGTCCCACTATGATATGCTGGCTGTATTTTTATGGAAAGAGAGCCATTCTATCACAGAGTGGACTTGCTTAAGCTGAGAAAAGAAAAAAAAAAAGACAGGCAGACAGAGCGGGGACCACAAACATTGACAAAAGGGGTTCATCCTTGCTTTTTTGCATGAACATGATTGAATATGCTTCTCGTTTACATAAGAAGTACAATCAGTTTCAAGCACATCCATGTTTTTTCAGATATGGATTTCCTCCTTGACACTAGTTTGCGGTGCAGTCCCTCAGCAGCACGGGCGCCCCCTGACCTGTAACCCGTCGGGTCACAGGAACTGGAAGACTAGGCGCACTTTGACAGCTCAGCGCGCACGCCGCCCACCTCTCCATCTCCCGCTCAGGAGTTTTATAGCAGAACAGCAATCCTCGTCAATTAATTCACACAGCTGTCAGTGAGCTTAGAGGACTCTCTCAACCCCTCCTGTGTTTTCTTCGGTCTCTCTCTCTCTCTCTACCTCTTTTCCTCTTTCGTGGCATAGATTTTCTGGAGTTTTCCTCAGCCTGACCCTTGGAGGCTGCAGGGCCTGATTAGTCAGATTTAGTGCTGAGTCTATTGATCGAAGCCTCCAGGGCAATAACCAAATGGAGCCGGTGCAACAAGTCAATAGCGCTGTTATTGCACCAAACCGATGGCCTGCGCTTCAATCAGGACTGCGGGGGGAGAGCGGCAAGTCATCATGAGTGAATTAGTGTCACTCAGGAACCCCCTTCTCATCGAGCCCTCCGTCCATCCCCAGGTGCTCTTTCCTCCGTTTCCTTTCCCTCTCTCTCTGCCTCTCTCTTTCTCCGGTAGTCTGCTCCAGTCCAGGGACGAGTTTCTTCTACACGTTTTGTAAGCGGAAGAGAAGGGTCTGCAATTTTAATGGAACGGCATGGATTATTTAAAGTGACTAAACCCCCTGTTGTAGTGTCAAGTGGAAAGATGTCGGATGACACTGTGGTTTCTGAAGCTCTGCTGCAGGAGCTTGTGAGGGAGATTCTCCGCAGCATGAGCTGGTGCTGAACCGGTGGAGAAATGGGCAGTTTATTTGACAGAGACCGAGTTTAAAGATCAGTCATTCTCACCACTGGAATTTTTTATTCCAGTATCGCTACCGGAGTTTGTATTGTGAGTTGGTAGTCGCAATTATGGTGTCAGGTGAGCTCAAATCACTTAAGTCAGAGTAATATGGCGATGTTCCTTTTCTTCAAAACACAGCAAGGATTTTTTAAAGGGGTTCTATTATGCTTTTTCACTTTTTCAACTTTATTTAGTGTGTAATGTTGCTGTTCGAGCATACAAAAGATCTACAAAGTTTACAAAGCTCAAAGTCCACTCCAAAAGAAGACATTTTGTTTATCTACCACATCTACCAAAAGTTTACCACTTTTCAACAACAACAAATGGCTAATTTAGATTACAACACACTTTTTCCAGATCTTATGAAGTCATTATGTTCCACATTTAAATAATCCCCGCCCACGTTATATGCAAAAAAGTTGCGTGGCCTGGTAGTGTGTTGTCACTGTTTTTTCCACCCCAGAAAAAGTTTGTCCTAATTCTGACTAACTTGAGTGGTTCATTTATTTTCAACACTGTCCCTGAACATTATAACCTCAACGTTTGTCTGTGCACTGCACATTTTATGGAGCTTTTGGAAGATAGTATGATGCAGGCTATACGTACAAAATCTTCTCCTGAATGATGAAAAAAATATTATGAAACCAGTGCAGCTCATTCAGTATTACTAATCGTGCATTTAAATCAAGTTTGAAAGATGGCACAGTTAAACGCACATTAACGCCACCACAATCCCATAATTATAACGGGGAAACTTGGGATTTTCTATGTTGTTTCAGTGAAAAACTGGATGGATGCAGTGGATCTGTAGTTGACTGTAAATTCGTTGAAATGTTTGAAAATACAATTTTATTTAACATAACATATACATTTCCGTACAAAATACAATATAATTGTACAAGTATGATAGAACATAATAAATTGTGTTTATTTATATATTGATTGAAATTATGTGCATTCTTTATTCATCAATTCAACATGACATCATGACCTTTGCGTAAACATACACGCCACTTTCAAGTCAAGTGGCGTGTTATCTATACACATTTGGAGCTATCCGCGTGTATGTCTACGCCGTTAAATGTCCGAGCGAAACGAAGAAAAACCTAGATCTACATCTGGCGAGCAATTTTTTTCTGTCCTAGGATGGTAGGGGAACACTTATTAATGGTATTAACCCCAGTGACGGTTAGGTTTAGGGATGGGGTTGGGGTAGGTCATATATTTATATTTACAGTAATGTAACGTTAAGTCAACGGCGTTCATAAACACGCTGAAAAGCGATTATGCGTGTTGATAGCACGCCAAAAATGGAAATACGAATTGGCGTGTTATACATACGCTATTTCATGAGATCAGTCTGATCAATTTGTAAAAGTAGGGTGCTTTTTATTTATTTTTGTAGAAAAAGTACTCTCCATTTCGCTTTAACCAAAGTGATTTGAAAGCTCCTGACATCATAATTATGAACTTCCCAGGAAGTCACACTCATATTTCAACACATCATATTTCCTCCTGGAAAATCCCATAGACCATAACTAGCATCTAAAATATCATACAGACCAGCTATGGCCAGTTAGCCACTATATTAAGTCGTAAGAACTAATTTGACCAACTAGAAATTTTTCAAGAGATAATCAGCCTTACAGCACTTTTCTGATTCAAGTTAGACTAATCTACCTTTTTATTTAACTGACTTTAATAAGTTAGGACCAGTCTTGAACTAACCAACCAAAACTCCATAGTAACATTCTAATACCCACAACTTCATAGCAACACTATGACAACCTATATAGCATAATGGCACCACTCTCATTTTCTTCAGAAAATGTAAAAACGTTATTTATGTTTAATGTTTCTATCCATCGCAATCTCTAAATGTCAGACCTCCCTCCATCTGTCTTTTGGGTCGACCTTGCAGCGGCATAAGTCATGGGCTTTGCTTTTCCTATTAATGCTATTTTTCCCATCTCTCCATTAGTGCAACCTCATCCTCATGCAGCCAGAATCACCTGAGGATAGAAGTGGAACACAACAACAGCTTCAAGGCTGAAGTTTGTGTTTATTTGAGAGAGAAGGTGCTGGAAAGGTCTGCTCTTCACTCTCCCTCGCCCTCCCCGTTTTTAACAGCTAGTTCATTAACCACGCTTGTGTCGTCTTTCCAGGTGCCTTTGCATGGAAATCTGGTGTCACATGATTAGCTTTTCTGAGAATCATCTTGGACACTCAATGCTCCTCTGTGACTCCCCTGACACAGCATGGCAAGGACAGCTGAAGCATTGAGCTGATTAAGTGCTGTTTTCTGAGAGCTTTTATCCTCTGGATAGGAATTTGAAAGACTCTCTCTCAAAAGCATAACCTTCTCTATATCCCCCCAACCTATCCTGATTGTATCCTTGTCTTTTCAAGTTCCACTCAATCTTTGGCCACACATATGATGGTCTCTCTGCTCTTCTCTGAAGACATGCAGTGCGTGGTTATGTCTTTTACATGGCACGGATTTCCTGTTAGTGTGAATTCACGCCACAGGCCTTTGTCAGGCCTCGTATTGAAACTGATTCTCAGTATCAAATCAGTAGCAATTTGAGATCAAGGCTGCAGCAGCGAGCAAGTTTTTTTTGTACTTGAGCTTGTATCATAATATATTTTCAGAAATGTCTAGTTTTAAATTAGAATCTTTTCCGTTTCAAACAGTGATATTTTTTTTCCATAGTTAGCAGATATTTTTATAGATAACCAATTAATAGGCCTACATGTAATTATGTTTGCTGGTTTGTGTGGATGACACTCAACAGTTTTGTCAATGGCACACTGTACTCGTCTCATTTGCATAAAAACAGATTCTATAGATTAAAAAAAACCAGACACATTGATGAAATATCGCAAGCAAAAGAAGGTCCATAGTCTTTTGTCAATAGTAAAGCAATATGGAGCAAAGCACTTTCAAAATGTTTCAATATCAGTGAATCTGCATGACCATAACCTGAGTGAAACTTTTCAAAACTTTCTTAGTGGCATTGGGCCAGAGAGCCATCTCAATTTTTGAGAATTCTTGAATGCGTTTTCGTCAGTTCTCCATCATTTGCGTTCTTTTGCAGTTCTCCATCATAAACAAGTGCTTCATTAGGGACTTTGTGTATGTGTGTGTGTGTGTGTGAACTCTGATCAGGTGCTGTCAGCTTCCAATTAGTTTTTGGAAATCAAACAGAATAGTTGGGATGTCATATTAATAAAAGGGTGTTAACATATTTAAACATATATAATTTATCACATTTACATGTTAACTTTGTCAGCCATAAAATAAATATTTGTTTATTACATCCGTGCTCTAAACGATCGCTTTGCTGCGGTATGTGTATCACTGGTCTTGTAGAGAATAACATAGGGTGAATAAATGTACTAGAGGGAGTGGAGATTATTACTTTGGCCTCTAGCTAAACTAAACATGTCGGCATGATGTTATGCAAAGTTGCTTGTTATTAAAAGGAAAGAGCATGTCTCTGGACTTTTTGGGGGAAAACAGTAACAACTTGGAGTGTTTTATGGAATTTACTTTGAGTAATGCCAGAAAATGTCAGTTTTGGTCCATAATATTATATTAGGTTCTGTAGCCTTACCCTCTAGAAATTTGCTCTATTTATTCTCTTCATAACTAGATTTTGTTAGTGTAACACAACACTGAGATGTTACAAACTATGGCCTCGGGTCAGACCCGCCCAACACAGAGCGTCCAGAACTTCAACCTTTCTTTCGTTTCCTTTTTCCTCTGCTCTCCATGAAAGTCACCAGCCAACACAGACCACTGATTTATGAGTTCTAATGAGATTTCAATACTGAACAAACAATAAAAATTTATGAGCATCATAGTTTTGGAGGCCCATGGTTCCATGGTTAGTGTTACACCCTTTCAACAAGCCTGGAAATACAATCCCCAGCTGCTTCCCTCAAGGAATGCAGCCACCTTTTCTGTCGGAAATCTTAGCAGCGCGCCCAAATTGTGTGAAAGTAATTTATCTCACTTTTATAAATGCCGTTGTATTCACAGTCAACCTGGAGCGCTGCCGAGGGATCGTATTACACTTGCGAGTAAGTCTCAATATCCTGCTCAGCCTGGTACTGTAGGTCAGAGCGTAGGGAGTTAAAGACAGTGCTGCTTTACCTGGGCGTCTTTATCTTATGTTTCTGTAAGCGCCTCTGAAAAGACTGTAATTGTCCTAGCTAGTCACTAAAATGTAAGAGTAATGTGCAGTTAGGATGTCAAAGATTGGAAGTCTTCAACAGCAGGAATTAGTGATATGTCTCCAAGTACAGATACAATCTATAGCCTGTTGAAACCTTGTTTGCTTGTGGTTTGGTCCATTGAACCTCACCAGTGGCGTGTCCTGTGTGGAGTTCACTGAAAGGTTAGGTCCCGACAGCCTAAAGAAAAAACATTTTAATGCAATGCTTATACAGTATATCTATCACAACCTCAAATTTCCCAGTTATTTCAAATAGGCACACCTACCTGTGCAACAGTTCTGGGAGAACTTTGAGCAGCCAAGCGAGGGTTTCTGTTTTCTCTGAAGTTTCTTGCATTGGGTGCTGGGAAATCAGGATTAGTAGTGGTACGCTGACTGCTGCCTCGGCACATTTACCCATGACATAGACTCAGACATAATATATACTGCCTTGTTATTGGCTGTGGTGAAGCACAGGCATGCCCTCCTTGAGAAAGTTCCTGAGATATGCACTAATCCGCCACCTCGTTTTGACATCAACACCCTCCTTCTAACCAGAGATAGAGAAAATAAAAAAGGAAACGCATAAATAAGTGAGGAATGATAAAATTGAGAGATTCCAGAGTTTTATAGAATAAGAGAAAGTGGTGAGATAAAGTATAAAAATAAAATAAATAAAAAAGCCAGAATGAAAGAGCTGAAGAAGTTGGAAGAAGAAAGAAATTCTGGTCCAAAACCTAGTGAGCTGGCTACCTAGACTTCTTAGGCAGACACTATATAGGCAGCTACAGTATATAACAACATCTTGACTTTCCATTTCAGTGGAGTTTGACAATAACATGTTGGTAAGTTAACAATACAGTATTGTGATAATCATAAAAATGAAAAAGCAAACAAATATATACAAAGCTGCATTAATTGAATCAAAAATACAGTAATATAATGAAATGCAATTTTAAAATGACCGTTTTGTATTGTTTAAATAATTTAAATGATATAATATAACATTTAACAAATAACTTTAACAAATAACTATTTCATAAAGTTTTCACCTGTTTTCAATTATTTTACTTAAATAAAAGGTTAGATTCTTGTAAATTTTTTAATAAAAGATCATAAGGATTTTACCAAGGGTCCAAGAATTCTGACTATATATATAGAATACTTTTTATATACTTTTTAGTTTTAGTTTTAGTTTTTAGATAGGTATCTTTCATGTTGGAATTCACCAATGCCTTAAAATACTGTTTACGTATAGACAGCTCACTATATTTTTGACCAGAAATCGAGAGAGTGCTACTAAGTTTGCAGAGTGCCAGTTAGAAGAATGATCCCAGGCTACCAGAAAATTAGAGGGAGCAGGGAATCTCGCTTGGACACTCCACGACAGCAGACTACAGCTGCTGGAATCTTTTCCTGGCTAAAGAGGTTCCAGGAAGTAGTGCCAACAAAGTGTTTCTCCGTTTCTCTGTCTCAACCTTTTTAAATAGCACCTGATTCTGAACTCATCTTCTGTGTTTACTCCCTCTCTCCATCCCTCCCTCTTTCCTCCTGTAGGGGTCTAAAATCCCAGTCTAGGTTTCTAGTCAGATTGTTAGCTGGGCAATAAAAAATACATGAGTGTGTGGTCTAGAAGTGTTCGTTGTGTGTGTGTGTGTGTTTTTTAGGGCTCATAAAGACAGCTTCCCAACACATGGGCTGCTCCAAATGTGCTAGAGCTCGTTTGTCTTTCAGAGTTGGAGCGCTACGAGTTGAACGGGGCCGTGTGATTTGCCAGTCTCAGCCTGTGTGTATGTGTACAATATTCATGCCCGTGTGTTGGTGCTCTCTCTTCAGCAATTCCCTTTATAACCTTTTACACTCGTCTTAGTTTGTTGATCCATGTTAAGAAGCAGACTTCTCCATGAGTGGGTTGCACAGGCGGCGTGTCATTCTGATGATAGACACGACGACAGCGAGAAAGAGAGATAAGGAGTGAAATCATTAGGAGGCATTCACAGGCAACATCTCAAGATTCATCTGTGCTAAGCAAAGTTCAGTGATATTCAACCTGAATCTACACAACAGTGTGTGATAGGACAGTCAGACGTCACTGATTGGAGCGGCTCCTGAGTCCAGCTCCAGATGATAAGAGTACTGTAGCAAGCTCCACCACCCCATAATCACGCTAATAAAACCCTATTTAACGGCTCTATTATACACTTCAGCCCTGTTAAAGTAGCCATGGTGTGTGTGGGTGTGTATATGCATTTCAGAATGCTCTGGAGGGCAAACTACTGTTTTTCTTTTGGGAATTACACAGTGCTGGGGACTTTTTAAGTCAATTACATGCAATTAAATGCAGTTTTTTTTCCTGGCGTTCTTGTGTGTGTGTGTGTGAGTGTGTGTTTGATTAAGCCTTAAAAGTCTTGTAAAGTCCCTCCTGTTCGTGCTCTTCCCATGCACTGAACATGACATTTTTTTAAAAAGTTTTTTTATAGCCAGTGCTGATGTTTAGAGAACAGTTGTGTCTGGTATGTATTGTAACTTTTACACTATTACTAAAGAAATTTCTCAATAAAATGATTGGAAAACAGGGTACCCTAAAATTTACCAGGTTGTGAGTACAGTTATTGGTCAATGTCTCAACATTAAAATGGCAACAAAATGGTCAAAACATAATTGTACCATTGGCATTAATCTCAAAATCCCCCTTCAGTCCAGTTTTCACTGACAGCTGCTAGCGCCATCACAGTTGCTAATGCTGACTCTCTACGTCACTCTGAAAGCGACTACAAAAGAACGCTATTGCCTGTCTTTATTACATCTAAAGCTCTGAGCTATTGACAGGTAAGGTGGTTTAAAGGCCGCTTTGACATGTACAGTACAGTAAGGCAGCTGAGAAGCCCTGCTAAAACATTTATCTTTGTTAGAGTGTGATCACACACTCTAACACAGGATCAGTTCCACAGGCCTTCCTCGCCGTACCAACACATGTAGAGAATCATGTCCATCAGTCAGACCATTAGTGAACACATTGATCCTGCTGACTCTCCTCCCACTTTCACTTCTTTTGCTTCTGTCTTGCTCCAGTGCATTACATGATGTGGTTTAAAAAAAGAAAGAAAAAAGAAAATACAGACCACTCACACAGTCAGTGATTCCTTTTATCGGCTTCAAAAGAAAATGCACACTCAAATTTGTGAAAGTTAGTCAAATTTGCTTGACTAGAATATGTAGTATTTCTATTTCACATTACAGTGCACTGTTTTAATTGTTTTAGACTTCTAAAACTTACTGTTTATTACGATGTTTAAATGACAAAAATGTAGGTTTTAGACTATATGTTTGTTTTCAGTTTGTGTTGTTATGAGAGTTTGCTGGGGGATGTTTTGTTTTGGGATGATTGTGAAAGAGTGTGTGTGTTTATGAAAATGTGTGTGTGTGGTGGTGGTGGTGTTCAAATGGGGTAAACTTCCGTCGCCCACCTCCCCCCACACACACAGGCGTAGAGGTGTACCACTGCCCTCATTAGGGCTACTAATAAGGGGAACTGAGAGTGTACGAGAGAGAGAAAAAAATTGTGGGAAAGAAGGGGAAAAAGGTTTTAAATTTTAATAACGCGGGTACGATTTTGTAAATCTTTCCTGACAGAAAACTCCTCATTATTTTCATCTGTCTCTGTCTCCTCTACCACCTTCACTGATAAATGGGCTTTTCGTAGCTTGAACTCGCTCTCCTTCTCTCTCTCTCTCTCTCTCTCTCTCTCTCTCTCTCTCTCTCTCTCTCTCTCTCTCTCTCTCTCTCTCTCTCTCTCCTCTCTCTCTCTCTCTCTCTCTCTCTCTCTCTCTCTCTCTCTCTCTCTCTCTCTCTCTCTCTCTCTCTCAAAAACACACACACACACACAGTCATTCATTCTTTGGCGTTGTGCTTCTGAGGTTAGACTTGTGTTTTTAACCCAATTGACTCGGTTTAATTTTGTCTGCTGGTTTTGGAAGGAGTTATTTTGGCAGTGCCTGCTTACATATAGTGCTTGGCTTGTGAGCTTCACACTGAGAAAGTCACAGTGTTCTTAAGACAGAGATTTTCAACTGAAGGGTCTTACATTGAAGAGGGGTTTGAGGGTTCCAGACACCCCCGTAAAAACAAAAACATAATTAGGAGGTTTGATCAGGTTTTATGAAATTTAAATAAGTAAAATTTAGGGGAGAAAATCTGTTGATTATTGCTGACATAACGTGACTTTTATCCAACTTTTTAGTTATTCTTAAACAAGAAAAATAATTGAAAGATTTTTTTATAGTATTTGGGACAGACGCTGTGGATCCTTGTCTTCACATTATAGTACATGTAAAGTTATACGCTACTGTTCAAAAGTATGATTTTTTTAAAGATGTGTTAAAAAAAAACACTTTTACATTGTTACAAAAAACGACTACTGTAAATACTGTTCTTTTGAATGATCTATTCATCAAAGAATCCTGAAAAAAATGTATCAATGTTTCCACAGAAATATTAAGTTTTCAACATTAAAAATAATAAGAAATATTTATTGAGCTCTAAATTAGCATAGTAGACTGATTTCTAAAGGATCATTAAAAAATACATTTTAAAATATATTTTTAAAAAGAAAATTATATTACGGTTTATACTGTATTGTTTTTTTTTTTATCAAAATGCTGTCTTGGTGAGCAGAGACTTCTTTCAAAAACAAAAAATTCGAACCGACCCCAAATTGAAATGTTAGTGTTCTTTATAATTGTTAATTTACTTCATAAATTTAGATACTCAAATTACTATAGAGTTTACCTCTTTTAAGTAATATTTTGCAGTAGTAGTGTGTCAATAGGTTTTGCTGATTGAGTTTAATCAAGTCAATGAAATGAAACCAAATGTGATCTACCAGAGTTACAGTTTGACTTGGTTCATTAAAAAACATAAATTCATTTATTCCAGCAAGGGAATTATTGCACTGCGTAGAGTCCTATCTCTGGCCCAACTAGACATAATACATTTCCTTTGGTACATGAGATCATGCTAACAATTTAACAAGTGAGTTCTTGAAGTGTTAAATATTTAATATTAGTTGAGCATGTTATGATTTTTACTTTATGCTACATTGAAGAAACCTTTATTTATTTGGTTTTTCATGTGCATTTTTGAGCCCCTGGTTCTTTTTCCGACCTAAGCTTGACAGAGACAGAAACGGTGAACGTGTAAAAGAAGGTTTACCCTGAGCTATGAGCTGTGACAACATGAACAGGTCTCCTCAAGCCCTCTGTCATGTGTTTGACAGAGAGGATGGATGCGGTTTGATGGGTCCTGCTCTGTTCTGTCCAAACATGGTTCAGCATGGGATAGAACCTCCGTCAAACAGGCAACAGATATAACCTTTCTTCTGTCCTCCCCTTAATGTGATTCAACCCAGGTGAGACTGGAGGCAGAGGAACCATAGATTAGTCTCAGAAGTATCCAATGCCCCTTTTCCTGTTGTAGTTTCCATTCTTGTCCGTTTCCAGATTTGAGTGAGGAAAATATCAATATCACTGTAAAACAGCTGTATGGCCAGATGATACGCTAACTACGTTTCTTCGACTGGATAAAGCAAACCAGTTTTGATGGATGAGGATTGTAATCAAGGTAAAGACGGTTGCAGTGACGTATAGGAATCGTACAGTAAGCACACGCGAGTGAGTACGTTATATTGATGTGCATACAAACTGGATATTCAGGAAATTCAGGATAATGTTTGGATTTGTCATGTGTATTTTGCTGCGTTTAGTATTTCTGAATGGATCCGTGTACTGTAATAGGTATATGCAGTCCGGTCAAGGTGTTTTTTTTTTGGGAATCTCCATGTGGTCCTGATCAGAATCGCAACTTGACTTCTGTTGCAATGTACACTGTACACACTATACACTGTGAATGTTTCTTTTTTTGTTTGTTTGTTTTTTCATGGGCGCTTTGGTGTGTATACTGTACATTTATGAATTATATGGATTCCTTATATCACTTGGTATTTTGGTGTTATTTTTGAGTCACCAAGTGTCCTTTTTTGGAAATAAACCTAAATTTACCTTGAAAAAAGCAAGCAGAAAATACAGTTTTGTGAGAATCACCTTTCAATCTGATACAATAACAATACAATAAAAACAGTAATATTATGAAATATTATTACAGTTTAAAATAGCTGTTTTCTATTTTAATATATTTTAAAATGTCATTTATTCCTTTGACGGTAAAGCTGAAATCTAATAAAATATACAGTATAATGAATAATATATATATATATTCATTATACTGTATATTTAAATAACTTGAGTACATGATTACAATTAAATTGCTTTGAATGTCAAAAATGTATTCTCAAAACTAAGATCAAGGAAACAAAGTCAGTAATGTGGCAAGTTTGTGACAGATTAGTAACAGTCAGTTACATCATCATTCGGCTCTCGAGTATGCAGACTGGTTCTGAGAGAGGTGCAAAAGGTGTACAAATAGTGTTTTGGTTCTTCTGTTCTTTGAGATCCATTCGTGGTTATATTTAGTTGAAGTTGAAAGAGACTGCCATAAGGAAAGATTTTAAAGTTTACAGACAAAAGTTCCCCTCCATCAGTGAGTATTTGAGCTCTCGTACATGACAGGATGAATTACTTCCCCAAACATGTTCCTCAAATTACAACGGATCTCAGTGAATAGATTTGTGTCTTTTTCCCAGTGTTTTTAGGCCTGGTGTTGTTGAAGTGAAGGAAGCGTGGCTGCTCTCTGTGATGACTGGGCCACTCACTCACTCGCTCTGGATGTGGGGCTGCCCGGGGCCTCTCCGCCCACCCTCAAGGGCCTGTCAGAGCAGCCTTACCAAAGGCAGATTAATCTACATTACTGCTAACAGCTCAGCCTGGCCCCTGATCCACTCACACACACACACACACACACACACACACTATATTTAATCTCTTGCACTTCAGTCAAAAATCTACAGCTGAGGTTTTGGTCAGAAAATTAAGGGTAGTAGAAATTGATTTATGAGTCCATGAATTTTCCAGAGGTTGTGTGTTAAAATACACAGTAAATGACGATCCTGCCTAAACCCTTTTTTACCAGGGTAGAATCATTGTGCAGAACAGCTTCAATTGGCTTATTGATTTTATAAATTCATGGTAATAATATGTCAAAAGACAGTAATGTTCATCAGTTTATATACAAAGTTTGTAGTCTGTTAGACTTTGTAATGTATTTAATGCTCATCAAGGCTGTATTTGTTTAATCAAAATAGATTTTTTTCAGGAATCATTTTAATATGCTGATTTGCTGTTCAAGAAACATTTCTTATTATTATCTATGTTAAAAGCAGTAGTGCTGCTTAAAATTTTTGTGGAAACCATGACACATTTACTTTCAAAATTCTTTGATTAATAGAAAGTTCAAAAGAACAGCATTTATTTGAAATCGAATCATTTTGTAGCATAACAAATATCTTTGTAGTCACTTTTGATCAATTTAATGTTTCCTTGCTGAAAGCATTTTTCTTTTTAAATGTACTGACCTGAAACTTCCGAATAGTGTACTTTATCTTGTAAAAATGTGAATATGTAAGGGTCACGCACTGAGCACAGAATCAGCCCTACCATCTTTTAACACATTCTTTATACAGACCCAAGAATTCCCAGGATTAAGGGATAGAATATACAGTTTGTACAGTATAAAAAACATAATGTCTATGGAAATTCCCCACGAAGATACTAAAACGTAAAGCGTGTGTGTGTGTAGCCAGTGTAAATAATGAATGTTACTTAAATAGACATGTGGGAGATCTGGCCTTGCTAAACATGCTCTGATTAATGTCCTCCGTCAAGCATGCACTCCCAATTATGAATTATGCCAGCCCAGCATCCAATCAGAGCTCACCTTTTGTCAGTGCAGTGAAAAAAACATCTGATGGTTTATCGTAACAAAATAAACATATCGGAGCATAAACGTGGTGTGTTGGTGTGTGTGTGTGTGGTGTGTGTGTGTGTGTGTGTGTGTGTGTGTGTGTGTGTGTGTGTGTGTGTGTGTGTGTGTGTGTGTGTGTGCGTGTGCGTGTGCGTGTGTGTGTGTGTTTTAGATGGGGAAGAGTGCTGCTCGGCTGCAGTGGTGATGAATGGGTGTGTGTGAGTTATTCATCTCCTGCTTATAGGAGTGGACAGTGGTCCTGCTCTCTCCACATGTCAGCACATGGGATAATTCTGTCATTTATCAGGAATGACACTGGAGACAAAAACTCACCCCGAGAGATCATCCCAGGGTCTCAACTCCTGCTCTCACCCTCACTGTACTCATCCACACACCCACTTTGTCACTTTTCAAACAGTTTGTGTTTCTAAGTTCTGAGCAGACAGACATGTTTCGGCATTTTCTGTTTTGGGGGAAAATTCTGCTGTATGATCTGATATGGATGGTAAAGTGTATAAAATGAAGAAATGTTTCTTGAGCGGCAGATCTGCATATTAGAATGATTTCTGAAGGATCATGTGACACTGAAGACTGGAGTTCAGCTTTGGCATCACAGGAATAAAGTGCATTTTATAGTATATCAAAATAGAAAACCGTTATTTTAAATTGTAATCATATTTCACAATGTTTTTACGGTATTTTTGTTGTTGTTACTTTTTATGTTATTGTGAATTATACTTGAAATCACAATTAAATTGGCCATAATATGTTTAATAAATAAATATGCAACTGATTTGTAGAACGTTGTGAATTACTGAGTGCATCTATGGAGTCTTGCAGGCACGGATTGCCTTTTTTGTGTGGTCATGTGATAATAGGAAAGAGAATTTATGGAGAATTCCTTCAGTAAATATGTGAATTTTATTAGCTGGAGGAATGCCACAAGCTACACTTTTTACTTTTTAGAGAGAAATAAATGCTCTAAGCGTGTCTACAGACAGATGGTGAGGAAAAAGGCAAAGTTGTCATGCCGTGTGACATGTTTTGCACAATATTATGTTTTTTTTTTTTTTTTAGACAGATCTGACTGAAGTGAAATCTGTTTATCGAGTTCAGTCAGAAAAAAAAAATTATTCATTTTTGATGCCAGGCATGTACTCGATCACATGCATGTTATTTTACGGTCTTAATTAATGTCCTTAACATAAAATCTCTTTCTCTTGTCTTCTCTTTCTCTCCGTCTCTCACAGGATCATTCAGAATCGTGTCCTGGTCTTCATCCTGGGCGCCATCATCCTCCTCACCATCGTCTTGGCCATCTATTTCAATTTGCGAGGGCACTGATCTCCACTGACTGGCCCTATGCGTGCATGTGTGAGTGTGTACGAGCGTGTGTGTAAGATTAATAGTGACAAAAGTGTTGGGCTGGAGTAATTAGGACAAATTGTTCACATGAATCATTCCTGGTGGGCAGTGACAGGGGGCCTCTCCTCACTGCTCTCGAGCGGAGCGGGACCGTGTCTACCCTCTCTCTCCTTATATTTATGCTGCGTCCATTACTTTTAAAACTTACCGACCCAGAGAGAAACCCGGCACGGATGTGTGGACACAAGGACCATGATGAGAACATCAGATGGATGAAGAACAGGAAGACGAACATCAACCTATGTCATAACCTGCTGTTTAATGTTTAGTTTTGGGGGGTTTTGTAGGCGGGAAAAGGGCATGAGAGCCAAAAGGTAGTGGAAAATCCTATCCATCAGGTGTGTGTCTGTGTGTGTGTTTGTGTGTGTGTGTGAGCCGTACACAAGGCAAGGCCCCCGGAGCAGTACTATTTAGCACACGGTGCAGAATCACACACTACACACAGCCCAAAGGTCACACGCCCGTCTCTCAGTCCCCCTTCATCCAGGATTAGTAGCTTCTCACGCTGTTCCTCTAAGGTCAGCAAAGACCTCGCATGTGTTTAGTTAAACCAGCAGGACTGCTTTGAACAAGAAAATATCCATGTCCACTCTTACCTTTACTAATCAAATCTGACAGCATGATAGGAACTGTAGTCAGTCGTACTAATAAGAAATGTATTTCCTGTATTTATTTGTCATTTCAGATGAATTGTACTGTACTTTTCGCTGTATCTTTCTTTCAATTTATCTGGAATTTGTTTTAGTCATTAATGTTTGACATTAAAATCGCGTCATTTGTCTCTACTGTGCAATGTTGCAAATGTGCTTCATTATTCCTATAGGAGGACCCAACTAGCAAGCATCAGTATGGAAATATGCATCTGCTCCAGGCTTTCACCTGCTGTTTGGGTATTAGTGTAGAAGAACGAAGGTAAAGAATGACTGTGCTATTAGTTAATTTCAGTTAGTTTGTCATTTATGTGAGGTTTCCTTTTGTGTACTTTTATATATTTATGTGTGTATCACCATACACTGTCTCCGGCTCAGTTCCAAAACGCAGTGAGTTCCCTTGATGTCTAATGCCTACATAGGCAGCTGACATCCAAAGCAGCGTCACTAGCTGAAATTATACCTCATAAATGACTGATTTGGGACCATTTACATAGTCATCTAAATGTTTATTTCAAAAAGAGTTTGCTGTCAAGCTAATTACATACATATGTGATGCGATCTGGGAAAACCCACCACATGGTGAAATTTGACATATTACAGGTTTTGCGATCATATTAAAGCTTGGTTCAAGCCCTTTCCAAATCTGTTTTTATTTCTTTTATAGCTTGTCTGTAACAAAAGTTATGGTTATCTGAAGTCAGCTGATCGATGTGATTTTCAGAAATGGAATTTTGAGAAAAACAGGTTTAAACAACTGTCACGTCCTGCTAGCGGGATGACGGGCGCTCCTTTTTTTTATTGCCTTTTTTTCATATCACATATTTTAGTAATCATCATAGATTAGGTATCATTCGAAAGCTTACAAACTCAAAATTCATCCTGTGAAAACCGTTTTGAAATTGGGCGATTGAGAGACGAGCAAGGTCTTTTAAACGAGCAGCTTCACACTCTGTTGTTCTCTTGTGCTCCGCATCACATAACGCTGGATAAAAATAAATAAATAAAAACTTGCGTGCCGTTGTAGTTTACACAGGACTGGCGGGACCTTTATTCTGTTATGTGGTTTATTTTGATAGGAGAAACTGTCTTTGTAGTGTTAAGAGAAGGAGAACTAAATAGCCGTTGTTGTTGTTTTTTTTGCACCTCCGCTCCGCGCGTGTTCTTAAAGAGAAAGACACGTCTTTTCAGCTTGCCACTATAAATCGCTATTTTTCTGCACTAATCTAGTGAATTTTCACTAGATATACTCAGAGATGATAAACAAGATGTTATAGAATAATAATTTATTGAAAACCCAAATCTGACAATAAACTGACATTCAATCTATTTTTAGACTTTACTGAAAATGTACAAGCGCGACATCCGACGGGTTTTCCCAGATCGCATCACATATAGTCGAATACATGTTGCAAATGAGTCAAATAAACGATTTTAGTGAATCGATTATATTTATAATCAACATTATTTTGTTCATCAGTTTATTTAACAAAAGAGTAAGCGGCCAGGGTATTGCTATGCTAATAACAATGTTAAGCATAAAAACAAATAATCAATGTTAGTGATAGTTGAATGTATTTGTAATCAACATTTCGCTTTACTGTCTACGATCAATTATTTTAAAAACAAGAGTTAGCTGTTAGCTTGTTTCTAAGCTAATGACAATATGTTAAACAGACAAATAATGGTTCGATTCAACGATGCAGTCTAACAATATCAAGTCCAATCCTACATTTTATTTCTTGTTTGAGAAGACATTTCACTTGCATAAACATCACATTAGGGAAGAAAAGACTATCTCAACTTCCATTTCTTGTCGACTTTAAAGAGTTAGCTGTTAGCATGTTGTTAAGCTAATGGCATAATGTGTTAAAGTCAAATAATCAAATTTATATTTTTATATAGTGCATTTTCATATATATTTTCATATTTTTATATTATGTTTAGCAACATTTCATTTTGTTTGTCCTTTTTGAATATTTTTTTTTAAAGTTCGCTATTAGCATGTTGCTAAACTAATTACAATGCCTGTGAAGCGACATTTTGTGCCAGAATGCCCACCACACACACCAGCTTATTGGTGGAGAGGAGACAGAGTGATGAAGCCAACCAGTGTATGGCAAAATCATTAGGCAAAATGTCGCCGCCGATAGCCTCGTGGGCAAGTGCATGTTGTGCTTCGGGCGACCCGAGTTCGAGTCCGGCTCGTGGGGCTTTCCTGATCCCTTCCCTCCTCTCTCTCGCCCACCTCACTTCCAGCTACTGTAATCCTAATAAAAGGCAAAAACGCCAAAAAATACATCTTTAAAAAAAACATTAGGCAAAATGAAGTACAGCTGTTTTTGGTGTTGAATCAGCTATATAATGGACATTTTTCTTAGTTCGTCTTGCATCTTAGTTTTATTTACTTTTATTTAATTTTCAGAGTTGTCACGTTACATTTACATTGCATTCTGTGAACTCTTTTTCCCCCACAAAGGATGGCATATTATTAGGCCTTCACACGGGGAGCGCTCCTGTGATGATGCCTACGTAGGCGACTCGCTAGGTTTTGGAACTAGGTTTTAACATAGGCTCAACAGCCCATGACGCATGCGCTCACACCTCGGCCAATCGAGGTGCCTGGCGGACAGACAGATGGACCGTCAGACAGACAGGCAGACGGCATTTGATATTCTGTTTCAGGCCGTTGGATTGTCTTATTTTGGAAGCAGCCTGGTGGGGGGTTTTCTCTGCCTCTACTTCACAGCTATGGCTTCAAAGCGCCAAATTAATGGCCAACAAAATAGTGCGGCTCCGCTTGTCCCATGTGGGGCCAACCTATTGAGAGTTATCATTAAGTTGAGGAAGGAAGAGAAAGGATGAGGGGGAGCTGAATCCCGCCAGTTTAACAAACCTCATCAGATAATGACCTCTGTGATTGGGTTTTCCATCAAATGGCGAAGAGAAAGAGAGTGTGCGTTTAAGTACGATAGCGATGAGATTTGTTTGTCCTTGTTTTCCTCACATGCGTGTGCGGAGCCACGCGTTTGTTTCCCACACCTGCGAGTGTGTATGCGAGACATCAGTCGGCTGTGCATGTAATGACTTGGATGTGTGTTGGTGTCTTTTGCTGGCTCAGTATCTGTGCGTGTGCGTTATCCGTCTCTCCTCTCTCTCTCTCTCTCTCTTCTCTCTCTCTCTCTCTCTCTCTCTCTCTCTCTCTCTCTCTCTCTCTCTCTCTCTACTTGGGCCTGTCAGATCCTCTCAGCAGCGTGTGGCTGGTGGAAAAGCAGCGTGGCTGCGGCTCTATTTGAAGTTGTAATGGTGTCAAAAAGTCAGAGCTGACTGACAGCCGTCAGTCCCACTGGGGCTCATTAAATCATAACAACTTGACAAGGAAATAATTGAGCGCTGATGATAAGTTGGGGCCCATTTAGATGTTTTTATTTTCTTTCATTATTAGTTGTGGCTATTATGTTCATTAAGAAATTGCATTAAACAACCATCGGGGGGGCTAATGATTTGTTTATATCCCCTTTTTTATTATTTAAACATTAGGTGTGTCACGTGACGCCTTCGGCTGGCTGGCGGTATCATCTGCCGCATCTATTTTTTCTCTTCTTTTTTCTCTTCCTTTCTTTTCATCCTTTTTCACCCTCTATGCCTCCCTGCTCTCCCTTCTCCTTCTCTCCTTCTCTCTCTCTCTCTCTCTCTCTCTCTCTCTCTCTCTAGCAGCGGGTGCCTTTGGAATATGAAATAGATTATTCATTACCCTGTTCTCTGTAGCTGATTTGGTTTGCGTGTAGTGTCTTCTATGTGAGGAGGATGAAAACTTGTCAAAAATGGGTTATATCTTATTCCAAGGGGCAACAATAGTGGCAGTTACAGACAGACTTTAATATTTCATTATGCCTGACGTTAACCCTGCTAAGTGACTTCAGCTAGCAGGCCTTTAGTGAGAAAGAGACTCTGATTAGCGCCTATCACAGAACAGGCTATGAAGAGGCAGGGAAGACCCACTGCGGTCATGCAGAGATGGGCGCTTGCTCTTGTTTTACTGACATCCAGCTGGATAGATGCAGGATACACACACACGTCACATATATATCCTGTAAGCATCGTCGTGATTTATTTTGAGTAACCCTGTAAGCTCCACCCACCTTGGTTAGGTTGCTAAGTCAGAGGAGCTTTATAAAACATTGCATGGGAAAGAATTTATGTAAACAGTTCATTTTTATGTTCTGTAAAATGTGCTCAAAGTGATAAAAAAACTTAAATGATACAGTATTGTGATTTTAAAAGGCTGTGAATCTGAATCAGTGTAGAAATATCAATATTTGCATTACTCTGCATATTTGAGTAATTTCTTTATTTTCTTAAATTCATCTAACTATCAAAGCACCCAGAACATCCATGGATTGCATGATTAAGCTTGTCTAGTAATATGTTGAACGGCAACAATTGCTAAGTAGGCCTACATTTTTTCAGTAACGGTTTAAGGTGGGTTTATTAAAAGAGTAAAATTAGATTTTTAGTGTCTTTAAATTGATACTAAAATTGATCACATTAGCAGATGCAGTCTGCAGAAATGATCACCAGTGTTTGCTGACTGCACTTTTTCTGAGGTTGCTGAAGAGCATGATAGGAGGTCCACATTTAAACTGTACATTTCTCTCTATTTTTACTCGTTCACACATCCAGGGATAATATTTCACCCTATAGATAATGAGTTGTGGTTTGTGTGTGGTGTGTGTTGTGTGTGTGTTGGTGTTTTGTTGTGTGTGTGTGTTAGTATAGGAAGATCTTTGGCCTCCCTTGTTAAGAGTGGGATAATAGGTTGCCTTTTTATTATTATTTTAATTTATCATCTTGGTAACTGTGTGCAATTGTACAAACTTGTTGCACAAATGCACATGACAATATCCTCATTCTCCTGTGAATAATGAATGCAGTTGATGTGACATGACATCCATCAATTATGTTTTCTTCTGGTGTGTCCCATTATGTGAGTGAATACCCATCAGTGGGAACCACGGATCTGATACTGTGTTTGCACTGTGGACTATTGTGTGTCAGTGGGTGTGACTTTACATGTGGATGTTTGCTTCAGATCGGAGGCCTAGCAATGATCAGGACCCTCTGACTGCTTAATCTTATATTTGTTCAAATGGTGATTACTTTTATAAATAGTGATTTATGTAGAAATGCTTGTCTAGTTTTAACATTTGTGCAACAAGTTTGTACAATTGTCATTAAAGCAGTATTGCATTTCACCCATATATGTCCTTGCTTCCATTAGGCATGTTGTGTTGAACACTTTTCTTGACATTTTGTCTTTTGAGCCCAGTTCATTGGCTGATTTCTTAAAGGATCCTTGACCTTGTGGACGAATGGAGTATAAGCACGGTATATTTTACTTTTTATTCACAGTCAAACAACCAGACATGTGCTACTCACTCTCTCCCTTTGTCTCCTCTGTGCTACTGTAGTGTGAGCATGTGTGTGAAGGCAGAAGTTACACCCTGAACAAAGAAGCAGGCCTGACCTATATCACATAATCTAAACTGCTCACCTCCACCCTGCACTTCTGCTGCACTGAACTACTCTCACTTAAAAGGTTCTTTTTAGAGAAGTTTATACACACACATACTGGAAAACAAACATAGATATATAGTATATGTGTATATTTTTATATATTTTCCACATGGGGTTGACTAGCAAACTAGCATCACATGGTGGTCCGGGCATGCAAATTATGCCTAATGCTGTATTTTTTAGCAGGTTAGTCACTCAGATAGATAGACCCTGTATATATCTACACACTATATGTACATATAGTGTGATGGATGGATGGACGGACAGACGTATAGATAAATAATTACTCATATATAGTATGTTAAAATTGTTAGATGATAGCTGATTGTAGTCACTCGATGGATGATAGATAGACAGACAGACTGAAAGGTAGATCGATAGATAGACAAGGCAGATAGATAGATAGATAGATAGATAGATAGATAGATAGATAGATAGATAGATAGATAGATAGATAGATAGATAGATAGATAGATAGATAGATAGATAGATAATGATAGATAGAATAGATAATGGAGGATGGATAGATAGATGGATGGATAGATATAGATAGATAGATAGATAGATAGATAGATAGATAGATAGATAGATAGATAGATAGATAGATAGATAGATAGATAGCACAGAAGGCACTCCTCTTTCCCAAATCTAACTGAATTGAGTTGATCAAACTTAAATATTAAATATGTCACTATTTAAATATTTTATAGACTTTATAGACTTATTAAATATAAATACGTATATCTCCTAATCAAAACTGTTTAAATAAAGTGAACAAATTTTAAACGTTACAGCTCTATGAAGGGCCTAATTTTTTTTTTCCAAGATAGATACAAATAGCCTATTATGTCAAAAATGCAATATAGTAGCAGACTTTATAGTCACTCAGATAGATATACACTGGATATATCTACATATTATATATTTATTTTGATAGACTGTATAAATATAGGTATATATATGCATATATTGCGATGGATATAAACATTGCTTATATATTGAGATGGGTGGATAGATATAGAGACAGATAGGCTAATTTACATATAGTATGTCTAAATTGCTATATAGGCTACCTAACCGTATAAATATATAGTGTGTATATATCGCGGTATGTAAATACTATAGACAGACAGAGACTATGGACTATGAAATTGTATGAAAGAAGTGGAGAAAGAGATCAGTTATTATGTGATGGATGCCTTGGCCTGACTGTTGGGTTGTATGGCATGACTTACTTTGCATATGGTGTCTTACCAGACAAGATTCTAAATTTCCAACTGGGAGGCATCAGTGGAAAATCACTGTCTTCAAAAGGCAGCCTGCCATTCATGTTCCCCATAGCAGGAGATCTGAGCGAGCGGTGATACCCTGCGACATCTCTCTGGAAAACGAGAGTCAATCAGCTTTGATGGAGCACATCCTCTATGACAGGCTACTGAAGAGCACACTAATGAACTGGGGGGGGCATCGCTTAGCACATCCGTATGTAGATGGCCTGGACTGAAGGGGGGAGCACTGGATTCTGTGGATGAAGCTTGTGTGTGATGGTACTCTGTAAACACCCGGGTGGGGAGAGGCATGTGTGTGTGTGTTTCATTGTCTTGACGCGACGCCTGGAAAAGGGCACGGCGTTGGGCCCCCCCATGTCTGTCTCTCAGTTCCCCTCGGCGATACCTCCTCCTTAGCTGGGGGAATCGATTAAATATTCATGAGCGTGCATCCAATGGCAGCGCTGGTCTGGCGTTTTTCTCCCAGGGCAGGAAATGGAGGCAGATTCATGCATGGGGGTCCCTGCAGGTTGGCATACAGGGTCAATTGAATAGATGGTTCAAAGGTTACAAAATCTGTATGATGTCCCTCTTCTCTTCCATGCTCGCCTGTCCCTGCATCAGAAGAGGAAAGATGACCAGAGAGAACGGCTGCTTCAGAAACGAGAAGGTTAAAAAAAAAAAAAAAAAAGCTCCTAGCGGCTTGACTCGGCACCCAATTAGAAACTGTTGTGTGGAATGCAAACACATCATATCCTGATGTGTAAATACCCTCACCCACCTGTCTCACCAGGTAGTTTATTTTTAAAGATGTTCTGAGAAAGATGTATGGTATTGGCAACAAATTTCACAACTTTTGTTCGTTTCAAGGATTCTGGATGGCCCAGGTGAATTGAGAGAAGTATTGATTTTCTTTTTTCCCATGCAGTGACTCTGGGATTACCGATTTTCTCATTTATTTTTAAAGGCAAGCTCATGTGTGTTTTTCCCCTTTCCTCTTTTCTTTTTTCCTTTCTGCTCTTCTTTTTTTTCCCTAACAGCAATTGTACCCATTCCTCGCCGTATCAGAATCTTACTTGACCCTGAAAATTTTAATTCTGCTATAGATCACAGCTGCTGAATATTAGCTTTTACAAAAAAAACTAAAAATTTGATAAATAAAATATGGTCAAATCGCTGAATCCCCAAAGGCCAGGGCAGACATTAAAATCAGCGTAGGGGGCAGGAGGAATGGACGAGAGAAGGGGAAATTATCTGAAACACCTGCCCACAACTGAACAGATGCAAAGAAATAGCAGAAGGATAAAATGATCATTTGGAAAGTGGGTTTTTCTCTAAATTGGAGAATACCAGTAATTAGTCTAAAAATAATTCTGTGATTAAATGTTGGACTTTGTCAGATCTACCAGAATCCCAAAAGTTGGCTTCGGCTAAATACACAAAATCCTTTTAAAGCAGATGAATGACTCGACTCTAATTAAGTCTTTTGAAAAAATCTAACAATTCGAGGAGAAGAAAGAAATGCTTCCTATGAACAGACAGGCTTTTAGCAAGACTATCCCTCAGTATTTGTTGTCAAAGGGAAGCTTGACAAAAGTCCCCCTGCATGGCGACCTTTCTGATTTATGCCGTTCATAATTCATAAGGTTTTACTATGTAGCCCAATAGCCACATTTGGTGTTCAAAAAATAATAATAATAATTTAAAAAAATGAAAGTAAAGTTGAAAGATTACAAGAAAGTTCATAACAGGCCTTTTATTAGAATAAAGTCTTAACATGAGATTAAAGTAATTCAAAAATTGTAATAAAATCAAAATGGCCAGATTAAAGTTAAATCTTAATAAATATTAACATAATACAATACTAAAGTAGATAGCAAAGGAATAGTTCACTTAAAAATGAAAATTCTGTCATCATTTACTCACCTTTAAGTTGTTTCAAACATGTATCCCATTGACTTCCATATTTTTTTTTTTCCATACTATGGAAGTCAATGGGGTCCATCAACTCTTTAGTTACCGACATTCTTCAAAATATCTTCCTTTGTGTTCACCAGAAGGTCTGAAACAACTTGACGGTGAGTAAATGATGACAGAATTTTCATTTTTAAGTGAACTAGAAGTTTGTTCTCGTAACTTTATTCTCAAAATATTTACTAATCCGTTTAAATCGTTTTTTTTTTTTCTCAAAATCTTCCGCAGTGCCTCCATCCAAAAGCTTTACAGAAGCCACCCACTTAAGAAACTACATTCAAGGCTGTCTCAGTGACCTGAGTGATTGTTGTTTTATTCCTGTGTGCTTTTAGGTGAGTGTTTTATGCTCAATCGCCCTCTCTAACACAAACCCAGAATTCACTGGCACCTCTCACAAGCATGACTGACAGAACACAGCCAATATTCACAGTTGGCAGCAATTCTCCAAAAGAACCACGCTGCTCTGGCTTACGTTTTATTTATAGCACATACCTGGTAATGAATATCTAGCCACCGTGAATTGCCTGTAATTATTTGCTAAATATGTAAATTGTAATTTTCTAGATGAACTTATTTAGTTTGCTGCATTATTATTATTGTTAAATTCTGAGTGTTTTTTTTTCAGTCATTACCATGTGGCCAATAAAGAGCAAGGCATCCCAGGCAGGAAGCTAAACCTCCCATCATACTGTGCAAATATGAGCAGGAAGGAGGTGAGACCGCTTGACACATTTAGAGATTTCCTTCCAAGCCAAATTATCACATATTTGCACCTTTAAACACCAAATTGAAAAGAGAAGGATCTGGCAGAGCAGTGCTTTACCTTCAGCGATTAGTTTAGCATTCGATCTTACTGATATCTTCATCCTATATGGAAAACCAAAGTGACATTTAAAGTCTGCTAATCAATTGTATCCATTAAAACTCATCTTTGATCACCAAAATTACATATTTAAAAGTTTTTTTCCTTGAAAAAATGTCATTATGCCTTAGCTTGAATGTAACTCTACACCCTTGCCTCATTTAGTATACGCAGTTATATGAATATGCAAATTATCCCCGCCTCCACTCACTCACACCAGCTCAGAGATCCAATGGTTGACGATTACATGTTGACGTAATTGGTTATAAGGCAGTTTGTGACGTCAGAAACACCAGCGATTTCAAACCTGTCTTTTTGAGACTGTCTTTTGTTCACTGCAGTTTTAAAGGATTAGTTTCACTTTAAAAAAAAACTTTTGCTGATAATTTACTCACCCCCATGTCATCCAAGATGTCCATGTCTTTCTTTCTTCAGTCGAAAAGAAATTAATGTTTTTGATGTCATTAAGTTCATAAATTCATTCAACGAACGAAATGACTCAAAATAAGATTCGTTCATTTTGAACAAGTCTTTTTTCGAGTCATTTCGTTCATTCAACGAACAAAATGAACTAAATGACTCGAAAAAAGATTCGTTCATTTTGATGAACGAGTTTGAACAGGAGAGTCACGAACGTGCATCACAGAACAGAGCAGGGCGAGCATTTGTGCTAATAAAACTTAAACTTTTTTATTTATTTTTTAAATGAGAGATGGTTTCGCTAGATAAGACCCTTATTCATCGTCTGGTGTCGTTTAAAGCCCTTTGAAGCTGCACTGAAACTGTCATTTGGATCTTGAACCGTTTGGTTGCCATTGAAGTCCATTATATGGAGAAAAATCCTGGAATGTTTTCATCAAAAACATTAATTTCTTTTCGACTGAAGAAAGAAAGACATGGACATCTTGGATGACATGGGGGTGAGTAAATTATCAGCAAACGTTTTTTTTTAAAGTGAACTAATCCTTTAAGGAGAAAATACTCAGCAATGGTGTTTACTTATGAATTTGTACTCGGTTTGTCTTAAAGCATATTAAAAACACCACATAGACATAATGAACATTAAAAGCTGGATTTTTACCCACAGAGGGACTTTGTATCAGGGTGAATGTGGGTCAGTGGAGGACCGCGTTGCACAGGTACGTAAACAATTGAGGGAGCATATGATAAGGATTGTGAGTTATTCCTTACGAGCATCTTTTAAAGGCTGTGGAAATTTCACATGCCTGGTTGAAGGACATAGCTCTTGAGAAATGTGTTTCTTTGACAGTCAGAATTATAAGGGTCATTTTCAGTGGTGTGTGTTTTTATGCAAGAAAAACATTCTTGGTCAACTGACAATAGAGGAGAAGAAGGGAAGTAAATGAAAGTGAAAAGAATGGAGAACAATTTAAGCAGCAAGAAGTGCAGCTTTTTCTACAAACAAAACATTCAACTCGCTTCTTTTCTGCTTGTTGTATTTTTACAAACAACTCATAAGAAGAAATAAATGCATTTGTGCTTTGCAGTTTAGCCTTGAGAATTCAATGCTATGAATGAAAGTGTTCCTAGTTTCAGGTTGAGTAAGTCTTCCCATCCTTTGTGCTCTTGGGTGTCTGGCCATCGATGTAATGAAGAGCATCTTCATGTGGTCAAAGGAAAGCTGAAGAATGGATTGATCTATTTGTATAAGGTAAACAAGTTTTTTGTATCAGGCAAGTTCTCTTTCACTATATTTGTTCCTCGTGGATGGAATGGGCTTATTATGTAGCTATATGGGTCGTATACCTTTAGAGCAAATAAACACACACAAATAAACGTGTGTGTGCTTTTAATGTTGTTTTAATGTTGTAATAATATTTTACAATATTATTGTTTTTACTTTATTGTTTGTCAAATAAATCAGCATTATTTCAAAAACATGGTAGTACATATTAATAAAAAAAGGAATCCACAATAACATTTTTAATAAAGTTAACCCAAGTGTGCATAAAATCTTTCATATGATATTTAAGTTTGACCTCCGAGAGTGACAATCAACATATTTTAAAGGTTAAGCACCTCTTTATACTGAGGAAAACTTCTTTTTTTTTCATTTTTAATTATTAAAAAATGTTCAGGCTGTATTTTGTACATTTTTTCTAATATTTATTCACTGATTCACATGCAAATCCATATTATAAAATGTATTAGTAACAATTTTAAAATTATTTCTGCATTTCAGAGAACTGTACCGTGAATCTTTTATACACAAATCTCTGTCCAGGTGCTCGCAACGCCTGATGAAATGGGTCTGCGGCGATGCGACTTTAAAGGTGTTCCTGTAGTAGCAGAAGGAGGATGCTGGGAATGGGAGGTCAGAGGTTCAGCCGTCAAAGAGGTTAACTAGTGATGGATGGCAGTCTGTGCTGTGCACAGCACATCTACTGTAGCTTTAACCGCCGAAAAGGCCTGCACACAACACAAATAAATAAATAAACATGCACATCAAAGGAATTTTCAATAAGAAAAACAAAGCCAGAGCACGTTCGCAAACTCACACTTACACACACACACACATACACACGTACACACCCGTGCCAGAAAAAAAAGCAAGCAGCCAAAGGCCTGAAAATGCACACATTAACTGCCTGATAATGGCAGGCTTGAAGAACATGAGACAAAACAAAACAGATTTACAGTATGTGTAATTCTGGATTCAGTTTGAAATGCTGTGATGAAATTTTTGCTGAAACTGATTGATGCCATTCTCTATTGAAGGATAGTGGACTTTTTTGCATCCTCGTCCCAAAAAGTGTCTTGTCATTGCTGGGGTCGTGATTCAGGACACAAGAAATGAAACAGTTGAACCACGACACCATCATAGCGACTGGTACATTTGGTTTATGGAGTAACATTCTGTCACACTTTAGATTATAGGGTCCAATTCTCTCTATTAACTAACCATTAACTTTGACTTTTGCCTCAAACTCGTAATTGCTGCTTATTAATAGTTAATAAGGTAGTTGTTAAGTTTAGGTATTGGGTAGGAATAAAGGATGTAGAATATGGTACTAATAAACAGCCAATATCCTAGTAATACCCATACTAATAAGCAAGTTCAAATTGAGAATTGGACGCTAAACTAAAGTGTTACCGAACATCTTTTTAATGCCTTTTAATGTCACTGTCAGTTACGAAACAATTATTTTTTTTATTGTCGGAAGAAATTGGATTACATACTTTTGTCTGTTTCAGTGTTTGTGTTGTAATGTACAGGTATACGTCATGTTTACATCCTTACATCTCAGATCCTCCTTAAAGGGATACTCTACTGGTTTTTCATATTAAACTGTTATTCCCTTAACTAAGACGAGTTGATACATACCTCTCTCGTTGCTATGGTATTCTGCCATACAATATCCATTTTACACGCTTAGAAAAGCGTAACGTTTTATTTTGTGTCACCGTTCTTGGCTGAGTTACACTACTCTAGTAACTGTATTTAAATAGGGAAAACGTGGAGGTGTTTGGTCGCTTCTCTTCTTGGCACGTATTGAATGAACAGGGCTGAGATAAGATCTAACAAAGGTTCGCGGCAAGACAGCGATTTATTAGTGCACGCACTGAGACGAGAGGTATGTATCAACTCGTCTTAAAGGGGTCATGAACTGGCTTTTTAAATCTCATTATATTGTTGTCTGAGGTAAACTTATGACGTTCGCTTGGTTTTTGCATTCAAAAACATCAAAATGAATAAGTAATAGGCTATTTTCTACACTAGTTTTGAGCCTAGCTGAAAAACGCTTGTTTTTTATGGGCGTCTCGCATTGAAGACTTGGAAGTAAACGCCCACTGCTGTGAGTGGATAACCGTTTTGCATTATGAGTTTCAACTCACCCGTCGCTGCACTTGGGGGAAATTGTTTTGAAAACGTCCAATGTTGTAAAATGGCAACCGGAATGATTCGCCCATACATGTTCGACCCAGAGTCCAGGTGTTGCATAATTCCTGTCAGATCCACTATAGACGGCACAGCACCGTTCTTTACTCTTAATCGGTCTGCAAATCCAGTCTTGTTTACAAAAAAATCATCAGTGAAATGAAGCGAACAGACGGACAATGTTTTACCTCATCAGCTGGAGTGGAACGTCATTAAAAATAAAGTTTATCCATGCACTCCTATTGGAATCCAGAGGAAGCTTATGCAGCGACTGTCTTCTTCCACAACCAGGCACTGCACAATATTTTGTATCGCTCGGTAGCTCGATCCTGTTTGTCATCACGAGGTAGGCCTATGTTATTTACCTATGCGTGTAATGCGCGAATCGGTGGGCGGGGCTAAACCAGCCTTGGTGAAGTAGCATGTGAAGTAGGCGTTGATCTTTTTCTGCGGGGGTGGTGTTTTATCCTCTTTGACGTCATAATTGACCCTTCGCGTGGAGCTTGATTGACAGGTGTTCTAACCAATCATACTTCGCCATCCGCCATTTTGTCCGAAAAAGCAGCCAGTAGAGATAGGAGGATTTGAACTTGGTAAAATGAATATACTGACGCCTTTCCGCGGTTAAAACAACATTACTTCTTATGTTGGTTCATGTTTATTTGATGCTATAAATGAACTAGAAGGAAGAGATGATCGGATCACGAGCAGCTTTAACGGATGCTCTACATCGATCTGTCACGGCACATTAAAGAGCCCCAAAACGGTATTTAATGTTTAAATTTCTTTCAAAAAATGACCACATTTGAAAGCTGAGACTTTGTTTAATATGTTTAATATCAAAAGTAACCGAAAAGTAACCTGGTCTGTCCTGTCTGTCCGCGTGTTGTCAGTCTCCTCTCTGCTCCGCGATGTATTTTTCACTGCGTGAGAACGGTGAACGTGATTTCACCAAGTACCACATGATCCAGGATCAACATCTTTGTTGATCCTGGATCAACTTTCCAATCAACCAATCAGATTTGAGGGACAAGTTTACAGTTTATGTCATGTTTAGGCTTAGAACTAGGATGAAGTACTTAAACATCAGTGTTATTCACCTTTCATTACCCTCTGATTTTAGGGAAAAGTTATGGGTAGGGTTAGGTTTAGGGGTAGGAAGTGGGTAAGGACTACATTTTGGGACAGGAATGTTGATCCAGGATCAACAACATATGTTGATCCAGGACCATGTCTTACTTGGCAAAATCACAGTGACCGCGTGGGAACATGGTGAGAGCATGAGAGCGGCGTAGCTTGTCGGAACATAGCGACAGTAACTAAGGAGGGCGGGTCTTTGCGAAGGGTCAATAGGCTATATGCACGCATAAGTTCCGCATTTGACGCAAGGATGCTCTTCCGTTTCCGGTTGGGGAGATTAAAGCGGAGGAGAACTGAGGAAAACGGGATTATGGCAGAGTCTTCAAAATGTACTGTCCTCTCGTTTCTGAAACGAAACTGTCACATGTTTAGATGTAATTTTATATATAGTTATGTTTATTTCATATAATTTAAAAAAGAAGCATAAACACAACGAGGGGTGTCTGTTTTGTCTGTTTTTGTGACTAACGTTTCTTTAGTATAACCATGGAGTATAAAATTCAATATAAATTCTTGGTATTGCATTGGACTCTACGATCGGCGGAAGTTATCGAGCATCCTTAACCCTTCACCGGAAATACCGCCGTGCATAGAGCCCATTCCCCACTTTGAAAAACGAGTTGTTTGCTGAGGCTGGTGTCAATAAAAGCATTTATTGGACTAACAAGGACGTTTTTAGTTCTGAAACTTACAGGATATTCTTATAATATGATGACCTCTCAGATGTCAAAAGCTCAAGGAAAATTGGTAACACTTTATAATAACTGCACACTATTAATCATTAGTTAAGCATTAGTAAACAGTTAATTCATCATTTATAAAGCATTAATAGACATTAATAAGCAGTTTATAAATACAGCTATAAATGCTTTATTCTTGATTTAAAAGCATATATACTTACCAATTCACAAAATTAACGGAATGCATAGCTGATATAAAAAATTGGATGACCAGTAATTTCCTATTACTAAATTCTGAAAAAACAGAGATTCTAATCATTGGACAAAAAACTTCCTCACCTAATAACCTAGAATACTGTCTAACACTTGATGGCTGCTCTGTTAAGTCTTCGACGTTAGTTAGGAACCTGGGTGTGCTCTTTGATACCAATCTTTCATTTGAAAGTCACGTGTCTAGTATTTGTAAAACCGCATTTTTCCATCTTAAAAATATATCTAAATTACGTCATATGCTCTCACTGACAAATGCGGAACAATTAGTTCATGCGTTCATGACCTCAAGGCTAGATTATTGTAATGCTCTACTGGGTGGTTGCCCTGCACGCTTATTAAACAAACTACAGCTAGTTCAAAACGCAGCCGCTAGAGTTCTTACCAGAACCAGGAAGTATGACCATATTAGCCCGGTTCTGTCAACACTGCATTGGCTGCCTATTAAACATCGTATAAATTTTAAAATATTGCTGATTACTTACAAAGCACTAAATGGTTTAGCTCCCCAGTACTTGAGCGAGCTCTTAACGCATTATAGTCCTTCACGTCTATTGCGATCTCAAAATTCTGGCCAGTTGATAATACCTAAAATATCAAAATCGACTGCTGGCGGTAGATCCTTTTCCTATTTAGCACCAAAACTTTGGAACAATCTTCCTAACACGGTCCGGGAAGCAGATACAGTCTGTCAGTTTAAATCTAGACTAAAAACACATCTCTTTGGCTTAGCATACACATAACACATTATAGA
This sequence comes from Chrosomus eos, assembly GCA_036326025.1. Lineage (NCBI taxonomy): Eukaryota > Metazoa > Chordata > Actinopteri > Cypriniformes > Leuciscidae > Chrosomus > Chrosomus eos. Next base: position 27,566,885 of record CM070830.1, on the reverse strand, counting down.
TTTCTATAATTCAATGTTAGGCTGCATAGATTAGATCAGCCGGAACCGGGAACACTTCCCATAATTCCTGATGTACTTTGTACATCATAAGAAGGATGGCGTCTACGCTAATATTAGTCTCTCTGTTTATCCCGAGGTTTACCGCAGACCGCCGGATCCAGGGCATATCCAGATCTGATGAAGGACCATCACATGGTCACGTCGACACGCATTATCAGGGCTGTGAAGGCCCATGGACAACTCACCACTCATCTCCTCACCGGCCGGATGACCCAACCCAACCAGATGAACTGGATAATATCGTGAAAGTTCTGATCCCATCTGACTCCTGGCATTATGCTGCCTAACTCATAATCATACACTGTTCATTCGTTGGCCAAAGGAGGACTGGCCCCCCGACTGAGCCTGGGTTCTCCCAAGGTTTTTTTCTCCATTCTGTCACCTGATGGAGTTTTGGTTCCTTGCCACTGTTGCCTTCGCCTTTTGGCTTGCTTAGTTGGGGACATTTAATTTTCAATTGAACAATACTATTACAACATTGTTTTCCTGTTATCTCTGTAAAGCTGCTTTGAAACAATTTGTATTGTAAAAAGCGCTATATAAATAAAGGTGACTTGACTTGACTTGACTATATAATGTGTTTAATAATTGTACTTTCATAATTTATTCATGATCAATTTATAATTTCTAAATGATGTATTGCATTATTTATAAAACATTTATTGAAGAGTTGTCAGTGGTTCATAAGATTACTTAGAAAGTGTAAGTAAATGATTAATAAACTATTTAAATGTTCATTCATACATCTTATTATTCAGACTAGTTACTTAATGTGTTAATAAATGCTTTATTACCATGTATTTATACTGTAATTCAGGGTTAATTAGGGTAGTTATAAAGCATTTAGTAGTGGTCAGTTAACTATTTCTGTGAGCTCATCTAAAGTGAGGACTAGTCATGCTTTATAAAGCATTTACAAAGGAGATTTGTCTTGTTTCACTGTGTTGTGTTTGTTTCATTTGTCTGTTTTGAAGAAAAATGAGCCTTTAAATCTCATTTATAAATGCTTTACAAGGCATGAACAGTCCTCACTTTAGATGAGCTCACAAAAATAGTTAACTGACCACTACTAAATGCTTTATAACTACCTGAATTTACTCCATTTACTAACAGTTTCTAAGTGATCTTACGAATCACTGACAACTCTTAAATAACTGGTTTGTAAATAATGCAATACTTCATTTAGAAATTATTAAATGATCATTAACAAAGTATGAAAATACAATTATTAAACACATTATAGATATTCTTGTAAATCAGGAAAAAAACATTTATAACTGTATTTATAAACTGCTTATTAATGTCTATTAATGCTTTATAAATTATGAATTAACTGTTTACTCATGCTTAACTAATGATTAATATCGTGCAGTTATTATAAAGTCTTACCTGAAAATTTAATTTCTCAGTTCATCACCCCTTTAATGGAATAACATAGTTTAATATGAAAAACCAGTAGAGTATCCCTTTAATGAAATCATGCGGGGGGAAAAACATCCACAGATTTTGTCTCGGCTAGATCGTATGTCACACACTTTTAGAGGTAATGTTTCAATGAGCAGTGGATTATGGGATCCCTATTGTCTCAGGAACAAACTGTGGTTTTGTGAGCTTTCCAGTTATCTTTCTAAAGCAACTGCAAAACACATGATTCCCTCATAGTTTGTAAATGCTGCTCCTGCGTGTATTTGTTTTCCTTGACCTGAAGAGTCAAGACCTGGCTAACAATCTCGTGTAGCCCTGCAGCATGGCAATTCTAAGCATAGCATGTTAAACTATAGCAGAGACAGAAAACTAGACACCCAACATGTGTCGGCAGAGATGTTAGCGCCAGATTACAGTGTATGTTTGGATGAAAGTGTTTTGAGTTTGTGTGAGACCTGCAGGACAGTATGAAATATTGAGTGTGCTCAGCGCCGTGGACGAAGGGCCCTGACTCTTTGTCCACACACCGCAGCCGAAGGACCAAAGGTCTAACGTCCCTTCAACAACCACTTTGTGCTGAATCTCCAATGGATCAGTCGGTCAGTGCTTTATTTTTCATATTGCTTGCCTTTTCTTTTCTCAACTTCTCTCTCTCTCTCTCTTAATCAGGGCAGTCCAGGCCACACTTCTGTGACCTGGACTCAGTTTAGTACAGTTGAAAGAACACATCAGGTTGTGCCGCTCTCTCTGAGGGGCTGATATTATGGTACCTTTTACCTGTTAGGAGCTAGTGAGGCATCTTGCCCCTCTATAAATGAACTTCAGAGGGATGTGACTGACAGAAACACACAGTGAGCTCACCTATTTGACTGGCGGCTCTCTCAGACCCTTACCTCTCTTTTTTTCCACTCACTGACTCTGGAGCTCTTTTTGGTCTTAATGGCGCGGTAATGGTTTAAGCAGACCGGCCTACGCCACACTCACATATTCACCGGCTGAATACAAACACACCAACACCTGGCTTGTTAAACGGGCTCTGGACTTGAAAGGTGGAAATCTAACATGCTTTCGCTCCATTTAATGAGTTATTAAATGAATACTTCACTGTAGACTGGAGTGGGTTTGAGGGTATGTTTGTGGGAAAGGGAAAGACAAAGAAATGGGGCTCACGTGAATACTAAAGAAGGCTGAAGTTCTCTAATTTTACTCAATATTTCTTCTATTGATTGTTTTTAGTCAGTAGTACTTGGACTATTTTATTTTGCACATTAGCATGTTAATGTCATAGCAGCGTGTGCTAGTTTAGTGGTGTTTTTTAACACAGTCTCATCCCAAGAAGTCATATATTGACGTCTTGGGACGTCTTTTGACCATACGTCAATATCCGCCTTTTTAGGGTACCCTTAAACGTCGGTAAATGACGATCCTGGGACGTCATACAACTGACGCTTTACCTTTAACGTCAGTAGGTGACGGGGTAGGTTTAGGGGTAGGTTTAGGTCTGGGTAGAGTTAGGATCCGATAACGTCATCTAACCGACGTTTAAGGGTACCCTAAAAAGGCGGATATTGACGTATGGTCAAAAGACGTCCCAAGACGTCAGTATATGACTTCTTGGATGAGACTGTGCTGTGTTTTTACGAAGCAGTCAATCTTGGCATTATTGACAATATACTGTATATGTTTCCATCCACACGTTTTTATGCGAATTAAGTGATATCGAATAAAAAATGCCTTATGGAAACAGTATAATTCGATTGAATTTCGTGAATGTCGACTCAAATGAAATGCGTTGGGTCTCATCGAATTTTTTTTTGATCGATATACGGCTCATGCGATAAACGCTGACGGAAATGTTATTATGGCGCAATCCATTTTGTCTAGCAAAACTTTGTTCGCAAATGTTTGCTTGAATGTTGTGCAAAAATGAATGGAAATACCTTAAAATGTCTCAAATCAATTCAATATACCAATTTGATCGCAAAACAGCATATGACATCATTACGCACAGGTTTTTATTCGCTTTAAATCCGTTGGATGGAAACACACTTTCAACAGCTTTATTCGCATGAGTTGTTTTAACCGAACTTCAGATAATTCGATTGACAAGTGGATGGAAACTTGGCTAATGATTGGATTATCATCATGAACAATCATTTCTTTCTAGATTTTTCTTTAAAAAACGTTAAGTGCGTTGTTAATATCTTTTTTCATGAACAATATGTAATAAAACATTTAAATAGTTTAAATAGTCATAATAGTGACACGAAATAGCTCCGGCACTGCAGTCCAGTTGGTCCGGCAGTAACTTGTCTCAATATATCTGACGAAACAGAGTAGTGGGTGAACGTGATTTCACCAAGTACCACATGTTCCTGGATCAACATCGTTGTTGATCCTGGATCAACTTTCTAATCAACCAATCAGATTTGAGGGACAAGTTTACAGTTTATGTCAGGTTTAGGCTTAGAACCAGGGTGAAGTACTTAAACATTAGTGTCAGTCACCTTTCATTAAACTCTGATTTTAGGGAAAGGTTATGGGTAGGGTTAGGTTTAGGGGTAGGGATTGGGTAAGGACTACATTTTGGGACAGGAATGTTGATCCAGGACCATGTCTTACTTGGCAAAATCACGGTGACCCAGAGGGTGCAGGTATGACGTCAAAACCCGGAAGTCGAATTCGCTGCTGGTTCCTTCGAGATTTTCCTATAGGGTTTTTCAATTTCTGAGTAAAATAAAGCCTGTAGTTAACATAAGTTGACAATACTTCAACGTTTTGTTCTACAACGTACACTGCACACACACTGAAACCCAAATGGTCTTATCTAGTTACTTATTAAAAACATACATTATCAGAAATGAACATAACTGCTGAACATTTTGGCTGAAAGAGAAACCTGACCGTAAAATAACACATACTTGTGTGGAGTATGCTTTAGCTTTAACATGGTAGAAAAGTGAAGTAAGAGACCGTTCCGCACGTTTCTTGTGTTTCCCAGGCTTTAATGGTAATGAGAGTCAGAGGGAGTCTTTCTCAGCTCTAATAACCTGTATGATGACACTTTATCTGTAGTTTGTGCATATAATCACTAAACTAAAGGGGGCGACCCCAGGGGCAGAGGTTCACTGCCTGACATTTGACATCTTCATAATTAACTGGGAAGGTCTGATCTCTTCCTTCAAATGACGTGCATATCTACTCCATTTAATATGCTTATAAGCAATATGTATTATTCAAACATGCAAATGAAGGCTGGTCAGAAAACAGACTTTTTGACACAGGTTTCACAGTTGTCGGCAGTAGTTACCCCAGCCTGATAATGAACGCTAGTCCATCTGGAATTACCCAACCACATAATGACTGAGGTGGTGTTAACCCCCTTTATTAAAAGTCAAAACTGTCAATGAACTGACTCTTCCATCTTTCTTTTTTCCCAATTATAATATAGATTAGTAAATTATGTACACAGGTTAAGTGTTTGATTTTCAAGACACTTTTGTTTACTTAAGTTGTTTGCTTGCTTCACAGCCAAGGCGACATGATGATGGGAAAACATAGATTGAAATTATATGAGAATTATTTTAATGCTTTTTGCGTTCTCCGCAAAACTATTGCGTTCCACGGTGAAACTTTCTATTCTCTCGCAAAATATCTGCGTTCTCTTGCAAAAGTATTGTCCCCTGAAAAAATGTTTGTTCGCATATAGTTTTCTTCGCATTAGTTTTTTGATAGTGCAAAAGCATTGAAATATATTTGTTACTCCCATCTCTTTTTTTTTTTTTACCATCACTTTATCTCTTTAGGGGCTTCGTAGGTTGCCAATTGACATCCAATAAAAAAATCTGGTTACTGAAGCAAAACCAGTTGAGAAACACTGCGCTAGAGGTATGTTTATTTTGGATATAAAATACAGTACATCTGCATGTTTCCACTTACAATCATTTTTAGTTGAACATAGTCACTGTCCTCAGAGGTACTCCTCATTTAGAGTCCGAGCATGGAGATGGTCAACCACTTCTATGGTCTGAAGTGTTTGGAGGAGTCTGCAGTTGTTTTTTTGTAAAGCCGAGCTTTTTTAAAGAAGTGGTTTTGAGTCGGGCAGAAAGAAAGACTCTTTAATGTGCTTTTTTTGGGGATGCGTTAGTGTAAAGCACAGGCTGCTGGCTCGGCTTTGGCTTCACTGAGCCGGTAACCAGTACATGAGCCTCTTGTCCTCACCTCAGCCTTCTGAAAGCTGTCTGTCTCCTGCTCACACTCTAGAGGTGAAAAAGACACGGAGGGTTAGAACACAAGCACACGCTCTATTGCCTCTGCCAAAAGGGTCTTTCTGGGACAAATTATTGATGAAATATAATGTCTTCAATTATTTATCTTTTCACTAACAGCATTAGTCAACTCATTCCATTCAAACTAAATAATTTGTTGATAATTGATCCTTATTGGGAAAGAGCATTACACTTCGACACATTGCTTATCCAGCTCAGTTTGTGCTGCAGACATAAATGAGACTGTAGATCATTTGTTTACAGAAATTATTGTATGCATTATTAGGCATGATAATGACTGACTGCTACTTTCTGCGTAATTGTTGCTTAGTTATATATATATATATATAGCTTTGACAAATCAGCTTTCACAACAACTGTTTAGTAGTGTGGTGGTAGGTGTTAGTGTATAGTATGTGGTGTGTTGAATCTGTGTGTGTGTGTGTGTTTGTGTGTGTGGGTGTGTGTGTGATTGTGTGTGTGTTTTTATGTGTGCGGTTCGTGTGGTGTAGGTGTGTGTATGGGTGTGTTGGTTGTGTGTGTGTGTGTGTGTGTGTGTGTGTGTGTGTGTGTGTGGTGTGTGTGTGTGTGCGTGCGTGCATGCGTGCGTCCTGGTAAACCCTACCCTACATTATGGGGACAAAAAAAGGGATGACAATATCCGAAATCCTTGTCCTTGTGTGGACATATTTTGGTCTCCATGAGGGGAAACGGCTTATGAATCATACTAAGTGATTTTTTTTTTAAATGTAAAAATGCAGAATGTTTTCTGTGATGGGTAGGGTTAGTGTATGGGGTTAGAATATGCAGTTTGTACAGTAGAAAAATCATTATGTCTATGGAAAGTCCCCATAAAACATAAAAATGTGTGTGTCTCTCTAATAATACTACTAATGATGTCTAACAACAACTGCAGTAAATATTATGTTTTGTAAACCATTGTTTTATGGTGATATTTACTTTGGGCCAAACCAGCAACTGGTTTCTCCCTTTTTTCAGTCAGTTTGTCCATAAAAATAACTACCACTTCATTGTCAGTGTCTTTAAGATATTGAGACAAACCATTCTGTATTGAGTGAGTGCATCTCAATATCGGCTCATGTGCCAAACTGAATAATTTCCTTCCAGGGTCTTTTAAATAGGAAAAAAGGGGTGTAGATGGAGAATGATGGGGAAAAGAAGCAGGCCGTAGAAAAGCAGTCCACATTTTGTTTACTTCTGGAGCTCATTGCAAATATCGAGCAGGATCGACAGCTTCTCCTCTTTTCCTTAAAGGATGTAAACATTTGTAAATTCGGGCTCACATGTGTCGAGGTGGATCAGTTTCCCCCGTCCACGGGGGTTTATTGAGTATGCTATTGTTGATCTGCGGGTAAATCCCTGCATGCCCCCTCAATGCCTGGAGCCAGCCCCCAGCCCCTGATGCTCCCCGCTGCGCCCCTCTCTCTCTCTCTCTCTCTCTCTCTCTCTCTCTCTCTCTCTCTCTCTCTTCTCTCTCTCTCTCTCTCTCTCTCTCTCTCTCTCTCTCTCTCTCTCTCCTCTCTCCTCTCTCTCTCCTCTCTCTCTCTCTCTCTCTCTCTCCCATCTACCTGGCCAGAGCTCCTCTTCTTCCACCCTTTTCTTTTTCCACTTCTGACGCTATCTGTCCGGCCACTCATTTGGTCGTATTTCCTATATCTAGCTCTGTCCTATAGTGCGCGATAGGCAAAGCACATCGGATGTGAAGGCTGTTCCAAAATAGGCACATATCATTATGCTGCCTCCTGAGATACCTTGTCTGATCACGTTCATCCTTAACAAATGCAATCCCAGAATGCATAGCAACAAAGTAATGGAAAAAAATAAATCAAAGATGGCGGTCAATGTGAGTGAATATAATTTATAATTTGAATATAATCAAAATTGTGTATATTTATGATTTATGATATTGTAAAATAAGTTAATTAAATATATACACTACTGTTTAAAAGTAATATTTTGATATATTATTACAATTTGAAAAAAATAGTTTTAAAATGTAATTTATTACTGTGATGCAAAGATGAATTTAAAGCAGTATTAATTTTCAGTGTCACATGAGCCTAATATGCAGATTTGGTGGTCAAGACACATTTCCTATTATCATCAATGTTGAAAAAAGTTGTCCTGCTTAATATTTTTGCGGAAAAGTGCTATTTTTTTTCTTTGAATAACGGAATATTCAAATGCATTTATTTGAAATAGAAATCTTTGGCAACATTATAAATGTCTTTACTGTCACTTTTGATCAATTTAATGCATCCTTGCTGAATAGTTTTATCATGACTTGTATTCCTGTCAAGTCGCCTGTATTGAAATCATCCCTCGTGCGATCCATATGAGGAGCATTATTGAATGACTCTCAAAGTTTCTGTCTTTATAGACTGTTCCGAGTGAGTTGCTTATGATGTTTCAGTTTGGAGGCAGTAAGGTTTTGAAACCGAGCTTATTCGTCTCAGTAGTGTTCTGTCTTTGTCTCCCCATCTTGAAGTGATCATTTCATACCGTTTGCGTGAATCTGTGAATCCCACACTGTTCTCATTGCTGCAGTATTTGGAGTTGTGATGACACAGTGCCCATGGGAACTGTGGGAAAGCTCATGCGGTGAGTATCATCACTATGATTGAAAGCTGTTACATTCGTAGCATGCCCAACACAACTATACATCATTTCGTCTGGTTTGGGCGAACCATATTTTACTATCTTTTGTTATTTTACCAGGTGAACTGATTTTATCTCATTTAATCGAATTTCCTTTTAAGCCAGAGTTTTCTTTATATGTGCTTCACGAGACGACGTCGTTCTGCGATAAGTATAATGTCATATCGCTATCTTCCCATTACATCTCACGTCTTCTGATCTTAATGCAAAAACCCACTTGTGTTGTCATGAGCGAACGAGGCCATTTTGGTCTGGCAGTGTTCCATTAGACTTTTCCCCTCCTCTCTCCTTTGTCTTTGTCTTCTCCCATCTCTATTTGTGAGTCAAATCCCCCTCAGGTTTAGCCTAGGCTTTGTTATCCTGGAGACTGTGCCCTCTCCCCATATATTTCAACTAAAGGTTGGCAGAGACTCCAGTCACCCGAGGGAACTGCTGCGGCCAGTGGAGGTTCACTCTTAAAATAAAGGTTCTTTATTGCCGTTGATGGTTCAGCGTAGAAGCTTTAACATCCATGGAACCTTTTCATTCCACAAATGGTTCTTTATAGGGGATAATATTAAAACATTCTTCACACTAAGAAAAACATGGTTCAATGTTCACTGAAAGGTTTTTTGGGGAACCAAAAAGGGGTCTTCGATGGCATCACTGCGAAAACCCCTTTTAGAACCTTTATTTTTAAGAGTAGGGCATATACCTCTTATTAGAAGGATGACGACACACACAAATGAATATTATGTCATTTATTTACCCTCAAGACTTTCCAAACCCGAATGACTTTCTTTCTTTTGTAGAAAACAAAAATGTTTATATATATATATTATATATATATATATATATATATATATAATATATATATATATATATATAATATATATATATAGTGGTCCACACAAGTGTACTATTTACCAAGTCTTCTGAAGTCATACAACAGATTTGTGGAAAACTGTATTTTACTGTATAATACTGTATTATTCTAATTGTACAGCACTTTGGTATAACATTTTTTGTTTTTAAATGTGCTTTATAAATAAACTTGAACTTGAAGTAAAGTTATGTTGATATCTAAGATCTGATTTTGTTTTAGTCAGATCTGTTTAATGAATCAATTGAACTTGTTCATGAATCTGAACTGAATGAATTGTCAGTTCGAGTTCAAATCAATGACGGTGGCTAACAGCTAACTGGAGGGGAAGATTTTCAGCGAATACTAACTTAAATATCAGTGTGTATTTATATCAGCTGTTATATAACTTCAGAAGACTTACGGTATAGCACATAGGTCTACTTTTATGGTGCTTTTGAATTCATTATAGCCGTATGTGGAAAAACAAGGAGTAGTCCATTAATTCAAATGTCTTCCTTTGTGTTCCTAGAAAGAAAGAAAGTCATACAGATTGGAAATGACATGAGAGTGAGTAAACAATGACGGAAATTTCATTATTTAGTTGAACCAATCCATTAAGGAGCATGGTTTTGTCCCAGAATATGTGCTTGTTGTGAAGTTACTAGCAGTATGTGTTTTGGAACAGGAATGTGAAATTTGAGTCACATCGGACAAGCAAACCCCAAACCAGATTTATTTTCCGTTAACACTCAGACCTGCCGGCCACTTTGGTCCAAGTTTGTTCTATTTTGAATCCCTGAACCTCTGCGGTATGGGAGCGCATGGGTTTTGCATCTGTTTGTTAGTACGTTCAGCTGGACACATTGTCTCGCCAACACCTTCCAACGTTACCCAAACACAAACAAGAGAACATTTCTTTCTCTGTTCCCCTTCCTCTATTCCTCTCTCCCTCACTATTTCTCCTCCCTTCCCTTTCTTTCCCGTCATTTCATCTTATTAAAGCACATGGATTGTCACCGTTATTTACCAAATATAGTCTGACAAAGAAGAAGTGGGAATTTTTACTGATTGAAGATCAAAGTGGCAAAGTCTCCTCCTCAAATCCCGCCCTTTCTATTAGAGCCCCTTAAGAACAGAGGAAAACATCAATTTCTCACACATCAATGGCGGCTTCATAATCAATTGAAAAAGACACTTGTATGGGGATGCAAATCTTATCTTTGTCTTATTAAAGCTTTTAGAAGATACATGCCAGGATTTAATGTTATTAAATAAAAGAGGTCGGTTTTTTAATCTAAAGATGCAGAGGCGTTAGTAATGGTCTAAATCAAAGCCTGGGGAGTCTCTTAATAACCAGTAGAGTTTTCCTATCCTTATTAATATTGATAAAATATACTGTGATGTGATCTCTGTGCTTATGATGCATTTTGGAGATGGTTAATGAACAAAAATAGGATGTGGGATTCATTTCCCAGCGAGAGGACGGCACTGGCGACCCGGGTGGAAAATGAGTTTTTGCTCTGAACATCAATATGAACAAAAGCTCTTGCTACTATTGTTGCTTTAAAGTGAGCACAGACCTCACTGCTTTTCAACAGCCGAGCTTCATTCTGGAGTGGTTTGTGTATAAATATGCCTTCTTGTGTTTGTTCAAAATATAAAAAGACAACTGCTTTGCCCTTTGACTCGCCTTTGTTTCGGGTCATGAATTGCTTTCTGGAAGTGTAATGAGTCGATTTTGTAGAAACTTGAGCTCAAGGTTGTTGCATGCAGAAAAATCGTCATTAAAGATCCCAGGGTGACACATTCTAATTAGTGAATCACATTCATGATGCTCCTCGGATTATGCGATTTGAGACATTAAATACACACACACACACACACACTGTGCTAAAATGCTAACTCACTTCCGCGTTTTGGCCTACAAAGTGACGTCATAACTTCGGCACTCTATGGCATTGAAATGCATTTGAAAAAAAGAAAAAAACTTCAGCTTTATTTTTCAAAACAAAGCAGTTGAGATGCATTTTTTGATTGGTATTTGCTTAAACTGTCTGAGCTAAAATGCTAGCCAGATCGATTTTTTTGTTGTTGTTGCATTCATTTCAAACTAAGCCCTAGTAATGAAGACCCTATCTACGGCTCAGCAGAGAACCACATTTGAGATTCAATGGACTCCTTTTTCAACAGACTTTCCCATCCCTGTAAAGAAATCCCTGTAATATCAAATGTGTCTCCTTTAGAGTTTCAGAAAAGATCTAGCCTGTTTTATCCACATTAATCTCTATACTCTAGGTGATGATACACAGTGCAACTTTTTGAGCAATGTTGACGGGCAATGTTGCTGTCAACGGGCAACCAGATGAGACACAGGGCCCACGACCAATCTAAATTATCCAGATAGAAATATATTGACATTTTCAATGGGAAAGTGCCCAAGAAACAATCGCTCGGCAAGATCGCCCAGCAACATTGCTCAAAAAGTTGCCTTGTGTATCATCACCTTTACTGTATGTCAACAATTGTCATATCTGTTTCTATTTGAAGGAGTTTCAGAAGACGAAGCTGAATAAAACCGAACTGAGACCTCCATCAAGTCTCCTGAGGTATGAAAGAGCAACCTGTGTCTATTTCATTATGGATTGTTTAAATGCATTTAGAGCATTTAATCTTGTTATTTAGAATGGAGCAGTTCATGATGTAAAACCAATTCTTCTGAGACTAATATCCATATACAGTTCAGCCCCACATGCACTATGATCTATGATAGCTGTCAGCCATTGCCTCTACTGCGTTGAAAACTTTTCCTGCTCTTTCTGCCTGGGAAACTGCCTGCTGTTTCCTGTATCTTGCTCAGGAAGAAGCTTTTCAGATGCGTCCTTGAACTTAAAAAATGAGAGGGCCTCTGTTAGAACAAATGTTCTGCAAATAATACACCCATATGAGGTCACCAGCAGAAAATAGGGTTAAAATAACAGCAACTATACCAGTATGTGTATACATTTTGCCTTTTATTTTAGGTTTCCTATCTCAAAACTAAAATTCTCACAATTGTAACGCCCAGTTATATTTAATTTTCAGCATTCCGCTTGGGGCACAGTTGAGCTCGCAAGCCTTTCAATGTAGACTCCATTGACTATGAGTGTACCACTAGTGGACCTTTCTTTACAAGAGCTAAAATCGATTGCATGTGCTCTGTTGTCAGCTCAGTTTAACAAATTTGGCTGTGTGTGCGGACGGAAAATACATATTTGGGACTGACCGCGAGTCCGAACGTGAACGAGAAATATAGGCTGAAATACTCTCCATGTTGTCATTATCATGTGACCTACCAGTGTTGGTTGCGTTGCTTTTTCTTAAATCCTCCCCTGTGGCCTCATGGGATAGTATGCATCTGTCCATCGCATGCACACTTCAGAATCTCGCAGGAAGTCGGTCATCAGGGTACTTTTAGCTTTTTTATGAGTGCTGTGAATTTGGACATACTTCTTTTGTCACGTGCTGTTTTTACTATATAGTAGTGAAGTATGTAATTTCGGACACACCGCCTGTAGGAAGGGACGTAAGCCAGCTGACAGAGATGTCATTTTAGCACGGCATTCAAAAACATCAACAACTGGAGGATGCCATGATAGGTGCCGTCGGTTCATCTATAGCTGTTTTCCATGTTTGTGCAGTTAGTTAATGGCTTTTTTAAAAAAATGTGTTTGCCGGTGTTTCGTATGGCATGCATTCGGCCAATCAACATACACTTACTGTACGTCACTGGTAGTTCCTATTGTGCTGGCTTACACTCTGAAGTAATTTAGTCCCCCCACAAAAGGTGTCCCTATAACTAAAATCGTTCCCAGTTCGGTTGCGAATACGCCAAAAAGCTGATGCCAATATAGGAACTATATATGAATACGTTCCTCGAGTATTTTAAATGGTTCTAGGCTTCACATTTGAAACCCATATGGAATATTTGCAAGAGTTCAATCAAATACTTGAAAAATAAAAACATTTTAACGGTTTCAAACATGGTGTTTTTGTTGTCATTGCAATAAGATTTCATGAAATTGTTAATTCAATAGTTAATGTGATACTTTATCACTTGATATTAAAATCAACAAAATCCATAACACACAAATGTCATCTAACTGGACAAAAAGAATTATTTCATATATTCAGTTTGTTAGTGTAAACAACTTTTTGTGCCAAAAAATGTCTCTATTATCATCTATTTCTTTATTATTACAATAGTTTTTTTTTATTCTTTCATTTTTATGAGTTATTTGGAGTTCTATATAGAACCCAAATGAACTTATTAAGAGTGCCAGCTGGTGTTTGGCCCCTTTTTGCTCCAGTTTCTGTGCTTCTCTAAAGCCAAAAAAGATACTCAACAAATGCAACTAATCTATTATAGAGAAGCACTCATAAATGGTAAATATTTGGATAACAGAGAGTACGGCAAGCTAAAACACGAGCATTGCAAAGATCCCGATGACTGTATGTAATCATACAGTATTAAGGTTTTTGTCTTTACGACAAGCCGTTGTTGACTTTAGTTTAATTTATACAGACTTTATGAAAACTGTGGGCAGGAATCGACTGTCTGCTGAGAGAGAGCATTTGATGCAGAGGCTGTACTCAAGAGATAACTCTAAGGTCATAGGTTCATTCTCTGAGTAATGTAGGTTTGGTGTGATGTCAGAGAGTTTCCTCTGTGTGTGCCTTGGCTCCAACTTTCGATGTGACTACCGAGTTTAAGAGATGTGAGCACATACATACACACTGATGCACTGCTTCAGGTGGATACATGTTTGTATTGCTCCAAACCCAAACCTTGATAAATGTCTGTCGCGTCCATGTATGAAAACGGCTGCTGTTTGTTTTGGAAAACAGATTCAGTGCTCCTCCTTTCCCAAATATTTCCCACTATGGAGTATCTGACGGACTCCAGGGGTGAGAGACATGTTCAGATGTAGTTAAAGGCATGGATAGGACTGCAATGTTTTAATTTACAAGTACATGTTTCCATCCACTTCTTTTTATGCAAAATGTGTGATATTGCATAAAATAACAATGGATGTAAACAAAAAGATGCGCATAAATTCTAAAAATACGTACGCACTCAGTTGAGTTGGATAATTTTATGATGGAAACACGTTTACCAAATAAATCTCTCGATGAACAAAAAACTCATGTGACATTGCCTCAACAGAGGATATGATTGGATAACTGGACTAACCAGCGGACCAATGTAGTTATTCTGAAATGCCAGAGCCAAAGTCTGTCGTCAAAATGATTTGGTTTAATTCCCTCCCTGAACTGTTTCACACGATTGCGTTCACAAACACCTTGCTGAACGCAAGATAGCATGACAGCGTTTCATCTGTGCGCTCTGAGGCACAAGTCATTTATGATGTAGGATAAAAGAGCCACAGTGGCTTCCTTTTTTATTACAGATATTTTGTGCCAATTTCCCAAGAAGTGACGATTTTGTTCTCTTGAATGGATGGAAACTGGGCTTTATACGCAAATGTTTTATGCGATATTCCAATTTTGCGCACAAGTTATGGACACATAATGGGATGGAAACATAGCTAGCTGGAATACAGGTTTATAAGATTAAATGTTGATGTGGCAATCCAAGTTTCAAGATTCTCAGAGCCAAATAAATGACACATCTCTTAGTCAAATCCTGTGTTTCATAAAATAGAAAGGAAAAGAAAGATGCACTGTTTGCCTTTGTTTGGAACTTTAATAATCTATTAACTTTTCCATTCCATCAAAACTAATTTACTTGCACACAAATGATCAGCGTGACTTTGTTCTGACTGTAATCTTTTCAAAAATGCTGAGGATAACTCAATTAGCTTGATTCTGTTTTTCAGTCTGCCCTTAAAATATACATTATAAAATGAAACTTTGCATAATGTTGTAAAGAAAATAATTTCCCTATTGTTGGTCTGAGCCTGCAAAACATGAAGATCCATTAGAATCGCATAATTGTGGTTAACCAACTCATTATTCACAGGATAAAATTCAACTGAACTCCTACAGGGAAAAAATGCTAAAATTGTGCGCATACGGCTCTCTCACAATGGGGAAATTTGCAATTGACTAAATGCGAAAAGGTTAAATGCCAAGTTCCACTTGTAAAAACTAAAAAACTTTTTTTTTTCTCATCCTTTTTTTGTTTTATTCAACTAGCTTAGAGGGGATCTGGCATAAATCAAGTTGTATTCACTATTAACCCAGCTTTAAAAATGCACATATTGTTACTCTGAAAACAACCGGGAAGACCATTAAGAGAGCCCATAATATGCTAATTAAGAACAGAGCCATTTCATCCAGCGCATGAACACACAGGCATTGTGGGTAATTAACTGCTTGCACAGACGCAAAATCCTACCAGGTAACATTTTGCACTGAACACAGTATAGAGATAAGGGCAATGTACAGAAATCATATTTTGCACGGAACAAATCGTTTTCTATTTTTGTTTACTTAAACCTGATCAAATATTGGCGCAGAGAGAATAGGTCAGTCTGAACCGTGTTTTAACACCTGGATTGGTCATAGGTTTAGGTCCAGCAGGAGACTAAATAGAGCAAGGTTTGGCTTAGCAAGGCTGATAAAACGCACCCAATCTTAGTGAACTCTCAGTAACCTGCTGAGGCAATCCAGGGAGATGCTAGCTAGGAGCTCAGCTGCTTTGGTCTGGTATCTGCAGGCTCCAGACTTCTGAAGTCAAAAAGCAATGGGGCATCTTTCAGCTGCTGACAGCACATTTTAAATACTGAGCGTTATTGTTCAATCGTATTGACACTATATAAGGATGTCTATGCCATAGATCTAATATTTATTATAATTTCAAAGAGTTTGGGTCATGCTGCATTTTCTGTATTTTGGGGGATTATTATCCCAAATAATTAATATATAATCTGTGCTATGATTTGTGAAATGTGAAAATATTTATATATTCTGTTGCCGGTTGTTATATTGCTTGTTTCGTAATACATGGTTGCTTATATTAAAATAAAATGTTTTTCTTGTACAGTGCGAACATTTTATTTGCATACAATTTATACAGTATTTATATTCATAACCCCCCCATGTATTATATTATAAGGGCTACACTACAAGGTCAGTTCAAATAACGTTTCTACAAAATTTATAAATTGATATATCATTAAAAAAGGTTCAGTGGGGAACCCTCTTGGCTCATTTTTAACAAAAATGCTTTATGCCAAAAAGGTTCTATATAAGGAGAAATGTTTTAATTACATAATACATTCATGTTTATTGTGTTATTTAATTGTTTTAGTGATAATGTATATTTACAAGCTATATTATTCAATTCATACAATTAAATTAAAATTGCCTGACAGAACCTTCCAAGAGTGTATTTCATTCAATTTTACCGTATAGTTTTGTATTAATTTCATAATCTTTTATTATTTGTATATATACTTATATATGTATATGCTTTATTTAAATCCAAAACTAACAAAACATCAGCTAGAAATGCAAAAAAGTTTGCCCTCGCATTTTTGCTGAGAAGAGACGTGAGAGAAAGGATATTCAACCCCCACCCCCTTGTCTTTATTCATAATGAATACAGGTTATCTGGCCTCAATTAGCCCGTCTACGCACACTCCAGCCTGTCTCAAAACCAACCCATTTCTAGTACTGGCATATATATATATATATATATATATATATATATATAATATATATATATATATATATATATATATATATATATATATATATATATATATATATATACAAATATATACACAATATGATACAGTGCAAAAATAACTTGTATATATTAGGGTTTTTGTGTCTAAAATTACACACACACAATAAATAATATATAGCCTATATGCCCATTTTAGGCACACAAAAATGATTTTTTTTTTTTTTTTTTTTTTGTAAAATCAAAGTGTCAAGCAGTGATTATTGACCATTTTCAGTTTAATCACTGGTGAAGTGCAAATGGATAGAAACAAAGATGTTGACACAATGAAAACATTTCAGTGTGATTATACTGTGTAGAATAATGTCAGCCTGTTCTGCAATTGATCACATTTTAAAACACCGATAAAAACTACGTCATTTAAACGATTGCTTCATATTTTCCCTTGCACAGTAAATCTTTTTAAGTAAAATAGTTTTGAAGTGATCGTGATGTTAACATAAATAGGTTTGATTTCGAGCAGTACAGAGTTTATTCTCATTTGAGTTGAAGTTTGTTATTCCAGCCCACTAGCACCTCGTAAAACAACTGCAGAAAATAAGGAAGCCGCTATGATTCTAGCTGTGCACCGTTTCACTGCTCAGATACACAGACTACCACACAAGTGCCTTCCGCCTATTTTTCCATTCATTCCTGTACAAAATCAAACAGGGGCGACTCGCTTTAACTGTCCTGCTCTTCACCAAAAGCTCTTTTCCTCTCCCTCTCTCTGTTTCTCTCGCGCGCGCGCCCGTTCTCTCTCTCTTTCGCTCTCGTTCAAGCCCTTTTCCCCCTCCAGTACTTTTTCCTGCCCCTCTCTATTTATGAAAACGTCACTTCAAGTCCCTCCCTGTTTGAATCTCATTAGTTTTTTTCTTGTGTGTTTCTCCCTGTCAATAATCCCGAATCCAGACTCTCTCTATTTCCATCCCTCTCTATCTGTCAATCAGCGCCGCCTTTGAACTGAAAACCACTCCGACCAACTTCAACTCCCTCAATCCGAGCGCCTCAGCTCCGTCTCCGGCTTCTGTTTCTGCCAAGATTGCCCTCTTCTTTTTGAGTTTTGAACACTCACCCAGCCAAACGCCACTGCGAGTCCCTAAACTTAAAACTCGGGATTCGGGGATCACACCAAGATCAAGGGTTTAAAAACTTTTGGGTGTTTTGGCCCCCCGCAAAATTAGCGCTCCTCGGGAAAAATGCCGCAGCTGAACGGCGGTGGAGGGGACGATCTGGGTGCGAACGATGAAATGATTTCCTTCAAAGACGAAGGCGAACAGGAGGAAAAGATTTCGGAGAACTCTTCAGCAGAAAGGGATTTAGCAGATGTCAAGTCTTCTCTTGTAAACGAGTCGGAAACGAATCAAAACAGCTCTTCGGATTCCGAGGTAAGTGACAAATAACTGCGAATCCGCGACTTGTCCAGAAGTTTTACTTGCACATTTCTTGTTTAAACACGCTGCTAACTAGCTAACGATCTCCTCGCTGTGATTATTCAATGCATTCCCTGTGTTTCGTTGCATTTCAAGGCGGAAAGACGGCCTCCGCCTAGATCTGAAAGTTTCAGAGACAAAACAAGAGAAAGTTTAGAGGAGGGTGAGTGCTTGTTTTCTCTAAATCATCTTTTTGCACAGGACAACGACACTGTGCATCGGTTCCGTTAGCCTCTGCACATACGTACAAAGTTTTTGGGAATGTAACTTAAACTAAAACTTTTCCTCTTTTTTCCCCCCCGCCATGTTAGCTGCGAAAAGGCAAGATGGAGGGCTGTTCAAGAGCCCACCGTACCCGGGCTATCCATTTATAATGATTCCCGACCTCACGAGCCCGTACCTCCCGAACGGATCGCTCTCTCCCACCGCGCGCACAGTAAGTGTTTTTAACGTGTTTCTGCAGCCACATGCACGTAGCTAAAGCACCACGTCCATGTATAGGAATTGCTTTGGTAGGCTAGTGAACTTCTGCCACAATTCACTCTGAGTCTGTACTGTACAGTGGCATGCCGCTCGCGCGGTTACACTGTCGCCCTGAACGAGCGCTGCCCGCGAGGCGCGAGCGCGTGGACAGACCCGCGCGAGCGGCAAGTACAGTGGAACGCATGATGTGCTTTCATGACGTGCACAAACACACAGCCACAGCTACTTTTAACTCCGTTGTTATTATTTATTTTAATTTTCCTCGACTATATGTGCCTACTTTCCAGGTGATCTTTGCTTCATATTCTGCGATTTTAAAATAGGCTATTATTAATTTTAATGGGGCGTGTAACCCACTTGAATAACTAGTGGATTTACTCGTTTGTTTTAAACGGGACGTTTAATGTACAGTAGCGTATGTTCCGGAATTTCTACAACTGAAATGTACGAGAATGTTTAATAATAATGCCATCTTCCCTGTTTTTGTTATTATCATAATCGTTGTTGTTAAAAATAAGGCGTTTCTGATATTTAATATTTAACCATACCTACACAAATATAAAGCTCAATTTTAATTGAAGCTTTAATATATTTATATAAAAACAAAGTGATGCCATAATTATGATCTGCGTTTTTTCTGCCACTTTGAATTGAAAATCGAGTAAAAATGATAAAGTATTGTCAGTTTAAATTATGCAAACATGTGTTGTACAATGTGCACATAAATAAAAAACATTAGTCATTTATCTGTGCTAATTTATGAGTAATTTATCCTAGCTTAACAGAATGTCGATTTGTGTTATTTAAAGAATTGAATGCACATAAATGTTAATGCCAAAGAGCATCGTGGGAAATGTTTATGGTAATTAGTGGAAGTCAGTCAATAAATTTGTGATCGTCAGAATGAAAGCACAATATTGCTCATACCACCCTTGACATGAGTGTAGTACAATATTAGTGTCAGAAATATTTAAAAATCAATAAACATTTGCTTTAAATGCATACTAAATATAATATATTTTATGTTTGCATTAACATTGTGTCATGGCATGATTGAGTTTTTGTTTAGAGCATGCAATAACATGTAATGTGCATTGTACAGTATTTCAGTGTTAATATTGTTTATTGCATAGTTGTCTGGCACCAGGAATATTTTTTGCTGATTTAGTAGGTAATATATATATATTTTTTATGTCATTGTTGTAGAAATAACATGAGGATAAGGAATATTGTGCAGTAGGACCTTGCTGTCATTCATGATTTTCATAATCAGTTCTAGGTTTAATCTGAAACGTGAAGGTACGCTTTATGACAATGACATGTGGTGTACCCTGAAATTAAGTAAATGACTACATTCAAAATGTACAGCTCTGAAATTTTGGATTCAGCTCTTTAAAAAAAAAAGGCATTCTCCTGTTTTTAGCATCAGTGTGACATTTTTGTAGAAACATCTCTGACTGTTATCGCGTGCTTCTCGAAACCAGCCTTTTTGCTGAATCTCTTTTTCACCTGCTGATAATTTATTTACTGATGTAAATGCACATTATAGAAACGTTCACATATAAACCAAAGCACAGAAAATGATCAAAGCATCAGTATGACCACCGCAAATGTGCATAAATTAGAAGGAATATGAAGAAAGTATTTGACACATAGCGTGTTAGGTCAGAATCTCAGAGATGCTTTTACCAGAGCTCATAGTCTGATAGTTCCTCTTCCTGCAGAGATGGAGCCCTGTCTAAATCGTTGGCTTATTCATTTTTGGCTACCAAGAATATATTTAGCAGTCTCCCATGGAAGTAGGATCATTGTTTGATATCCTCCCCTATAGTATGTAGCTGGATGTACACTGCAGGTCTGTTCTGGCCTTTTATCCAAAATATTATACCCACAGATATAATGCATTTCTTTATAGTTGTATGTTGTAATGTTTGATCTCTTACTGTAACCAGGCCTACAGATCTCAGTCTTTGACATGGTGCTGCTGTAGTCCTCCTTCACCCCGCTTCTTTGCCATGAGGTCTGCTTCCTATGAGCAGCCTGGGCGTCCGACCCACGCCGCTTTGAAGTTGAAAGCCGTTGTATTCATAAACGCATTTCTTAAGTAGAGGATAAATAATTCACCTGAGCATCGATTAGCTGTCGCTCCGTTTAACGAATGCACAGGGCTTGTTGGGTTTCGCTGCCGATGATGTGCTTTTTAGGATTTGTTAGCTTTTTCCTTTTCTCTCTTTCTTTTTTTAATTTTTATATAAATCTCACTAGTATTAAACAAGCAGTTTATAAAATCCAGTTTTATTGCATTTTAAATATTCGGATGCATTTACTGAACCAGTGTTTTATTTTCAGGATAAATTTGCTACTGACACATTATTTAAGCCTGATGCTGATCTAAATGGTTGATATCAGAGATGTGACTTTTTTTTATTTTTTATTGTGTCAGCTGAATTTCCCTGATGGCCCGCTCTTGCAATAGTGATGAAATGGTTTTCCCTTAAAGTGTGTTTGAGAGAGCCAGTTTAATTCGTCTGACCTCTGAGAGCTGTAATAATGAGGAGTTTGTATTTCCAACCACCTCAATCGGAGAAGCTTTATGATGATTTGGTAGCATTTAGCAATTTGATCATGCCTGTGCTTTCTTTTGTTTTCCACACATAAAACTGCAGACAATAGCTACTCTTCCCCCTTTCAATGAGAGCAGTTTGCGTGGCGGATGCACGGCTGCGGACACACTCTACGTGTGTGTTGTGGTTGGAAAGGTGCTGGGTTAACTGGGTGGCTGTAGGCTAAAATCACACCTCAACAGGTCTGTGGAGAGGGGAAAGCGAGGTAGAGCAGAGGTCTGGCCGGCTGAGTTCTGGCAGGGGGCTTTATGCCCGTAAATCCGCTGGGTTTATTTACTGCCTCTCTGACTTATGAATGTTAAGATATTTGACGCCACCCCTGGCCCCATAATTCCTTAGGCCTGCAGACTTTTGGCAGAGGTTTCAGGTTTCAACGTATAATTATGCGTAGTTTAAAAAAAGAACGAAATATAAAAAAAGACAAACTTGCAACACCCAAATGAACTCTCCGCTATTTGGAGCAAAGAAATAGAGATGCGTGGAGGAGGCGTATTTTAAAATAAAATGTAATAAATTGATTGTGTTTTAAATCAATGAATCTTTTTTTTTTTACTCAAGATGCATTCATCCCTATTACATATTTTTAATAAACCATGGCTGAATCTTTTTAGGCTAAGACGTCAGTAACAATGGTTTATCGTATGGATTATATGTGCTGAATAGCCTGTCGTGTGAGGTGCAGGAGATAGTTTAATACGGATTTACAGGGATAGACTCATACCTTATCAAATTGGCTTTACATGTTAATGGCCCCTAATTGCTATCCGCAGGGGGCTCACCGAGCTACTCGCTCGCGTTCTGTGCCGCTCTCCACAAAATACACTCCCAGTTTATTTAGAAGGTTGCCATCCTTTTGTTTTGCAAATCACTTTTGTTTACAAAGAATGGCGGAAGCAAGATTCTCTCTTTCTCTCCCTCCACCACTCTTTCCTTCTCCTTTTCTTTTTTCCCTCCTCCTCCCATCCTCCACACACACACACACACACAAAACCCCAAACGGTTTCTGTTTGCAAGAGCTTGATAAACACCCATAAAAAAGTGCAATCTGTTTTGGATTTGTGCGAGTTAAGTTGGGGAGCAAAGTTTGGCACCATTAAACTGAAAGCGGGGCCTGTGAGACATTAGTGGCGCACAGCACATTCTCAGGGCTTAATTAGTCCAAACTGTAATTGTTCATGGTCTGCCAATAGGAGTAATGCTCAGGAAGAGTGGAGTTGCACTAAATCGGCCCATGGTTTTTAAAACAATAAATCACTCGCATATTTGTGTCGTGATTCAGATAGAGTCCCGACCTCTCCCATCTCGACATGTGGTAAATTGTAAAGTCAATGAATCGCAGATGTGGGGGGGGGTCGGAGGGGGTGGGCCGTGAAAGAGTACAGTACGGTTTTGTTAGTGCTTGGTAAATGAATGGAAAAAGGTTTGCTGTAAATATTTACTGAGATGTTTTTTTTTCTTCTTCTCCTTGCTGTGCTCAATTGTCTTGTGTTGATGATTTTGGCAGGCTGCTCTCTATGATCGTGTGTGAAAATAGCCTTTTTTTGTTTCTCTCTTTCTCCCTGTGTCACTCTGGTGTTTTTTAAGGCAGCATTGTGTATACACACTATGTTCTGCACTAGTTCAGTAGTTAATGAAGGTTTCTTGTTCGGATGTGGACTGTTAAGAATTTCATATTCGTGTCGCAAATAAATTTACATTTTTTCAGATGCCACAGTTGGGAATTATATTTTTGTCTTTTTCTTGATTTATTTAAGGTCGCATTTGTTTTTAAAGCTGCAAACGCAATCCTGTCTTGTTATGCTGTTGTAAATTCTGTTTCTCTGGTGCTGCATTGGCTTAGCAGCTGTGTGTTGTTGACCCCACCCCTCACCTCTCTCCTCTTCACCATTTATTTCCATACACAAAGATCAACACAAAGATTGTACTGTACGTCTGGAATGCAACTTTTGTCATCTGTTAAATATAGTCCTGCTGCTGGCCTACACGCTGAGAGGCTCCTGAAACATGGAAATGAAATTACTCTTTCTGTGCACATGCACCCGTGTGCTGGCCTGTGCAGCTGTATGATAGCTGCGTGTGAATTCTTATATGACAGGCAGATTTTACTGATGGGGGTGAGAACGCCAGTGTTGAGGCCTTTTGAGTCAAGGTCTAAGTTCATTGATTTCAAGAAGTGCAAGTTTCCAAATGATAATCTATGAAAGTGCTTGTGCTGGTATTTGCATTCATATTTATACAATTTGGCAGATGATGCAATTTTTAGTCATAATGCACAAATGATGTAATTTTTAGTCATAATACACAAATATATGGGTAAATGTTTAGTTGTTAAAAGAGCCCGAACTAGTGTTTTGTTCAAAACTGAAATCTACATAAGATATATTTCATCTACTGTAAACATTATTATTTTCTTTAAGTATTCTGGAGTGAATTTGTTATAAAATTTTATTAATACAATCAGCTAAGTCATTAATGTGTGTATATATATAAATATAATGGCATATATATGTAAATGTCAGGGAGATTAGGGTTAATTGTTAATTTTTGCTCCAAGGATTTTTGGAAATAATTTGCGGAATTGGCACATACCTTAAAATCCGGTTAAGCTAAAATAATAATAATAATAAAAATAATAAAAATAATAATAATGCAAATCATTAAACACACTGTTAATGATTAATGCTCTTAACTGATTAATGATCTTAAGTCACACTGTATGCAGAGTACTAAAGACTTTTCAGGAAAGCTTTATAGAACAATTATGAAACAGGAAACAGGTGAAACAGGAAGAAATGTTAAAGGGAAACATACATAGAAGTTTTTGGCCAATAAATATTGTAATTTGTGCATTTTTACAGTCTGCTACATTTGAAATATATTTGACAGCTTGCTTGACCCAATAAAAATGTGACAACTTGCCCCAACTATTAATCTATGTTCTCTATATAGTAATTATTTTAATAGTTAATTTTTTCCCCGGAATGTATGCTAGTGCGGTTTCACAATACAAAATGATAAAACAAATCGTAATATTATATGTATTATTAAGATCTTTTTTTGTAAATAAACCTTGTTCTGAAGGAATGTTTTCCTTTGCTTGTTTTAGAGAAATTTAGCCTGTGCAGTATGCTGGACTGGAACGGGGGATTATGAAAAGCGGGAAAAAGCGGGGTCGATTTGCCCGCCATGGCATAGTGGGGGAGATGGAAGACGGAGAGGAGGGAGATGCACAAAGACAGTCTGAATAGGGCGCATAATTGCTGCTAATGTGGGGGCAATGAGAGTGGCGACAGTTCCTGGTTAGATTTCCAAACAATAGAGCCCCTAGGCATTTATCTACTAAGAAAAAAAATGAAGGAAAGAAAAAACACAGCAGGGACTGAAAAACGACAAGGAGGAGGTGACAAGTTTATAGTCATGTTTGATGGACAGGCCTTGTGTGTGGCATTTTTTCCCCCCTTCCTTCTCCTTTAACTTTTTTTTTTAATATATCAAGATATTATTAATGTTATTAATGCTTCCTGATTCCCGCCTCGTCATCAAAATGTCGGCTGGAAGTTCTCCAGCGCAGAGGCTTGGGTGACGCTGGTGGAATTTGGTTGCACTGGGCTTTTGTTTGGATTGGAACATGCTCGGGTTGGGCCAAAGTGCACACACATGCTCTCTGGAGCTGCCATCTAACTTGTATGCTTAATGATAGGAGTGCACAAGTTTCCATTGAAAGAGCATGTGTGTGTCTTGTGCTCATCGGCACAAAGTCTTTTTTTACTGTACATCATTCATTATCAGACTTTAAAACATTATGATTGACATTGTCAATTTGTCATGTGAATCACTAGTACAGAAAACACAATGACATCAGAGTATGTGGTAAATATTCTCCATCACTGTCTTTACACAGCCAGTCTGTCGCTGACATACATTTTCAGTTAAACTTCTACACAGAAAAACAAATAAAAACCTATCAGCATCTATTTTTAAACACAAAAGTAGGACAAAGTTATCTTCATTAAGGCATGTTATTGAAGCTTCCAAAAAAGATGAAGCCTGACCAGTCACTGTTTTGCTTCTGTATTTAATATTCCGTCCTGTGAAACGTTTCTCTTTGATAAGGAAGTGAGCTAATTTAATGGGCACTGACAAGTTTGTCTTCTAGCTCTGATTGCAAATTGAGATTCTATAACGTTGCATTGCAGAAGGTGAAATCCTGTTTACTTCGATAATCTGCATTAATTCCTGTAGATATGTTGGGATCGTTTTGTATGTGTAAAGCACATAATTGAGAAAGTAATAGGTGATAAAACTCAGCCCATGTATTTTTAATCTTCTAATTAAACTTTTAATTGCCAAGGGATAAGCTCTGAGCAGGGCCCAGAGTGTGTGTGCGTGTGGATGCGCGTGTGCTTGTCTGTTCACTAATGAGTTTATTGCATGCTTGTTTCTAGCAAAGGTTCTGCATTCTTAACTGAACAAAAGGTGAAGGAGATTTTCTTCCAGGGTAGAAAGAAATTAATCCGCTAATCGGGGGGTTATATTAAGATTATAGGTACAACAGGCCAATATTTGCATGCGTTAACAGATATAGGTGCTTTATGAACTTTATAAACCACGTTTTTGAGTTTTATTTGGTACATATCTTCCTGTATCTGAAGATAACCATACCCTGTGTTAAATAGCAGGCATGCGATGATGTTCGTGGAACCTTGCATTATCCTATTTCATTGGCCATATTCTGCTCAATGGCTTTCACACAATATAGATAATATTTCAGCTGATGGGCATTGTGGTTGTCACATGGTTGTATACCAGTTTTGTCTTGTTGATGTGTCTGAGGAGAATGCTCACATAGGGTCTCACATCAAATTAGAGGGAATTGTCTACACCTAGCGTACACATAAAATGTTTTTAGCACAGACTGTAAGAAATGTTGGTTTGTTTGTTTGTATGTTTCACCCTTAAGGATTAGCCTGGATCAACTGTCGCTAGCTACATCTCATTAGAGGATGGTGTGAACACTCAGTACAGTCGATTCCAAAATGCAGGGAATTGACTTCCCTCGCTGAACGAATTGTCAATTGCATTGTGAGCGAGGGGTGTAATTGAATGGAGGTGTATCTTTGGGCAGCTGCCCCTAGGGCTCTGTGAGTCTGATCAGTGTTATCCAGAGGTGGCAGATGTGGTGTCTGATTGCAACCAATGTCCTTTCACAGTGTTAAGATCTGAACGCTGACATAGAGGAGGTGTAATTCAGCAGCATAGAGATGATGACTACTTGCCAGTCATAGTGAATAGTGATCTCTCTCCACCAGCTATCTGGTGAACGGAAAGATTTAGCAATGAGTAGGAGTGATTTATAAGGAAAGAGAGTTTAATCCTGACCTGGAGCTGTTTTCTTTAGCCAGCAATCAGTTTAAGCGACGCTGGTAGGGAATAAGCAAGCGACAGTGGCAGCATGACGTTTGTCTAGATGCCCTTTAGAACCGGCAGTTTTTCTTTATCTTCAGCTTTACGGCTCCTGTATCTTTATGGGCCGTCGTGCTTTGCATTTTTCAAATATCAATAAAGATAAGTTGCCTGCTTTGTCATAGCATGGGGCGTCGAAGTGATAGATTTTAGGTCACGGAGGGGTAAAATTATCCAGCGTTTGAGAACCATGAAAACTTCTTAACAATGATCTGGTTTTCATACAGAAGCCTTAACTTTCAGATTCATTCGTTGTGTTGAATGATGTATGTGATGTTCCTTAACTGTCTGTGCTGTCTTACAGTATGGAAGGTGAAGACGGGAGATGTTTGGTGGTAAGCAAGCGCAGGAATTCATATAGTGGGTCGTCTTAGTCCAGATCTTGAGGTCTGTCGGGAAGGAAGTCCCACAATGTTTACACAGCCCAATTGTCCTGTGGGCCATGGAGTGTCTAATGCACTACTGTTCAAACACTTGTGAGAGCACAGATGACCCCTGCAGCAGACTTCGACACAAGTGCTGTGTGCGTCTAACAGATTGTGTGTGTGTGAGAAATTCAGGGTCTGTAGTTGCAGGCCACATTTACTGAGATAGTGTATGCAAGCGCCTAGTGGTGTGGATGAGCGGCACTAAAAACAGTGAAGCTTAATTCATGTTGGTAAGCAGGAAACTGAGAGATAGAGATGGGAGGTTATTATGAGCGACAGAAGATCCCCTTGCTACAAACCCTGCCTATGGGAAAGCCAGACATTGACATACGGGGGAGTCATCGAACTAATTGTTGTTTGAATTACCTGTTATGATCCAAAGACAAATCTCCTCCTCTCCTGCCACTGAAGCAGAAAATGTAGCCTGGATTGGCATGATGTTAGCAAGTGTGTAAACCGCGCTTCAACAAGATGGATAAATGCAATTATTGGCTAGGCCAGGAGAGGGAAAATCCATTTAAAGCTCGAAACGCTAACCAGGGGCCGTGGTTAATTCATTTGTCCAATTTGTGGGTGATGTACGAGTGTCGTGGCACATTAGGCAAGGAGAGTGTGTGCATGGGTTTGCATTTGTGTGTGTTTGTCTCAACCAGGGGGATTGTGGATGTTTCTGTGACTGACTCCCTGAAGCCCCTCCTTTTCCCCATCAACCCCCCTCCTCTTCCTCCGCCTGTCATTTCAGTGGATAATACAAATGGGGCATGAGCTCTCAAATGACAAAAAGATGCACTGAGAGAAAAAGAGCAGGATTGCAGTTCAAATGAGCCGAGAAGAGGGCCACACTCCGTAGGGCGGCTCATCGAATGTGGCTTTACACACGCCTAGAGTCTTCAATCACGACTAGTCTACCAACTCAGAGTGTGAGGAAGATAGGTTGAGGATGCAGTACCGGGTCAAAAGCTTAGTCATGCTGAAGTAGGGCCCTCTATAACCTAGTTTGACTCTGACATTCTCCCTGAACTCTCCTCGGTTTACAATTAAGTTACAATTACCATAAAGAGTCTGCTATTTACTCAAGGCACGCAAAGCTGAGGCCACTGTCATGGGCAGTACGCCATCACCTCTGCATGCCCATTTCCATCCATCTCATTACCCTTCTGAAGGGCACACCATTATTGACCAAACCTTTGAACAGATTTGTTGTCTTCCACTTTAGGATTGCGAAGAGAAGTCCCTCTATCTGGGGACTTTCTCTTTTGGTAACTTTACTTGGGTAAACAAGAGTTCTTCTCCCGAGGCATGTCAATCTGCCTGGCTTTCACACTATTGATTTAGAGCGGATACATATCCTCTACTCCAGTAATGAAAAGTCCCGTTGGTGAGAAACCACTTGACTGTTACGCAAGATTTGTGGTATGCAAACACGTTGGTCAGAGCCAGGGGAAAACATCGGTTTACAGAGCTTGGCCACAGATTGAACCAAAATCTTTATCAGCATGGTGAACACAGTGAAGGTTTTAAAAGCAGAAAGGCTTTCAGGTGCCCTTTGCCAAAGAGTCTGCGCTCTGGTTGAGGCGTTGAGGACATGAGGAAGGTTTTAGATCTGGTCACCTGACTGTGTACTTCTCAGGCTGTGAGGTCAGGAAATCGGAGCCGGCGAGGAAGCAGCTGGCCCTGTGCCGTTCTCACAGCTGCTGTGCGGCCTTCCACACTCGACACACTCGCCTCTGGGATCGGACTCCAGGAGTGCAACCGCACACTTGAGGAGAACCACTCATGTTGCTTTTTGTGGTCAGATCTTACTGATGCTACTTAAGTCTGTGCAAATTTTATGTTGACAGTTATTTGGTTGCAAATTTCTACTGTCTTATTACAAAAGGGAGAACCAGAGATGCTTTGGCAGATGTGACTGTGTTCCCTGAAGCTCCCTGTGGCTATTTTCAAAAACCTCTCTTTTCAGAAGCGTCTATGTTAGTAATTTCCTGATTCTTCTGATGAAAAATTGATTAATCATAATCAAGGAACCCCCCCCCCCCCCCCCCATAACTAGTTGGTCCCCTTTGCAACACTCTTGAGGTCCTTTTCCAGTTTGGTATCTCCCACATCTTTTCATGCAAGAAAAATTGCAGGCAGTAGCCTATTGACCGATAGTCAGGAAAGGATTAAAAAAACAGCTTGGAAGTTTTCTTGGCGCTTCTTGGATCACTTTACAGCAGCGGACATGCCTTGAGGCGCAACTGCTCCGGTTCGTAGGGAATCTGCCTGTCTTTTCAGGGCCAAGCAGGGGACAATTATTTTTGAACAGCTATTCTATATGAACTAATTTGAGCTGGTCTTAAAGTAATTGGATTTAGTGACCGAGTTGTTGTCTTAAGCCATGACCCTGTGCCCTCTGCCTTATGGTAGCTAAGGAACAATAATTAAAACGTAAGTCTGGGAGCACATAGAAAAAATTCTCTGCCTTTGCCCTGTTGTGTTTTATGAAATGGAAAATGTTAGTGTTACGTTATAGTGTGGCCTATCCCCCAATGGTTAAATGTAGATTTACTGCTCTAGTGTTGGGCTGAGGAACTGCTCCCATCTGCTGCATGAAGTCTAGCCACCCAGCATGGGATACTACACCCTGGGGCCCAGCCAGAACATGCACCAATCAGACTTATATTAACACCAAGCAAAACGACAGGTGAGCAATCAGGCGCTGCTGCTAGCCAAGAATATGGTCTCCAAATGTCTTTATTGACTTCATTATGGCTCATATAGTCATGACTCCGACTGAGTTTGGGGTTTTGTATTCTGTCAAAAACAATTTTAATTGTTTGTTTATTGGCACCAAAGTGCGTCTCTTTCTCAAACGATGTTGCAAGATGTAATTTATGTTGAGGGACTGATTGGGATATTGCATAGTTTAACGCTCGGGGTGCTGTGGTCTGGGACTCTGGAAGAGGCGACCGCTAATTGTTGACAGAAGCCATGGGCAGAGGAAAAGAAGAGGGAGAGACAGACAGAAAGAAAGAACAAGTGAGGGAACGAGCGATAGAAAGAATGAATGGGCTCTGGCAGCAAGGTTGTGGACTGAAGCTCTGGGTTTTCAGGAAAAAGTGGATTCTTGGGATGTTCCCCAAAGACAAACGGCAGTGCCGAGCAAAGCTCATAAGCCAAACACGCTCCTTTTTTAAGAGAAGAACTCTCGTCACTTCTCAGTTGTGCTTGTTATGTGGTTTACCAAACCAAGTTGCTTGGAAATGTCTTGTCCGGTAGAGGAATAATGTTTTTTTTAAGGATAATAAGAGTCTGCATATGCGCGCACTGATATTATTAAGATTAGAATATTATTCATTTAAAACAGACCCAGCTTCCACTTCCCATCTTCACGCCTTCTTGATCTCTGTCACAGATGCTCGACAGGAGGGCACATCTGCTTTCGCTAGCTTCTCGTGAAAATCCCGCTCGGCGGTGTTGTTTAGTTTTGGTATAATTTAGCAAATAACATCAGTAATGATTCAATTGGGCATAAAGTCATTGGGTGATGGTCTGTTTGCCATCTGTCTGATGGGATTACTGTTTCTGTGTAATTAAAAGTGTGACCCTGTGGGGAGGGTGGTGGAAGGCACAAGACTGAGTGGTACACCCGCTAAAAGGAGGAGGAGGGGCGGCAAGGACCTTAGTTCAGCACTAAAGATAGCATGCGCAACAGAGCGCTGCAGAAGTGCCAAGCTCTTTACATGGATGTGCACGTGTGTCAAACCCCTGGCTCGTTTAACTTCAATTTAGTTGGGTAGAGCAGACACCCAAAGTCTGAGTGATCCCTGTGTGCAGGCAGTGTGTCAGAGGGAGGTGGGGATGTGGGCTCCTGCTTTTACTCTGATTTCACCTGGGGTTTTGTTTGGACTCTTGAGCCTCAGTTTCCCTTGGACTCTTTCCAGAGACTACAAGCCTGGCTTTTTTCAAGGCACCCTCAGAACCAAAGTGAAAGGCCCTGGTCAGGCCTGGAATTGGATTTCAGATTTGATCTTGTTGCGTGTAGTAAACAGAACATTAAAGGCAAGAACATGGTACCTAATGAGTGGATGTGTGTCTGTGTGTGTTTGAGTGATGCATCCCTGTCACTGCCCAAATCAACAACATCCTTGTTTCTCTTTTTATCTTCTATCTTTATTCATACACTTACATATACTTTATTTATTTGTTTGTTTTTATTATTATTAATAATCTATATTATAGTGATATTGTTTCTAATAATAATAGTAGAAATATTGAAGTAATCATACATATATTTTATTGTTTGATATTTCTTCTACATCAGAAAAATAAAGTTTGGTGAAGAAAAATGCTCACACAAACAAAAAGAACTGGTTTAATTAGCATGGCTGGCTATGGCGCAGACTCGGGCATGACCGAGGTGGCATGGGGCCAAACATACAGGAAAATTACAGGGTGCTCCGGCAAGAAATAGAGCCTGCACTGCCTACTTCTCATATTTTGCCATATCTCTAACATGGCTGCATATTTTAGCATGCAATAACCCTTGACCTGTTTTTGGACCTCTTTGTATCTCCCATCCCCCACTTCCCCACATTCTCTGTCTGCTTTTCTCATTTAGACTCTTTATTTCTGCCTTTTGGACCTCTTCTTACTTTCTCCTCCCTGCAATTCTGTCTTTCTCTTTCCTCCCAGTGTGCACTCTGATTACCTCTCCAAACTGGCAATAAGTTGATTGCTTTACAGAGATGATGTAAGCCCCTGCCCTAGGGTACATCAGGTTGGCTTTCGCCTGCTTTATCTTGTAAAGCCTAAATTAACAGCTGGTTTGGTTTGAGTTCTTCTGGATCTGACTAAAGGATTAGGCTTCGTTCTCATGTGAGTCAATCTGGTTTGATTTATTGCAGGTCTATCAAAAAAGATCAATGGAGGCCCTTTTGAAAGTAAATCCTTAATCGCTCTTTGCACTTACGTGTCATCATTGTGAGTTTTCTCTCCCTCTCTCTCTCCCTCGTTCTCATTCCCTGCCTGTCTTCCTCCGGCTCTCTTTTCTCCTTGCCTTTTTTCTGTCTCATCTCGGGAACATGCCGATCGGTAGTGTCAGAGGTATTTTGTTGTTATACGGGATGGATTTTTTTGCTCTCATTAGCCGTCCATCACTGCAGCTCAAATTGAAGCCCAGCTTTGCCGGCGCAGGCCCCGATGTCGGCTCGCTGCATATTTTTATCGCAGCGCAAATCTACCTCTACGTGTCTACACATCCCAATGCCCGCAAAACCTAGGGATGAATACGAGTATGATCGTATTAAAAATACCTAAAAATACCATAAAGGGGGCTAATTTCTTTTTCTTGCTGTCATTTTCAGCGGTACATTGTGATCTGATTGGTCAGCAGTTTGCATCAATGCATCGCTGAACATGGTGCGCAAGTAAATGCAGTGTTACTTCTCTAAAGAGGAGCACCATTTCAGTGCTGCAAATGGTATGTTTCAAGGAACTTGAGTCAAAAAGGAGTCATTAAATTGCATTGATTCAATTGCATTGTTCACAACTCGACACAGCATTTAAGTGAGAGGCGATGCAGTTGCCAAAAATGCCCAGCATTATTCATTATTAATGCCCATAAATAATGGCAACAAGTTAAATGGCAGCCCCTGGATGACCTGGAAAGTGAAACGGGATCTGCTTGTCTTTAATATTCCTCCCCTCTCATTCCCACTTTCTTTCACTTGTTCCTTCTCTCCTCCATTCTTTTAACAACAGGCCTATTATCCACATTCATTTTTTTCCTCCCTCTCAAGGCCATGACTCTTAAAGAATCTGGTGCTGGAGCAGAGACACTGGTATGGCCTGCCTGACGGCCAGCCTCACACACACACACACACACACACACACACACACACACACACACACACACACACACACACACACACACACACACACACTCCGACTGATAACTGTGGTCAGACGGTATATGTGTGTTTTAAAAAAAAGGATCACATATGCTGTTTTCAAACAAAAGTGAAGGGGAATGAGAAGCAGTCAGGATTGCAAAGCAGTAGAAATGATATTGTTGTGCAAAGTGAGTGATTGAGAATTCAAGGTCCAGAGAAAATGTGTCTTTTTCTTTTCAACATGAAGTGTTATCTGTGGTGCTGTACCAAATAGCTCACTTGTGATTTCAAGGACTTGCAAAAGTCGCTTTGAAAGTCTGTAGGGTATCTTGTTTGTGATTATAGGTTTCAGAAGGATTATTTTATTTAATCAGTTCATTTGTTCGTTTCAATGAACCGATTCATTGATTTTACATGCGTAACATGTGAAAGTTTTTGTAGTGAAATTAATATTTAGTTAAATGGCTCATTTAAGATGTTTTCAAGTAAATGAAAGACATTTCAGACATAAAAAACGGTTCATTGATTTGTTCGAGTCATAACTTGAGTGTTCACAGAAGTCCCTGCATCATTTTAATCTTTTTTTATAGTAAAATGCAAATGTAGTTAAATACAACTAATTAAAGATGTTTTCAAATAAATTAACTAAATTTGAAATATAGATTTAGTCCTATGTTCGTGTTTCTTTTTGCAAATCCGTTCAACCCAATCATTTGAAAGAACCCTTTCAAAAGAAAACCATGTTTGCATATCAGACATCACTATTCCTACAGCATTTTGTTTTCTGTTTTCAGTACGTCCTCCGCTAATTTTATACAGACACAGATATTGTTTATTGTGGCGTGTGTGTGTGTGGTGCTGAGAAAAGCTCAGGCAGATCGATGTCAAGTTCAGGTGTGTCCTCCTCCCTGGCTGGCAGAGCAGGGCCGAGGGGCCGAGCAGGCAGGAGGGAGGGAGGGAATTGACAGGGTACGTGGGAAGGAAGGGCTCGCTGTCAGCCAGACAGACCTCTTAATCCTATAGCCCTGGGGAAAGGGTGTGTGTGCGTGCACGTGTAGACCTATATTTGTGCGTGTGTGCAAAATCTTCAAGCAGAGGTTAGTTGATTTAAACGCACCTCAGCTGAGCCTATTGTATCCATATGTGTGAGTCTTGTTTTTGTCTTTGTGTCAATTTGTGAAGGACAGCATTTTACACAGCCAGTGTTTGCTGTAACTCGGATGTCTTATTGTATATTTATGCGAGTATGATATAATGTGTGTGAGGGGAGGAGGGAGGAGTAGTGGATCTGTCGATGATGTATCATACACATTTTGCGCCCACAAGCCTTAGTGTTTCTCTTGGCGCACCCTCATTGTTTTCAACACTTCACTGTAAAAGACCCAGAAAGGAGCGATTGCATCACCTCAGAGTTCGTTAAAGCAAAGCACACTATTTAGCCACATTCCATACAAGCCTGCTGCTCTCTAGCTTGCATTCCCACCCTCCCTCCCTCTCTCTCTCTCTCTCTCTCTCTCTCTCTCTCTCTCTCTCTCTCTCTCTTTTTGGCATAGACTTTTGCATATATCACGGGCTGCCAGGCTAAGAGCCTGGGACTTCCCCACGCCACACTCCAAGCCTTTGATCCCTTGCTTTGGAGGTAACATCAAAAGCAGAGGCATAGAAAGGCAGCTACTACTGTGAAGTTCAATGTTCAACTTGATGGCTTGGCTGAGGGCTTTTTTTCTGTACTGCTTCCCCCAGCTGACAAAAAACACACAGTTTGTAGCCAAGGTTTTTTTTCCAGAGCATGTTAACCTTTATACAACACATCTGTAAAAAAACAAAACCCACCCCCAAAACCATATAAATCTGCATGTCCGTGTCTTGCAGCCTTGCATGAAGGATGCATTGGAAAGAGAGCCTGAGTATTGTTAACGCAGCGTTGCAATCAATTGCATCAAGTAAACGAGTAGAATGGAGAGAGAATATGAGGCAGAGAAGCCAGCTAGATGCAAGTTGAAGTGCACACGTCATCAGCGACTCTCAGAGTCTGTTATAGAGTGAGACAAAATGTTGTGGGTTGCTTTATAGCACACTATTACTATGAAACAAATGCTCATCAGATTCATGTCGTAATTAAATCATTGGTGTTCATTAAGGTCCTAAAGCTGCTGTCACATTAGAATTTCACTTCTTTCACACGCATGCAAACATGGGGCACACATAATTTCACATTTTGAATTTGTATTTATTATGTTAATTAATATATTTCAACTATTATTATAATAATGAATATATTATGTTTATAACTTAGTTATATTTATATTTTATTTTATTTACAATTATTTTTATATTATATTAAAAACATTTATTAAAAATGGAAGCCCCGGAGCATGATATAATATCCTATTGTCCATATTTATTACATTGCAAAGAATTTTTGCATGCAGTTTAGTGTGACCATGGCTAAGATCTTTCCATGTTGGCACATTTTGGTGTTCTATTTCTGGTTCCCATCAAATTAGGTCCTGGTCCCCGACAAGGGATGCTGGTTTGTTAGTGTTGGCTACTTAAAGACTTCCTTGGTCAGCCAGCTTTCTGATTCACCAGAAATTAGAACCAGCCTGTGTCAAAATAGTCTTTACACCAGGTTTGCTTTTTATTTGCTAAATTTGAATTATTGCATATAAAGATGTGTTCTTTCATTAGGAAAAGTCGCATGAACTTCACAATACAGCACAGGTGCATCTTATGCGTCCAGCTAGGACGTTCACCTGAAAAGATGCTTCTGCCTGGGCTTTTGGAGTTGAACAGAGCTTTATCATAGTCATTTTTTTAAGTTTATTTTTTGCTTTTTCTTGTCCCAATGCCCCCATCACCCCCCTTTTTATGTTTCGGGAAGACAGGTCTGCGGTTTGCCCAAGAGAGACACTGAGCTGGAGAGAGTTGCTTAAAGAGTGCATTAAAGATTCAGCAGTAATTGCTACGTGTGATGGTGTCTGTTGCCGCTGTTTGTGGATGGATGTCTGGAGTAATTAACAGAGAGGTGGAGGAGGGGTTATGTGTGTTCGTGAGGCCTTTTTTGGGGGGGAGGGGTGCATTACTACAAAATCATTACTACAGTTTATTTGGAGGTGAAGGGTGCTCTTCGTGGGGTGCAAAGGAGAAGAGAGGGGTCGCATCATCACCCACAGTGCTTCGCTCGTAGCTTCCACCGCATGACCTTCCCTGGGTCTTATTGTCATCCGTGCCTCCTCCATTTTAATGAGCTTTATTAACCAGTCCTTTATTTAATTTTTTTTTTCAGAGCAAAAGAACGGCCTCGTCCCTGAAGGTAGTCATGAGCTCATGGTCAGGTCGTTTGCATTGTTACTGCTTGCGTCCCTTATGCCAGTAACCATCAGTCGATTGCTAGTTAAATGATGCATTTCATTGATTCCAAAGAGAAATTTCAGTATCAAATAGAGCAAAAATTACACATCACTAACCAACAAAAGGTGCAGTAAAACATAAACCCTTTTGCCATTGAAATTGATTGCTGACAGTGAGTGAGATCGGCCTGTATAGTCCAGGTTTTAGTATTTGTAGTACACTGAGCATGTTTGATGTTCCCAGAGTATTGTTAGGGTTTGTATTGTGGTGTAAAATCTGAAGGGTGTCCTGCACAGACGCATCTGACCTGCAACCATTTTGCATTTTGAGGCAGATAATGGTGTTCCGATACACTCAGGGACTAAACCTTATGAATATGGAGTTTGGAGTGCTTCAAGGTTTATTTGTGTGTGTGTGTGTAGGTTGAAACATGTTTGAAGGTTGTTGTTGCTGCAGGAGGTGAAAGTAGTTTTTATTTTGAACTTGAGAATGTACACTAGTGTGGTAATTACCTCCTCATAGTGGCCAGGGGTGACCCCTAACTGTACAGTAAAGCTGATCCATGGCAGAGCGCGTGTGTATGTGTGTGTTTAAACGTGAGCTCCAAAGTCCAAACTCCATGCCAACCCAATGTTAACTCTATAGTACCTATGAGCAGGCACACCTAGCGCTAAGCCCTGTGCCCAGACTGAAGATCTC
This sequence comes from Chrosomus eos, assembly GCA_036326025.1. Lineage (NCBI taxonomy): Eukaryota > Metazoa > Chordata > Actinopteri > Cypriniformes > Leuciscidae > Chrosomus > Chrosomus eos. The sequence goes on along the minus strand of CM070830.1, from coordinate 27,529,523 downwards.
ATAGCTGGTAAGTAGGTCAGTGTATGAGATTCCACAGGGTAGGAATGAGACCTCTCTTGGTGTGGAAACACTGCAGGCTGTGTAAGTGTGCAGCTCTTGGGTGTGTTGCTAGGCCTTAGCTGCCTGTATGTCTCATTATGGGCCCTGCTGGAGGAGACACCAGCCATGAAGACTAGAGCCTGCAGGGCTATTTATAGAGTGTTCTTAAGGGGCCCATAATCACCCAGAAAAGAGAGCAAGAGGAAGAAAGAGTAGAAGTGGGGGGTGGAGGGGGCACACTTTTTTTGGGAAGTAATCATTATATTTCAAGAGTCTCATTAAAAGAATTGTTGCCGATCATCTAAAACGACAATTTTAAGACCAAACACAAGCCTCTCCACAACGAATCAGGTAGGACTATTTTGCATGTCATGTCACGTGATTAATATTCATGATACAAACTGATGAACCCTCCATTTTTCAGATCATTTCTACGGCCCTTGGGTCAAAGACAGGCAGTCTAAAAGACATGAACTTAGTCCTGCTTAATGTAAACTAGGGCTGGGCGATATGTAAAAAATATCTTTTTGATAATCGCCTTAAAAATTTCATAATATCCTATTATCCTTTAGCCCAGCCGGAGACAACACTGCTGACATTGTTGATGTCACATTGTGTCTTTTTTTATAAGGTCTGATGTTTATGTCGTGTAGCACTATTTTTAAACTTGAAGACAAAACATGTATTTATTTAAAACTAATTGGTTCGTTCTACATAAGCAAAAACGCTAAGGTTATTATTTTTCTTTCTGGTTCTGGAGTTCTGAGGTATCCTTACGCCGCTTAGAACTAAATTAAAATTATGGTTTTATTTATTTATAAACAGAACATTAAAAAATGTATATATTTTTTTGTCTACAGCAAAAGTATAACGCTCTAATTATGTTACAACAGAACTGCCAACATTGGAAACTTGAGATATTCAAAGCACCATAAAAGCACCATAATTTTTGTTTGCAACAAAACTATATACCATTATACATATGTATATAGTGCTTTGAATTACTAGATTTTAATTATAAAATAATTTTAATTACAATAGTCATGTTTGTGAGTTTTTTTTAAATTTATATTCATTATGGACACAATTTAAATTAATATTTGTGCAGTTACCATTTTTTTTCTGTCTTACCTTTATTAGACTGCACATCAAAATAAAAGAATAGGCCTTCTTGAACATATTTTTAAAATGGGAGAAATCGCTGCCGCCTCCGAATTTATTGGATATAGTTTCTTTTTTTTCGTCTACTAGTGTTGTCACGATACTAAAATTTTTGTTTCGATACCGATACCAAGTCAATAATTGCGATTTCGATACTTCATTATCGGACGTGTGCGCGTTGTGTGATTATCCCCGCAGTTTAGGAAATCCCCAAGATTTGTGTCATCACAGAAAACATTTCATCACTGGATAGTTTTTTTTCGTTTATTTAAAGTGTGGTTTGTCAGCTGAATGTGCGGAACGCTTTTCAGAGAAGATAAGACAACGTATTTTAGCACAATTCACACCCAGCGGTAATTCAGGAAAACAAATCTCCGAATGCTCCACATGAAACTTTAGTCTCCCGACCTTACCATCGTGTCGATTTTTTTTGATTAATATGTGGGAGAGAGCAAGACAGCGCTTAGTTTTGAGACGGAAGCCTTGTTTACTTTCGCCTGGCTCCGCAGAGAGAGAGAGAGAGAGAGAGAGAGAGAGAGAGAGAGAGAGAGAGAAGAGAGGAGAGAGGAGAGATAAGAGAGAGCACGCGCGCGACCGGGGTCTGTCTGTCTGTCTGTCTGTCTGTCTGCTTCTGTCCTCTCTCTCTCTCTCTCTCTCTCTCCCTCTCTCTCTCTCTCTCTCTCTCTCCTCTCTCTCTCTCTCTCTCTCTCTCTCTGCTCGTTCAGTTAAACATGCACCCTGTCACATGCGCAGCAGTTCATCTAAGTTACATTACTCACCGATCAAATAAGACTTTGGCGAGACAAAAATTTGCTGTAGTGTTTGTCATATGACAACTGCAGCTTCTTTGCTGAAAAAAGTATCGATACTAATAAATTTAGGTATCGTGACGTTTTTAATTTCCGAGTATCGCGATACTTTTGAAGTATCGGTGCACCGTGCAACACTATCGTCTACAGAACAAAAATAAATTGCATGAAAATGAATAGCAATGTTGAATTAGGAATAAAAAACATCAAATCAAGATGTGTAAACAAGAAAAGATATTTGACAAAACTACCAAAAATAAAGATAAATGATGTTTGACAGGGAACTCATCTCCAAAGCATATTCACACACACAGACAGACGTTGTTACAGCAGTCAGCACAGAAACAACAGGCAAAATAAAATATAGATTCGAAAACAGCGCACAAGGACTGAAGTGAGTTCTCTGTCCCGTCGTCTTGCACAAATGGTTTAAAATCACACTAAAATGCCACACAGGAATCAATAATCAAAGACAAAATTTGTATTTTATAACATGGATTCCTGACTATGAGTATCCGATTCCAGAATTGAAATCGATTTTATATTTCTAAGCTTACTAACTATATAGAAAATATTTAATTCATGCTATTCCGTGTGAATAAATGTGTATGGTTACAGGTCTATGTGAAATATATTTGTAATTTCTTCCGAATATTGCCGATGATCATCTAGTAACTGTTTATAATTGCCAGCGTGATACTAGCGAGACATCGTCGATATACGATATCATCAAATTGCCCAGCCCTAATGGAAACATTAATGGATCAGCAATCTATGCCGTGTTCCTCTGGTGTGCAGATGTCAGACTTCATGGACTTTAATAGACGAACCCTGTCACCATGAGAGACGGTTTGTTTGTTTAAATGCCTTGTCATGCAAGGAGGAGGCCTGCTCTTAAAGAGCTAAAACTTATTTTTGGCCTTTTTAGTAATATGTGCTCACTGAAGTTTTTGCCTAACAGTCTGAGGGTTCAGGTGAATCGCTGCTGTTTGGCTAATACACAAGCCAACACCTGCTAGGCAAACAGAGCACAAAGGCTGCCACATGTGTCTTGTGCTACTGTGTTTGAGGTATAGCTCTATCTATGCTGGATCAGATAACAGGAGAATGGGAAGAAATGTTTTAACTAAAAAAATTCTTGGTCTGACTTTTATAGTTTTGGGGAGGGGGGAGGGGATAAATAAATAAATTCTTCTAAATGATGCCAGAATTTTAATTTAGTTATTCCTTTAATGGGTAGTAGAGTTAGCTTAAAAGTCCCGTGCCATTAAACTACACGTTTTTATTCATGTACTAGCAATACAAATATTTATAAGATCTAACACACTTATTTTTGTCTTTATACTGCTAATATGCACCTGTTATAGTGCCATTTGTGACAGTGCTGAGAGTACAGTCTGCATTCATGCTGTTTAATTGTAATATAGACATTTCAGAACGATACATGAAATCAAGCTTACTTGGCTAGAAGCATCTGTGTACACATATACATTTGTAGAGTATGCTTTAGTACCAAGTTTTAAAAGATGCCTGCCTCGAGGATTGTTTGGAGGATCAGATTGAGGAGCAATGCGGAAAAAAAATGTCAGTGGGAGTTTGTGAAGAGGGCCAAGGTGAGAGGTGAGGGGATGGAGGAGATCAGGCTGGGGTCTCTGGCTCTGTGCTGTCAGAGTGTTGAGAACCCCCCCAGCGGTTCCAGCTTTGGAGTAAATACGGGCCCCGCGGACCCTCTTCCGCCCCGGGGCACACAAACCCCAGGCCTGCCCACATTCCTGCTTTATTTTCCTGGTTGCAGAACGCCTCAGGCAATCTTAGCTAGTGGGGTGTTCTTTTCTCTTTTTTTCTTTATTTACTCATAAAATGTGTATTAGAAGAACTAAGCAAGTGTGAAGAGCCTTCGTGTAGACTAACTTTCAGTTTCATCTAGTGTTGAGCTACTCCTCCTCCTCTTCTATCCCTCCACCCATAGCCCCCACTTCCAGCATGCTTCCATCCATCCAAAATGAAGGCTATTTGAATGTTTCGAGTAAACATACGAAGACAGTCAGACAGACACACACACACACACACACACACACACACACACACACACCACATCAAACACAAGCTTTCTCTCTCTTTTCACGTTCTCTCTACCTCTCTAGAGATGGGAGTCTCACAGATGGGCAGATCCCTTCTCTTTGGATCAGTGAATTTCAAAGAGCCTGTCTGGGTCATTATTATGTCCTTTCCACACAAAAAATCTCCTCTTGAGAGAGTGAGTGTATTAAGTGCGGGTCTGTATGTATCCATGCATGCCTTTTCCTCAGCACCTGTGAACAAAAACAATGGGTTTTTATTGTTGCTTGTTCAATGGGAGTGATATCACAGTATGCAAACTTGTTTTCTCTATCTAAACGTAGTAACAAGCACTTGTGAAATCCTCTTAAACATTAATGGTTGAGCATCTTTAGTGGAAACCTGGCCCATAAAGTGCTTTCTGGACTCCAATACCAGCCTTCTGTCTTTAGATTTCATTATGCACATTGTTTATGTGGCTGGAATGTTTTCTGATGCATTGGTTCATCCCATGCCAGACAGCTGAAAATATATCCACATTCCCAATCTTCTCTGGGAATGTAAGCATCTGATTTGTCTGATTGTTTTCCACAATCATCATTGTTTTCCAAAACCATTAAGAGCCTATGCTCTCAATCCAAAAACAAATTGAACACGCCACTTACATAGTTTGAATTTAGTCATGACATTTTAGTTGTGTTTGCTCTAGTTTACTTACTGTTACACATGCTTCCATAATCTACAATGTAAAGTAGATTTCTGGTTTAAAAATATTTTTCCATGAATAATAAAGTTTTTCTGCATAGGTCAGGTTGCAAAATTCAGATTCAGTTTAGATGAAAAGATTTAGCCAGAAAACCTGATTAAGCAGCTTGTGGTCTCTAGTGTTTTCTCTCTCTGTCATTCTGACTCCTCTCTCTCTCTTTCTCCCGGAAGTCTCTAGGCAATTGAGGGACAGAGAGAAAGTTCATCCCTTTAGGAAGATTTAGAAGGCTCCCTTGTCTTTCACTTCATCAGAGACAATTGAGTCATTCATTCCTATTGTAGCTGCGCTGAAGCAAGGCAGGAGAAGGCGAGGCAGGCCTTGAGGGTTTGCTGAAGGGTGGGGGAGGTGAAGGGGAGCCCCTGCTGTTGGGGCCCCAGGACAGAGTGAGCACTTTGGGTATGTCTGAAGGCTGGGTGGTGGGGGGGGGAGCTCCAGAGCAATTTGTCACATCAGAATAGTGCTTGAGTTATGTGGAAGGGGCTCCTAGCTGGAGAGTTTTTAGAAGGTGGAGAAGAGACATGGGGAGGTCAGAGGTCATGGCCTTCTCAAACCCAAGTGGTGCATCTATTAGCGGGCCAGGGGTGGTGGAGGGGCTTGGGCTGTGAGGGAACACTGCTGAGATTTTGGCACAGGTCTAAGCTCAGCTTTCCTTGGCATGCTTGTAAAACCTGCAGGAGGGATTAGGCCAAGGGAAAGGTCTAAAGTGGATACGCCTGTCAAAGTATGTGCACTCAGCTTTCAGCACCCACACTGGCCAAGGTGTCACCTTTCACCCTATTCAAACTAATTGGCACAGTGCCGGAGCACAGATCATCACCTGGCACCTGGTCACACATCCATACATTTTTCTAAATAAGACTTATTTAAGTATGTTTCCATAACATTATACATCTTTGCATTAAACAAGCTAATTCCAATAGATTTTTTTAAAATTTGACATTGCACCCAATCAACAGTACTCTTTAGTATCTCAGCAATTTTTCAGCTAGTCGGAGGTGAGTCTGTTTTTCCAAAAGTCCCTCCAGACTGGACCACATGACTGCACCCTGCTGTGAATCCACCATTAATTACCACGGAGCAGTTTAGCTCTTAAAGCCGCATACAGTTTACAACTACAGCTTCACTTCAAGGGTACTTGCTGAAATGGTGAGCAACAGAATTAGACATTTTTTCTTTTGCTCTTTTTCTGTCTTTGGAAAAGTGGAGCTTGGAATGTCCTCAGACGAGTGAAATCTTAAAGGAGGCCAGGCAAGGTCAAACAAACTCCAGTGATAGACTGAGGGAATCTGTTTGAGTGGATAGAGGAGGACAGAGAGTAGGAGCTGATTGGCCTGGCCTGGTCAGACACTGGGATGTATTTGATTCTGATTTTGTGAATCACTTGGGCCAAGTTTTTTCATTTGAATCAGAGCCCAGTGGTTGATGTCCTGACTGCATCGGAGGCCAAGTTACAAGGCCGACTGACTTGTCAGAAGTTTCCTTTGGAGACCTGATGAAGTATAGCACAGCATGCATTAGGCTTAAAAAAGAGCACTATTTTTTATGTGGAGTCTACTTTAAATTCATGTTTCATGTTATGGGATAAGACTGCATCCAAAATTGCCCCCAAGGTTAAGAAATTGAGCCCCAGCTGATGTGCCTGCTGTGCTGTTTTTCTTATCTTCCTACCTTCCTTCTTTCCTTCCTCACTTCCTTCCTTGCTTCCTTTCTTAAATGTTTTGACATCGGCCAAGCCCACATGCAAATACACTCAACTCTTCTATTTAGCTACATAGATGGTTTGAATGCTTATTTGAAGTTATTAGGTCAGCGAACAAACCAGTGGTTTCCAAAGGTGTATGCTGCTGTTCAGGATTCTCATAAGAAAAGCAATTAGGGCCCAGTTAACCTCTGACCTGCGTAATTCAGTGAATAGAAAGTCCACACTGGACCATCACACTTCTCCTGATGAGACGCTCATAACTGTAAGCGTAATACCATCTAGTCCTACCCTAGTCTAGGTCACATGTTCACAATCAGCCGGCTGTCTCTAAAGCATCTGTGGAAACAGGTTAAAAGTTCAGGGGTCAAGTTCACTTGCTGTGGTCTAGTGGACTAAAGCAAACCAGTTTTGGGACAGTAACAGCAGGTTTGCAATGGGTCCCAGCATGTGATCTTAAAATGAGATGAAGAGGTCACTCAGGCACAAAGGGCCTGGTCTGCTAAACAGATCCTGCAGTCCATGGGTGAGAATAGACACATTACCCCAGCAACTTTGTCCATCAGCGAGACTCCATGTCAGAGTTCAGGCCTGGGTGTGAGAATGGAGATATTAAAGACAGAAGAAAGATGAAATGAAACTGTTTGTGAACTGAAAGTGAACTGGATTAAAATCTCAGACTTTTACCTATTAGTTCTGTGTATGAATGTTGAAAATGTAATTTTATATATATTGAGCTCTCAAAAAAATTGGGTTTTACAGTTGAAGAATTTGAATGTCACGGAGCTCTTTATGGTGATTATGGTGATTATTTCCATCTGCTGGCTTTAAGAGGGATGTAAGGGGTAATGAAAGAGCTGTTTGCGTGTGTACAGCTCTGATAAAGTCCAGGTCAATCATTCATGGGGACAGTCGTGGCAATGACTCAATGCCACACCCTTATTATGTGCATTGGGAAAAATGCTGAAGTCCACCTGGAATTCCAGAGGCCAATAAAATATTTGGGCATGATTAAAGAAAGAAGAACAAATATTCACCTGAAAGCATTTGAGTGTGTGGTTTAAAATGTACTGTCATAGCAGCAGAATACGATTGTCCTTAAAGGGATAGTTCACTTTGAAATTAATTTTGATATGTTTTAGCTTACCTCAAGGGCATCCAAGATGTAGGTGTCTTTGTGTCCACAGTATTTTCAATTTTGATATTTTTAGGTCAAACCGTTCTTGTCTGTCAGTCATATAATGCAGGCAATAGGGGTCCACCTTAAAAAGCATACACAGAGAAGTCCAAATTAAACATGATTTAATGACTCGTAAATGTAAGTACACATTGATGGCCTAAGACACGAAACGAGCGGTTTGTGTAAGAAATACGAACAGTATTATATCGTTTTTACCTCTTGTAAACACAGCCACGTCCAAGTGATCTGAGAGGTCGCGAGCGCTTCGTTCTTTTCTGGAAAGCACCGGAAGTGAAACCTCGCGCGTGTACGTCACTCATTGTTTACACAGAACAGAGATTGTAGGTAAGACGGCTAATTAAAAGGGTACTAATTTGCGCTTAAACTGATGTTTAAACGTCGTAAAAGAAGATATTACACAAAAATAAAAAAATAAAACAATTGTATGAGTGACGTACACGCACGAGGATTCACTTCCGGTGCTTTCCGGAAAAGAACAAAGCGCTTGCGACCTCTCAGATCACTTGGACGTGGCTGTGTTTACAAGAGGTAAAAACGATATAATACTGTTCGTTTCTCACACAAACCGCTCGTTTCGTGTCTTAGGCCATCAATGTGTAACTTACGTTTACGAGTCATTAAATCATGTTTAATTTGGACTTCTCTGTGTATGCTTTTGAGGTGGTAACCATATACCTGCATTATATGACTGACAGACAAGAACGGTTTGACCAAAAATATCAAAATTGAAAATACTGTGGACACAAAGACACCTACATCTTGGATGCCCTTGAGGTAAGCTAAAACACATAAAAAATTAATTTCAAAGTGAACTATCCCTTTAATACGGTTACGTTCACACACAGTTTAGTTATTTATAGGAGTGACAACCGCATTCTACAACCACATGTCTGTGTGTTGCGGGTGTTCGGTAACTTAGACTGTTCTCAAACAGGTTCTGTGTGCTATGTGTGTGTGCCGTGCGACTCAAATGTTCCGCTCTCCACCCAGATATAAACGCTTTTTTTGGCGGTTCAATTTGACTCTTGACGTGATAAAAGTGATACGAATTTTTAGTTTTATGGACATCACCATCTTTGATATTACTTTGGTAACTGTCACTATGGTTACTGGTTAGACAACACTGTTATATATTCAAGATGCTACTCTGTGAACGGGAAATTTCTAAAGTCACACCTGTAAGTAAATGCAGTTGTCAATACCAACAACTGAAACTGTGAATTGTTAATCTTAAAACTATTATTTTCAATTTTCAAGTTCCACCTCATGAATCATTCGACCTTGGATCTTTTTGACATAATTTATTTTTTTGTTTACTTTTACTTTCTATGTCACAGTCATTATTTAAAGATATTTTAGCTCTTATGTTGTGTTTCCCTTTGTTTTCTGCATTGTTAACATGTTTTTCTTTTGTTTTTCTCCATTTTTTCCTTTCTGCCATCCAGTATCTACAGATGAAATGGCCCCTGCTAGATGTTCAAGCAGGAAGTCTTCAGAGTAGACAAGCACTTAAAGATGCCAGGTCACCTTCTCCAGCACACATCGTTGTAAGTAACACCCATGAGTCACAGCATTTACAAAGCTTTTTATTCTTTAGCACAGTCCTTGAAAACAAAAGTACTTTCTGTATCCTGTATTGTTTGGTCCTTTGGGACCTTATACTCCTCTCCTAATCTACAGCTGTCAATTGGATGTCTAGTGACCTATAAGAAACGGAAGACCAGATTGTGTTGGAATATCATGTGTCATATGGGTGCTTGTTTTGTAATATGGCTCCTTGGAATCAAATGGGTGAGATATCATTGTAGCTCAACAGAGGCTTTTTTCCCCCCGTTTGGATGCCGCAAAGTGGCAGAGGGCAAGACCGTCTTTTTACACTGGAGACAGATAATTAATGCCCATTGTAAGTTTGGTTTAGGGAACAAGAGTCTGGAGAAGAGATGCTATGTTTAGTTTGCAGTTTTATGCGCTGGATCTGCGGGTGCTGTTATCCATGTGCTTAACTCTAAATGTATCATTCTTTTAAAATCTATAGGCGATAAGGGATTCAAGGTTAGCCTGCTGGGCTGAAGTAATGATACAGTGTTAAAACATCACTTTATTGATTCCCTTCCTTGGACAATAGACCAAATTTGATTTTGGCCTTTCCATTGTGGTTCAGGAGTTTGGGGGCTTCATTGTGTTTCCATAGTTACTGGAAGCAACACAGTGCCTCCAAGGTCATGTTTAGGAATCCAATAAAACTATCCATTGAATTCAATACAGTGTTTTGTCAGAGAGATAAATAAATTCTGTTTTGGACGTACTATACTGATTTTTTTCTATTTGTTCTTACTTCAAATAGGTGTGGGGTGTTTGTTTGTTTGTTTATGTTTGCAATGCTAATGTGATATATAATGAGATTTTATACATTTGCAGCTGATTTTCAGTCTCTATTGTCTTTTTGAGGCCATGCATGTGAGATTGCACTCCTAAAAGTTGAAAAAATAACTTTTTAGCAAAAATATGCATTTAAATTATGCAAGCTTTCTCTTCTGAACCGAAAGTAGAACATACTTTTTTGCTGTAAACTATTGACTATTTAAAGGGTGTTTTATGCATTTTTTCCCTTCTTATCGAATGCGATTTTATATAGACTACCGTTCAAACGTTTGGGGTCGGTAAGTTTAACGTTTTGTAACATTTTTTTTTTTTTTAAAGAAGTCTCTTTTGATCACCAATGCTGCATTTATTAAAAAAAAAAATACAGTAAATACAGTAATATTGTGAACTATTATTAAAATTTAAAATAATTGTTTTATTTATCCTGTGCAGACAATGCTTTCGAATGGTAGTGTATATGCTGTATGCTACTTACAGTTTTAAAAAAGACTTTAAAGACCTGCTGTCTAATACTTATACTGAACGGGTAGTAAACTATTTTTGCATTTAAATGTGGGGTAGGCACCACATGTGCAGTTTTTAAGAGAAAAGAGAAAAAGAAAAATGATGGTCCTCCCTCTCTGAATCATTAAATGTGTGGGAGGTAGTTAAGAACAGGCTCAGGTAAATACTGCACTTGAGTTTTATCCCTCTGACTCATGGGGCTGTAAATGCTTATCAGCACAGAGCAGTTTTTTCTATTGCCTTTTAAAACAGCCCTAAAGACCTGCAATGACAGAGTAGGATATTTTTCTCTATATGGCATGTTTAGCTATTTAGCATTTGCAGTAATTTATTTATGCGTTCATTCGTACAATGTGCAGTTTGTTTGATCAAGACCTGACCTATAAAGTTCAAATTAAACACTGTATTTTGCATTGTTTCTTCACACTTCCATCTTTTTTCTCTCCCTCTCGATCTCCCTTTCGTGCTGTTTCTCTTGTGCTGACGTGTGTTTGATTTGATGTTTCCTTGGTTTGCATCATGCCGTTGGTGAATCTATCTGGAGACAGTTGGTATTGTCAGGGAGAGATAACTGTGGAATGCTGTATTTTTTTCTCTCAAGATGGACTATATGCTGCTGTACGTGAAGGCCTTATCAATAAATTGTACCGTAAACAGTAGTTTCTCTTCCCCGTCAAATTGGAAGAACACCTGCCCACTTTGACCCATGGCTCTGAAGACGCCTGTCTGCTGTGGACTGATAAGAGAGCGCCGATGGGCGTGAGATAAGGAACATAAGCCGAAGTTCAAGTGACCCAACAATCACAATGAGAGAGATACAAAAGCACAGGTGGACAGCGGGAGAGAGGAGGCGATACCGTAAAAGGGCAGTGAGGTAGATGAAGTGAGAGCAAAGAACGAGACACAGATAGAGAAAGACAACACGTATGTCTAAAAAATGCATATACGGCCAAAAGAGAGAGAAGTAGCAAGCTTCAATAAATATGGTTATTTTTATACACCGTTCTGTTATAAACTGCATTTTATAACCGAAGTGGTGATTTAAAATTGTTATACTATCATGAGAATAGAAAAATGACATTGACGTTGATTATTTGTTCATATAGACATAATTAAAGACGCTTCTCTTATGAACAACAGCGGTTGAGTCCACCTGTATGAATGCTTGTAAATATTAATGTTTTTTTAATAAAAATATAAATCATAATTGTGAGATGGGTTGCAATTGAGAGAAATAAACTCAAAGTCATGAGAGAAAGCTTGTTTTTACTTTTATTCATTATTTACGGTGAAAACAGGCATCCATACATTAGTTAGTAAGTACTATAGTCAATCCCAAACACTAACTGTGTGTGACTGTACCCATAGAAACAGCTTCACGCATAATCCATCAACCTTTTATCTGTCGCATGTGGCCATAGAGGTGCTACTCCACGCTGATCTATGAATAGAGCACAGGAAGTGACCCTCTCGTTTCTGTCCACGCCCATAGAAGGCAGTGCCAGGATGGTTGAAGTACTCGAGCCCCGCAGGCTTTTCAAAGCCTCTTAGTCCCACACATTCAGCATGCATTTACTACCTGTTCACAACTCATAAAGAACCCATTACCGAAAAGTACCGCAAGTCGTTTGTCCCACTGCCATCTATACTCAATTTTAATGTGATTTGTGAAGCCCCTTTCTTATATAGACTGTAATATAGACATGACAATTCAGACAGGTAGACTGCAAAACACATGTGGCGTGTATTTGGCATCAGACCGAGCCTGAACTCAAGGACGGTTTGAGCGGAGATCATGTGATTGTAATTCCAGTGGGAAGCAGTTGGAAACAACGAGGCGAAAGGAGATTTCCCCACATCTGTGACACATTGGCCATTCGTTCCGGGATCAGTTTCCTGTTCTCGTTCCCTTTCTCGACTTGCATGCACAGCTGTCCGTCGGTGTTCTGTAGTGTTTCCTCATGTAGTGTTACTTGGTGTAGATACCATATACCAGACTGGTATAGCCAGATGTTTGACTCGCAGCATAAAGTCTGGTCCTTTCCAGTTTTTTGTTATGGCCAATAACTGTCTACTTGCACAGGAAATAACCATTTGAATGACATGTGGTTGTGCAAAAAAACAACAACTTTGTGATCAGAATTTCAGTTTTTCCCAAATTTATAAATACTGATTATTTCACAGACAGAAAACTAAGTAGCAACTAATTTAGAAAACTTGTAGTGGTTATTATGGTAGTAATATTTTTTATATAATATTATAATATATTATATTATTATATATTATATTGTAAGTGTTATAACAATATGCCAAGTTGTTACTGGATTTTTGTGTGTGTGTGTGTGTGTGATGTACATTATTTTATCTAACCCATTTTGTCAGATTCAAATTAAATAAATGAAATAAAAGTTGTCTGGCTAACAACCATTGAGAGGCATTTGAAGTTCATATTTTAATGCTACTCTAAAATAATGCTGAGGCAAAAGGGTACACTCACACACAACCTCCTGCAGGCATACTACACATTGACACACACACACACACAACACACACACACACACACACCACACACACACACACACACACACACACACAACACACACACACACAGACCTCCTGCTCCAAGTCTTGTTGAGACTGGACAATGTCTCCATTGTTTTCTGCGCTTTCACAGGCAGCAGGGGACGGCTGGAGTGTTAACTATTTCCCCACGAGGCCCCACAGCAGTGTGCGTATGCGTGCAACACTGTGTGCAAGTGAACCAACGGCAGGAAAACGCGGGAACAGTTAGAATGCAGGGAAAGGGGGGATAATAGGTGGGGTGGAGCTTGGAAGAATAGCTGGAGGAGTCCTGGTCTGTTCCTGTATGGTAATTAGTATTTAGGAAGTGATGGAATGTGTTGCGTTCTGACAGAGCGGGACCTCCCACCTGAACCGCCGTACGATGAGGGCATGCTTGCTGTTTGCTGTCAAAGCGTGTCTGTTTAGTAGCTGAAGTTCAAACTGCACTTAAAGTGTATTGAAATCAATGTTAAAAATAAATACGAGTAAACTAAATTAATAACACACATACAGTATGCAGGACATTTTCCCAGACTCCAGCTGAGTAGGAGTAGCGCCTCAAGCTAGCACGGGGTCTGTAGTTTTTGCCGGGTAATTTGCTTCCTTTTTTCGGACTGAATGGTGGTGCACCTGGACTGGCTTGACAATGGCTGTGAGGGCCAGAGGCATGCTGGGAAACCCCAGACCCTTCGCTGTTAATGAGTACCCCAGTGTCACAGCCACAAGACACTGAACCAACTGTCTTTTTCTTCTCTCCTTCCCTTTCTACTATTTCTTACTTTTCTTGCTCCTTCATTCTCTTTAGGCCCTCCGCCTTTTCTTTCCTTTTTTTAGTGCTGCTTGGTACGTAGTGATGTAACCCGGGCCTGTTGTGCCGCTTTTGACAGGACCTTGTGAAACCAGGAGAGGTCTCTGGTCTGAGACCTTTGGCCAAAGCTTGGAGAACATCTCAGCACGTGATCTTATGTAGTGCATGAAAAGCCTCCCTGGAGCATTTCCTCTACTTAAACTCAGGGAATGTAAACAAACTCTTTTACAAGGGACCTGGTGTCAAGGTCATCAGCCTTTTAAACTTTTGGATTGTTTTGTAACCTTAACCTCTAGGACACTCACAACTCTTGTGTGTGTTCCAATTAGCATGACCATTTGCAGGGCAAAATATGTCATCTCTTTAATATCTCTTAAATACTTTTTTTTTTAAATATCCAGATTGACATAAATTAAAAGATATAGAATATCGGCCAATAACTGATATACCATATTGTACACCCATACAATGTTCTCTTCAGGTATTGTAAGAACATTTAAAATACATTACCGTTCAAAAGTTTGGGGTCAGTAAGATTAAGAAAAAAAAATGTATAATTTTATTTAGCAAGTATGCATTCAATTGATTAAAAGGGACATTTATAATGTTTCAAAATATTTCAATTTTAAATAAATGCTGTTTTTTTGACTAACTATATTATAATCATTTGGATGTCGATCGTTTGTAAAGTATAGATGTCTATTTATCGTAGCAGAAGCGCAACAAAATAATGCTTCATGAAAAAGAAAGTGAAGATGATGGACGAACGACAAAAAACACAGTACACAACAGTAAATGCAAACAAGAGTTCATTGTTAGTTGCCAACAGCAGCTCCAGACAAACAATGACACTCAAACCCAGTGTTACTCACGTGTGGAGCGGCATAAATGCATCCTCTGAGTCTGTTTTCAGCCCTTCCTGCTTAGCTCTCTCCAGCACCGGAAAGCTTTACTAATATTAATGTGGGACCTAAAGTTCTTTCCTGATCATAACCCTACTTTTTCCTGTGATATTCTTAAGAGCTTATGATATTCTTATTTTTCTCTTTTGTAATGTCTCTCAGCCATCTCTCTTTCTACAGTCTTTCTTCAAATCTCCTCTTGCTCGTTCCCTCTCCTCCACCGTCATACGCCCCCTAATGCTGATTGGCTTCACGTTTGTTGTTGTATTCAAACAGAATTTTTCAAATATCACTTACCCCACCTTTAAGTGAATGTAAACAGTTGGGGGGAATCTGATGTGTAACAATTATATTCGATCCGTGCATTAGGTCTTAATATAATAAACTAGCTTGTGTCTGTGTCATTAATGTTAATCAAACAACAAAAGAAAATAGGGAATCACTCCCTGCTCTTCTTAAATAACTTATTTGTAATAACAAAGAGAAAAAAACAAAAAGTATATTAATATAATATTTATTATTCATAAAATAATTGGATGAAAAGATGCATCGTGATTGAGTCAAGTGAAGATTCACCTCTAGTGGCACTGGAGAGTAAAATAAGGGCTGCTGAAAATTCAGCTTTGCCATCACAGGAATAAATGACATTTTAAATTATAATAATATTTATTTTTCTTTCTACTTTGATCAAATAAATGCAACTTTGGTGAGCATAAGAGACTTCTTTCAAAACATTGAATATGTCTTACAGACCCAATACTTTTGAATGGAAGTGTATTTAAAACAATGCCATATTAATAATGCCATTTAGGGCTAGTAAATAACTACTGTCAGGGTTTACTGAAGACATGCGGTAAAAAAAATAGCACTGAAAAGGCGTGGACAGGTTTTTTTTGCGACTGACCTTATTGCATATGCATTTTTAGTTTCCCTTTCAGACTCAAAATGTATGGGTGGAGAGTATTTAAATGAATCATGCAAGGTGATTTACTAAGGTTTGCCCTTGTCACTTTGATGGCCCCCCCAAAAAGCATGTCTTAAACCAGACTCAAATTTGCGCTGCTTTTGGTAGATTGCGTTGTCATTATGGAAATTTTGCGTTTACGTCTGTGTTTTTTAATTTACTCGTCGTTAGTAGATCACGGTCAGAACTTTCCACTCCCATCTGCGCTTTTTTGGGGTTTGCACTCTTACGCTAATTTGCCCTGTTTAGTAAATCTGGCCCCAAGTCTCTTGAGCTATAAAACAGCAACATCTTACCAATATATTTTTCCTCTGTGAAGTATTTATACCATTGCTTCTCTCGCTTTTCCTAGAATGAATTGTGCAACAGGAATATGGTGTACAAAGCCTCAATGTGCTTAAAGCTACATCAGTACACTCTTTTTTTTTAGTTTTTTGGTCAGTCAGTTGATGTAGACACACTGCCATCATGCTAACAATATCACAACCTCAAATCACAGTAAACAAACATGCTCTCACGTATTCTGCATGTGTTGTATGTTGTATGCGGGATATGTTTGGGCTTGTACCTGGCAGCGGCCTGACACCGCAAGTCAGAGGAAACAGACAGGGAAGGAGAGGGGTGGCACACAGCTAGACATTTTTTTTTTGTGGTTTTAACAGTCATGCCTTTTGCCTTCATGCCCTGGATGAGTGATGAGTGTACCATGTTCTCAATTTGTGACACGGGACGTGCGTCTTTGCCTTTCAGGGGCCCTTCTGCTGGGAATTCCCCGGACAGACTGATCTGAGTGTTCACCAATTACAGTTGGTGAGAATCCTGAATTCCAAGTTTCTTGCATCTGGCTTATTGATTGTTTAAATGAATTACCTGCTGGAAAATGCAGCTTCAGTTGGTAACTGATTTTCTAGCTGGCCTAAACTGCTTATTTCCCGGTCCACGCTGGTTATTATCTAGTCTGAGCTGGTAGACCATCATTGACCCACGACAAACCAGCCAAAGATGGTCGAGCTGGTTTTTGGAACATCGTGGGCTGGTAACTAGCTAATGACCTGCTTTGGAGCAGCTTTGACCAGCTAGAAACCAGCAACCATGTTTTCCTGCTTAAGCTGGGTTTTCCAACAGGGTAAGTAAAAAATAAAATTATGAAATGAGAATATCAAAATCATTACAATAGAGATTTGATTGATAACAGTGTAATAATCTGCTGTATTTGATATTGTTTGTTGCTGTGTTCTTGCTCTTTTTTTTTTCTTCCATAAAATGGGGTTGAATCTGCTTTGCATTTGTACACACACACACATACACTCACACAAACACGCATCCTCATGAGCAGACTTGGCTCAGTTTGTGTGGTAATTGTAAACTGTTGCTGTCCATTGACATGATGATTTTTGTCTCTAGCAGGATCCCTGTTACGATATACAGTATTTGCGTCTAACAGGAATGCATCAGCGCCACTCCAGCAGTGTAAAATTCAGCATTTCTGGATTCCTGGCAGCCCGAAATGCCTCTTGAGCTTCATCTTTGTCTGCTTGCAGGCCCCGTCTCAGCCTTAATTATTTTCCTGCATCTTCCGGAATGGTGGCGATTATTTCTCTCTGATTTCTTTTCCTTTTCTCTGAAGCAGCTGGCATGAAGAGGATGCTTTTCATTTGTAGCATCTGGGGTTGAACGTTTGCCAGCGAGAAGTTAGGAGGTGGAGTGGTTTGTGTTTTTTGCGTGCATGCGCACCCATGAGCGTGTAAATGTGTGCATGACTCAGTTTGCGTGGGTCAAGGTTAAGGATGTTTGGATGAGATGAGACCTTCGTCTAATTGTCTTCTTGTCCGTCGACATGAGGCGCAGAGAGAAAGTCTGGCACCGCTCTTCAGTTTTGATGTGGTGCGGAGTGACGCAACATGGGGCCACTGCCGCTGAGTGTCTCAATTGCGCCTCGGCCCTCCTTGACGGACACAAACAGTGTGTGGAATTTAAAAGGGGG
Organism: Chrosomus eos; assembly: GCA_036326025.1. Taxonomy (NCBI): domain Eukaryota; kingdom Metazoa; phylum Chordata; class Actinopteri; order Cypriniformes; family Leuciscidae; genus Chrosomus; species Chrosomus eos. The sequence goes on along the minus strand of CM070830.1, from coordinate 27,511,684 downwards.
GGCACGATGGGTAGCCTTGGTCTGCCAAATCTTAACAGCGGTGCGAGCTTGTTTAGCTCATCGCCTTGTGTTTAGGTCTATGAAGAAAGCTGTGGCATTGTGGGATATGCTTGTCCTATTTTTGTCTGCCCCTCAAAGTCATGTAGGTCATGTCTAAATGGTACCCTCATTCTGTGAAAAGTCTTAAATTGGAGTCCAGCAGCAAATCCTAACGCCAATATTAATAGCAGCAAAAGCAAATATCACAAGAATATTAGCAGAAAAAGGTTTACATCTAAGAGAACTGTCACTCTTATACGTTGTATTTAGGATGAAATAAGTGCAATTCCTGAAAAATTCTTAAATTCTCATTTTTATACTTTATTTTTCTTAAAGGGTTAAGTTCTCCCAAAATGTTAAATTGGCATCACTTTCTCACCCTCATTGTGTTCCAAACCCATTAGACTTTTGTTCATCTTCAAAACACAAGTTAAGATATTCTAATGAGACCCCATTGACTTTCATAGTAGGAAAAAAAATACTATGGAAGTCAATGGGGTACATTAACTGTTTGGTTCAACATTCTTCAAAATATCTTCTTTTGTGTTCAGCAATGAGTCATTTAAAATGACTTGAGTGTGTGTAAATGATGACAAATTTTCATTTTTAAGTGAACTATTCCTTTAAGAAGTTGTGGCAGTTTATGAAACAAAATGTTTTTTTTAAATAATGAATCTTCTTATGTTTTATTATCTGACACTAATTGCAGGCCAGAATAGATTATGTGTTCATAAAGAGTTTCTGTCAGAACTTGTTAGACAGGGTTCACCAAGAGTTCCTTGAGTAGTGTATCTGTTTCAAATGTGTTTGTAAAGACAGACAGATAGAAGCTTGTTTGAATGAAAAAAACAAGAACAATCCAAATGTTTGTCCATATGTCACCCTAATGTATCCGTGTATGTGTTTCTGCTTATTTGTGTGTGTTGTTTAAGCTAACTGACAAGCAAATGTCCATGGTCTCAGTTAAAGCAGGGTTAGTTTTTCAAGCTTAGTTGCACATGATTTCACACAAACCACAGCATGTTGCCATGTTAGCACTCTGAGTTTACGTAGAGCACTCCTCATGCTCTGTCTAAAATAGAGAGAGTGCAGAAGGGACTGTGGGCGGGGAGGGTGTCCAACAAGACGCAAGAATGTTTGAGATTTTTGTCGAGGCCAAAACTTCCACAAGGACTTCCTGTGGGCTTCCAGTGGAGCCAGACAGCATCGTGCTCCTCCTTCACAAACTCCTGAGAATCTAAACTTTAATAGTGCCATTAACACTTCCCCTTCACACTGAACTTTAGTACTACTTTCTATAACACCTCCCCCACCCCACACACACGCATTATATTCGTGCACGGCATTGAGTAAGACGGAGTTAGCCAGGACTCGTACTGTATTAGCACTTGAGGCTGTTTCACAGGGAAACTTGTTTTGACAGAACTCCAGGTGTCTCATTGTTGGGCGTGCTATGGTTCAACAGATTTACCAATTAGTGTCGGGATATGGGCAGACGAGGGGAGGGGGGGCAGCTTTTAGATGGTGGTTTGGAAGACGTGAATGTGGGGGACTGCGAGCGAGAGAGAGTGTGATGGAATGACATGGGGCCTTGTGGGCTGCCGAAGGGGTCATATGGTCAGAGAGGGACGCTTGGTAAGTTGATATGTGACCTCCTTTCACAGGCCTGTTATAGAGTAGCTTGGGAAAGTAGCTCAGAATTTAGAATAAGAGATAGGGGAAGAGGAGGGGGAAGAGATAAAGACGATGCAATGCATGTTATTTTTAAGGAAAAAACAATATTTTTAAGAAAACATTTTGACCCCTGCCTTCCGGGCAACGGGATTTATATGAACAACTTTTCATGATCTGTTCAATTCCTATTGGATAAAACCTGTTAGATATAAGCTATTTTATCATATGTGACCCTGGACCACAAAACCAGTCACATTGGTCAATTTTTTTAAATTGAAAAATAAGCTGAATAAATAAGCTTTCCATTGAGGTATGGTTAGTTAGTTAGGACAATATTTGGGCGAGATACAACTATTTGAAAATCTGAAATCAAGAGGGTAAAAAAAAATATATATATACAGTATATATTAGGGATGCTGTGATCGATCGGCTGTAGATCGGTATCGGCTGATAATCATTCTATGACTTGATCGGTAGCCACTAAATTTGACCAATCTCATGGACTGATCTCAACTTGATGATGTAAAACCATAAAAAGTTACCTCGACGTGCATGTAAACAGTACAAATGCCATAACTTTATTTTTGCTCCGAGATATGAACGTAAAATTTGGCCCAGATGCCATTGACGTAATTGTGAACAAACCCAAACTTTTTTTTAATGAATTTATGACCGGTCATATATACTTTCTAATAGTCATCATGTGAAGCATGAATAATAACAATATAAATCAATAAACTGTATCACTTTTTATGGGGTTTTCTCAGCAGTGTTGTAATAAGAACCTCCAAACTATCAAAATCAACTTTTGTAAAAGTTTTATATCAAATGAGACCATGTACCTGATGATTCCTTGTTTAAGTTATTAAGTATGCCACCTGAAATCAAAGGGGTTGACAGTCAACAGAGAGCTTACGCTTATATTTATATATCACTAATATAAAGCTTGCATGATCGGGAACGGAATCGGCCGATCATAATGACAAGCAATCGGTAGCCTAATCGGAATCGGCTGCAAAAATAGATATATTTATATATAAATGCAAAAAAAATATATCAGTCACTTTTTTGTATTTTTGCATTACTTAAAGAAAGTACACAATAATAAATGTGCTTACTAAATCATAATTCTGTTTACATAATCTGTTTACTTTTTAAAAGCATTATTCTTAGACATATATCCCAGTTTACCAAAAGCATACTTGTCGACATATCTTTACATTTTGAGGCCTATTGGTTTCAATTCTGTCCATTTTTTTAATAACTACTGTTGTTTTTACCAATTAACTTTCTTTATTTTCATTTAAGCATGCCTGTTGTGCTTCCAGGAAGTTTTAGGTGAACTTCCGAGAGGAAGTTGAAATGATTTAGACTCCGTCCCTCGGGGTGGCCTGTAGAATGAGGAGCTTATTTTGGATGCAGCCTGGTTGTTTTAGTAAGCTTTTCTCTCACCACACTCCCTGATATATTCATGACATAATTTAACTGAAGTGAAAATTAATAGTATTTTCCATCAAATGTTTGGTTACAAAAATTAATGTTCAGTAATTCCATTGTGTGAAATTTGGCCCCCTGAGCCTGTGAAGGTAGTGGCGGTCGGGGTCTATTGAAATCACCTAAAGTCCTGCATGTTCCTTCACTAATGCTTTGTTTAGGTTGGACGGAATCTCCCCCGTGCTTCAGATGCAAACGCTGACTGCTTTATGGTCAGACTGTGTTGGCTTCACGATGTGGTGAGATTCAGAAGTTCTGTGTGTGTGCTGTGAGCTGTGTCGAAGTAAGTGAGAAAGGAGGAGGAGACAAATAATTGGGGAGGGGTGAAAATGACATTCCCAAAGAAAAAATTTATTGTTATGGCTGAATGTGCAGTTAAAGTTTAACACCTTCCCTCTTTTGGTGGTTCTGTGTGTGTGTATGTGTGCGTTGGCCCCTAAAACGCCCTTCTAGGGAGCACTTAAGCTGGCCGAAATCACATGTACTTCCATAGCCCTCACTAAGAGAGCAACAGGGTTTTTTTTTGGAAGTCAGTCAGTATCTTGATTTTGGAGTTGTTTTTGCATTGTCCTCTCGTTTTCTCTCTCTCTCTCTTCAGATTGTTTTCAGATGTGCTTCAGCTCGCCTTTTGTGAAACAAACTTCCAATTTATTTGATTTCGCTCCTCTCAGCAGTTTCTTTGCAAACATCTTTTTACTGTTTATTTGCGTCTTTGTTTTTTTGATGTTTCTCTACAGTAAGTGCAGTCAGAGCCAAGTTTTCTGTCTTCATTATGGCTTTAAAAAGAGAAAGATGACACGGGACTCTTTTTCACAGTCAAAAAATCTCTTTGTTATTATTGTTTCTTTTTAGTTCAGCCTTTTTTTTAATGATTCAGTGAGTTAAAGTGGTCTTGTTCTGGCACGCTGTTGCAGGTGTGCACATGCTCTCTTTATCATTTATTTAGCTTCGTTTCAGATATGAGAGGAATGTCTACCTCTGCTCGTCTGCACGGGTCTGTGGTGAAAGCAGATGTGTTGTATTTAGGCTTAATTTATGACAGGCAGCTAACAGGGCAGCCCTGACAAGTCCTGGAGAATCTGTCACTACTCTGACCACAAGATACTAGACTAAAAGGAGGCTGGAGGGACGGGGGGGGAACAAATGAAAGGGATGGACCGGGAAAAAGTTAGTTTTTTTTTTTTTGTTTGCAGATGGAAAGCAAATGTTTAAACATTTATATTAAAGCTGATGTTGAGCACACATGCTCTGGGCTCCTTGAGTCTTGGTGCTCATGTGGGAGATGCAGGTTCCAATTTTTTTTTTTTTTTTTACCTTTTATTTATTATTTTATTTTACTTTTTAGTATTTAATATATAATTAAATTTAATGCAAAATATTTTATTGTATTATTTTGGCGATGTCGTACCATCCAGCCCTACTACGCCCAACAGTTTCCTGTCTTCTTAATAATGGCAAGCACTGGCTAAACATTATGTGTTTTTTTTTATTTGTGTATCAGTATTGTGAACTCTCTTGAGTTCAGTAAAAATAATAAATAAAATGAATAAATAAAATGGTGGGTCATGATTGAAGTGAGACAGACATGGCCGTCTGCGGACAGCAGACAGGAGACGAGGCTTTATTGGGAGGCTCATTAAGGACAGTGCAGCGACGTGGAGAAAGAAACGAGCGCTTCACTGGCCTGTATCCCTTTGAACACCGGCCTACTCTTATCTATGACATGCTCCGTTCCTCCATAACAAGACATTTTTCTTCACACAACGGATTTTTTTCCTTTCTCCTCTACCTCTGATGCGAACAGAGAAAAAGCTGAGATGTCACTACTATCCTTAAGATACAGAGGCTGCTCCTCGTGTGCCTTTTTATCCCATTTTTCCAAGCACCTGTTGGATAGCTCGGAGACTTTCACTCATCTCCATTTTATTCCCCCCTATTGTAAACATTAATTGGAACTTTTTTTAATGCTGTCTCCACCTTGTGTTGAGATGCCACATAAGATCTGTTACGGCAGCACAGCTGTTTTCTGAGTGTTTTCGAGGAGCATTCCTTATTATAGTGTCAGACAGACGAATGAATGCTCTAAATGGGTTTTTATGAGCTCAGTAGTTTGCAGGTTATTGAAAAGACCACTGCCTCACCATGAACCACTCTTTGGCAATAGCACTATACTATTTATGAAATGCACATGCATGATGCCAAGAAATAATCCCTCTGGTAATTAAGACCAGTTTACGCTATATAAAACTGATGTATTTTTATGCAGTAGTTATGAACTGATCTTGCAGAAGCACCATAAACAGTTTGTATTCATGCATTGAAATACATGTTTTCTGTCAGCCATGATATGGAAGAAAGCAAACCGATACTACATGGCTAATGTAATGTTAGTGGACGCCTCTCATCCAGATCAGCTGTAGGAAACTCTTGTCGTCTTATATATATATAAAAAAGCAAATATTGCGGCACTGGTCCAGGAAGTGGAATTATGTTCCACCTTATGTGGCTGTACGTCTGGAGGCCCACCGCAAACTAAAACATTAGATCATTTTAACATCGAAGCTTGTTCAAAATATTATGGCTGTGCTATAATTTTATAACTAGTTGTCTGTGTGTCTAATTACCCTATTAAATCCAGCCTGCCGCTGGGTGTTCCTTTATAAACGTTTGGTTCTTCTGGTTCCTCAGCTACTATTAGCTTGTACGCCTTTTGGAGGACTTCCAGTATGCTAATTTTAGCTCAGGATGTGAAGCCTCGCTGGCTGCCTGTCTGCCCGCTGCTTTCTCCTTTAATTGTTATATCTTCTCACCATTAATATGAGCAAAAGAGAGGCTTCTACCATGCGTGGCACATCAAAGACTACCACCCTCAGATCCACTAGTTGGCCGTCTCTTTGGAGCACGGGCTCTGGAGATGTGTGCCGATTCCCGGCTGGAATGGGTTTGATGGTCTAATTGTAGCCACCGGTGAGCACAGCTGCATATCACAGAGAGCCTGGATCCAGTGTAATATGCCTCGTGGAGCATCTTCAGATGGAGCAGAACAAACCTACAGTAGGTGTTCAAGTTCCTTCTTCGCTACCTGCCCATTTATCACAGGGTCAGAGCCATATATTATTGACAGTGCAGAACAGACTGAGTCCATCCCACACATCACAGGGGTAAACTGCCATCTTCCTCTTCTCTCTGCTTCTGTCTTCTGCCCTTTTCCATCAACCTGTCATTCTCTTTTCTACCCTGCGTTTCTTTCACTCCACATCCACTACATTCCTCTTCACATCCAATTTCAACTATTTTTTTGTGTTTCTTTGATTCTATTGTTTATTAATTTTTTTAATGAAGCGCCAAATAGTCAGTTGCATACCGGTACCGTATTGATTATTAGTCGATATTCAAGATAAATTTATCTCTATTAATCGATATTGCATATGGATATTTAATCATGCATGCATATTTCCCCTATTTTTTTACAATTAAATTATCTTCATCATCATCTAACTCGCACTTAGTTAATCTTTCAAATCGAATTAATTTGAATCTAATTAAAATCGAAAAAATATTGTTTTTAAATTCTTAAACCTGGTAGCATTTAAACTATTCATTTTAGTTTTTAGTGTTTTATTTTCAGTTAATTTTAATAAAATAATATATAATTTCAGCATCAGCCATTAATGTAGTGCAGTGTTTTTTTTATATCGCTCTGTCCGCATCAATAAAAAAATACAGGATTTCAAGAACTGTTAAAGGAAAGTCATTCAGTTTTTTTTTTTTTTAAATGGAATGGAATTTTTTTTTAAAAATGGTATATTCTAAAAATTTAATTCCCAACACGTTCTTCCCCGTAGTTTCTGAATAGCTCCTTATGTGACTGCGACTGCAGTTGTCTGCAGTTAACCACAGTGCGGTAGCCAAACATATTCTCTTTGTGTCCGGCAGGGAGACGTATGAATGGGCAGCTCTGAGGTTTCTTCATGATCACCCCTCAGCACGTGTTAATGTTGCGCCTCGCTAAAGACCACGCTGACCACACCAGGTCAGGGTCCTTGCCACGGGGCTTCGGCCAGAACAAAGGAATCCACACCGACACTTTCCGTCTAGCACTGCTGCTTCCATGCCGACTACCAACACAGCTATTCTAGTGGTGATCAAAAAAAGATCTCCTCAGCTTTGAACTCCTTCCCTTTTTTTTCGGCTGCGCATCAAAAAGAAATCAATAGACGAAACTTTGGAGCGCATGTATCAGTTTTTCTGTTTCTTTCTTCCCCTCCGCCTTCATCGTTTGTACATTCCGCCACTAGAGTAAAAGCCAGTTAAAAGAGGACTGGCGGTAAAGATGACACTGTTGCGGATGCGGTCCGCACTGGGAAAGGCCTCGACTGGGAGAAATCAATTCGGTGGGGTGGGGGAGTGGGGTTGCTCACACTGAAGAGGGTGATGCAGATTCTGTTTTTAGACTGAAATGATAGATAGGTTCCTGGTACCTAGAGACAACACAATACGTTTGAGGGTGTGCAGAAAATATGAAGCGCTTTGGTGAGGCGTAGTTGTGCTGTTAAGATTTGTTTTATCCAGCTGTGAGGAAGAACATGTAGCTGTCTCTCTGAGCCTTTTGTGCCGCTGAACTGAAAGCGCTTCTCGTGGCACGTTGAAGGTCTCTGATGGGTTGGAGTCAGGGTCAGGTCAGGGATCCTCTGTAAGGATGGCTGTGTTAAAGAAGCCAGAGAAAGTTAGATGCAGACTTTGTGTTGTAATAAAGTTCTTTGGAATATAGCATAAAGCACAATCTAATATTACGGACAGGACATGCTACCGATCAAAAGTGTTTTTTTTTTAAGAAATTGAATATTTTACTCAAGGATGCATGAAACAGATCAAAAGTGACAGTAAAGACATGTTTAATGTATAAATTGTATAATGTCTCTGTTTCAAATAAATTCTGTTATTAAGTATCCTGAAAAAACTGTTGTTTTATCAACATTGATAAAAAATAAGAATGTTTCTTGAGCGCCAAATTAGCATATTTAAATGTGAAATTTTGCATTGGATCACAGGAATAAATTACATTTAAAAATAATTCAAAAAGAGAACAATTTATTTTAAATTGTAATAATATTTCACAATAATTCAAAGTATTTTTAAACACCATTTTGAAGTATTTTTGATCAAATAAATGTTGACTTGGTGAGCATAAAAGACTTACATGGGGTTTCTAAGTTTGAGTTTTGTAAAATGTCAAAATTTGCTGTCAATTCTTTATAGATGAATACAAGGATTCCGGACCATAATCTGTTTACAAAAGACTTATCAAAATGTTCAAACTTCTCCTTTCCATACAATGAAAGTTTTGTTTCTTTTGCTGTCCTTTTAGGACTTTAATAGCTGTAGTCACCATATACCTTTCATTTATGGAAAAGAGCAGTCTAAACATTTTTCTAGATAAACCCTTTAGTTTTCTATGATGAAAATGTGAGGGTGAGTAAATGACAGCTTTCATTTTAAGGTGAACGATCACTTTAACGTCTAACAAATTCATCCGCTGAGGGAGAATTAGTTATTTTCGTAACACACAGTCATTACATTAGAGAATCACACAAGACAGAATGAGGAATGTCTGAAGGTCAGTGTAACTGTGTGTGCTTGTCTGTTTGTGCGAGCGCGTGTGTATACGCCAGAGAGCGGGATGCCGTCGCGCTGCAAAATGGAAAAGATGTCTGCAGCGAGCATTCTCACTTTTCACTTTTATTGTTGTGCTTCCTGTTTTGAAAGCCATTAAGGAGACGGTTTCCTTACAGAAAGGGAGAAAAAAAGACTCCCGTCTTTTTGAAACGTGTCCAAGCGCAGTGCGGAGAAGAGGATGATAGCGATCAGCTAACAGCCCAATAACAGGAACACAAAGAGCAAAATGCTTTGCTCTCTCACCGCTCCCTGCGAACGACAGATTGATACAGGGCTGGTTTTTGATGCGCTGATGAATGCCGAAGGATGTGCTTGTTATTTGTTCCGTCACAGCTGTAGCTCACTCGTCATGCGCCCAAGTATCCCTAGCGCAAGGTCACGTGACCAAAACCCCAGAATGCTTTGTGACATCTGCCCCTGCCATTTTCATGAAAAGGCCGGCCGTGCTATTGGTATTTTGGGTGTTTCCTTCGTTTTTTTCACTCGCTCTTTATCAGCGAAGTTGAATTAGGGTTGAGCTGTCTTTCATAAAGGATTTCGGTCATGATATTGATCAGATTTACGTATTCAGCGCTAAAAGGGTCTTGTGCCCTGCGGTATCTAGCCGGAGGGAGAGTTCAGAGTACTTATCTCGCATCGCTCCAGTAAAGCCCTGCGTGGGGTGACCTCTAACTTTTCCATTCGCTTTCCTTTCATTTGTACCATCCCTTTCTATGGGGATCGCAGGCTTACCCTGGTGACATCGCCGGGGTGTGTGAGGTCATCTGACCATTTGACCTGTCCCCGATTTCAGATGCTCGGGGTTTGAAGGCGGCCTCTCACATAAAAATGATAGGCAGTCATAGTATCTAAATGATATCTCAATTATTATCTTACATTTTTAAATGAAAATTCCCATTTCAGTTGTTGGAATATGACATTATATCAATATCTGGGTCGTAATAATTGTATGATTTTTTTTTTTTTTAGCTATTCAAAACTTACTGTTTCATGTACTGTGTTCTTTTCCTTTCTGATAATTCTGTATGCTATTCATCTCTCATTTGTCATTTATTTAATTATTCTGGTTATTGTGCAATATGTAGCAATCTCTTTCTATTACCTGAACTTATGGAATAAGCCATAATGTATTCCTTTTATTGAGTCTGAATTGGTTTGATTTAGCAGTGCTGAACTCGACTTCTGTGCGTGTGTGTGCTTCGCTCACTGGCCCCGCAGCCTGGCCAGCTTGTAGCTCTTAATAAAAACCACAGACTGTAATTGGACTTAATTGCACCCTTCGGGCGTCATAAGCTCAAGTGTTACTAAACAAACTGCAGGGTCTAGAGGCCGGCACGCTGCATTTGCCACGGCGTTCCACCATCTTGCCGCGTGGATAATGTGTAGCATGAGCCCAGAGAGTGTTTGTTTGTGGCGCTCAATGAGTTTGGACTTGCCGTGTGCCACTGCTACTGGAGGATGAGGATTATATTCTTCCTTTGCTGTCAGCCAGCAGAACAAGAGTGCACAGGTCTAAATATGATTCACACATTCACTTTCACATGTATTCACTCTGCTGGTGTGTCAACTATAGAGAAATCACCCACTGGTGAACCCGTTTCAGCCCTCTGTGGTTAAATACCTCCTGCCAGGAACATTTAAGGAGGGTGTTGATGATGTTTGCCATGCCAGGTGATGAAATACTTGTTGGTCTTAAGACTAAAGGCCCTAGCAGTGTTGGGGAAGCTACAAGCTACGCATTAAGTAGTCAAACTTTAGTTAAGCTACTCTTTGAGTCTCGAAAAATTAGCTAGCGGCGCTACAGATAAACCTACTTTTGAAGTTGCTTATTAAATTCTATTATTTTCATATGATTTATACATATACAAATTATGTATAAAATATTTTCTGTTATACATATAGTTGTATATAATTATATTATGCATTATATATAAAATAATGTTCTATTCTATAATGTATAATATAAAAATGTAAATGTGTTTATTGCATTGTGTGTATGTATGTGTGTGTGTGTATATATATATATATGTGTGTATATATATATATATTTATACACACACGCACACACACGCACACTAGTATTTATTTGTAATATATTAGGCAAAAATATACTAATGAGCAACAGCATTTAACTAAATATTTCACTTTTAAAAACAAGACCTAAAATGCTGCACAAGGACTTGAGCATGTCATTGCTATATATATATACTTCTTTCAGTTAGTCTTTTAGTTAGTACCTTTTCAACACAGGTCCCTAGTTTTCTTAGATAGTGACATCAATTAGTGTATATGAGTGTTAAAGTCTGTCTGCAAGTGAACCCAGTAGTTGTGTTTGTTTGTATCTGTGAGTGTTACTGTGTGTTTGCGTACAGATGCTCTCCTCCAGGCCATGCGTGAGGTGCGGCGGGCCTTTCTCATGGGGGGCTTTCTGGGGTCACTGCACACAATCGATTGAGGGATCCAGACCAAATTCAATCATTGAAATGGCAAGGCCAGCCGTGTTTCAGAAGCACCGCTGACCCCAGAACCGGGAGCCAGAGGAGAGTGGGATAATCACTGTGAGAGTGCCATGTTCCTTTAGCTGTTCGATCGGCCGTGCCACGCGGCTATCGCACCCTGCCGACAACGTGCCGCCACAGAGTGTTCACCGTCTGTTATCAAGATTCCCCAGATTTACATGTGGACAAAGACTCCATCTGCCCGCACGAAATGCATATGCATTTCTCTGAAATGGAGATAATTAGAAGACGTCTTTGAGGTTGTGAATATGGTGGGCATTGTTAAAGAGATATTTTACCCCTAAATTCACTCTCCCTCATGCTGTTCCCAGATATTCTTTAACAGTCATAAAATGAAAGTCAGGGGGGTCCAAACAACATTGACAAAAAACAAACAAAAAAACAGGCATTTTTTCAAAATATCTTTTTGTTTCACAGAAGAAAGCAAATCATACAAGTTTGGATTGACACGAGGATGAGTAAATTATTTAGATTTTTGGTTGAACTATACCTGTTACGCTACACTGGCTCACCCAGCGGTGTAAATTTTAGGGCAAGAGTACCTGTTTGTCCAGCCAATGGCAGACAGATTCAGGAAATCTATTGCATTTTGAATGCAACTTCATTCTGTGACACTAGCGGCACAGAAATAACACCCTTCAGCTTTCTTGAAGCTCAGAGCGAGGTGTGTAATCTCAAATGCTGTCGGCAAACACAAACCATGAAGTTTGCAAGGCTCTCATTTAAGGAGGCCTCGTCCAGCAGCACTGGAGCCCGCGCCTCCCCTGTGGAGGGAAAAAACAGAACACATAATTAAGATATATAGCCTGGCTGGGTCAGAATATAGCCATAGACTTAAAATATAGTGAAGCAGACAAGTCTCCGTTAATCAGTGGTTTGTGGTTTCTGTTTGAAAGTGACGTATATGAGACTGCTCGGAGTTTGTGTGCGTATGCGTGTGTGAAGGGGTGTCTTCTTGTTTTAAACAGTCTGTGCAGCTATAAAAAGGTTTGGAGGAGAGCGCTGGCATGCGTGTGTGAGAGGAGTCCGCTGTGAGACAGGCACTGTGTGCGTTTATGACTGGGCGCACAGCTCTATTTGCGTCTGCTTGTGTATGTGCTCTCCCAGGTTGCTCTACGGTCAGCGACCCGTAACTCTCCCTCTGTTCCGCCTCCTAGTCCAGACTCCCGCTGTAATGTATGATCTGGGCAGGTGTGTGTGCGCGTGATAGCATCCTCCAGTGGTTCTGGAATTATCACATTTTCTTCTGCACACTCAACTCAGTGTTTTGTCACCCACTAATGATGACTATCCATCAATCAGAGGGGCGGAGCTGAGGAAATGAAGATGGATTGAATTAGTTTTTAGTGAAACGGTTGTCTATTGAGCAGCCCCGTATTTACTCTGTCAGGAGAATTGAACCGTGTCAGCGAGAGGCTAACCTTAACACTTTCACCCTACTGTTAATTACGGGACTCTTATACGGGGAGATTCACCTCTTGTCTCTCCTAATAAAAAGCGAATAATGCTGATGGCTTAACAAGAATCCTGGTGCAATGTTTTTAAATTATGCACCTTTCCTCTTCCAAAAAAATCCTCAGAATATTATTATTATTAATGTTGAGGAATTAAAGTAATCATTCAGGGGAAGGGTCCATAATAATAATACGCAAACTACATAACTGCGCAAATAATAATAATAATAATAGTAATAAAAATAATAATAATTATTGTTATTATGGACCCTTCCCCTGAATAATTACTAATTCCTCAACATTAATAGTAATAATGATGATGATAATAATAATAATAGGCTAAGCATTTAAAGACAATTTTGTTTGTAGTGTGGAAGGATTATGATTTGGTAGGATAATCATTATTATTAATATTGTTGTTATTATTATTATTTATGTTTTTAATTATAATAATGTTTAAGGTTTTGTAGAAGGCCTATATTCTTTTTTTGACAGATTAATAAGCATTGAGAAGTTGTTGATGCCAACCCCCCCCCCCCCCCCCCAAAAAAAATATTTTTCTGAGCTCCAGTCTTACATTTTGTTTTTCCAGATCATCTTTTTAATCATTATTGAGTAGTGTGCTATAGAGCATTTCATCAGTAACATTTACCAATTACAATTAATAGCTACTTTATTAACTGTTAATAAGTCATATTTAGTGGTAAATCGTCATCTTCATTGCATCGTTGCCCCGCTGAATTTGTGTGTTGACAAAGGGAAATTTCAAAAGGTGAAAGGGGAGAATTTGACTAGAAATGTGTCATTTTGCATTTCCTTTACACATAACATAACAGTGTGTAGTAGCGTCATAGTGCCACAGCGGCTGAGAGAATGCTCTCATGCTAATCGTACATGCTGCACTCTTCAGATTAATTGTCCTTGACGAACAAATGCTTATTCAAAAGGAAGGGAAAAAAAAAAAAAAACGTGAGAGGTCCCAATCCAAGCGTACTGCTGCATATTCTGTATACTGTGGGAAATGAAAATTGGGCTGAAGTGTTTTTAATTAAATAAGTCAGAGAAACTCTAGGAAATGGCTTAATTTCATATTGAGACACATGACTTGGGGATCTTAGCGAACCAATTAACCTCAGCGCAGCTCATTAAAAAGCTGCTTTCATGGCCAGGAGCTGAAGACTTATCTACCAACATAGGACATGAAAGCAAATTTGTAAATCCCAAACTCTAAAAGTAATTGGAAAGGTAGATGCAAAGGGTAGTACTAAAGTGACATGGCTGTGCTAAAATTAACTAAAAAATTAGTTATTAGAAAAGTAATGGTAGAAGGAAGCAGACCTGTTTTTTTAAGGTTAAATTAGCCAAGGGATGAGTAATAACTAAATGAGAATAGGATGCCTGGACAGGATGTTATTTAAAGCGCACATCTTGTGCTGTGGCTAAATGTTTCATTCTCAGGGAACGGATGATTGTGCTAATACTAATTTGTGGCACGCCCCTATGAAGTCACTTAACAGTTATGGGAAAAATGCTTTCTGTGCTTCGTTCCCATGGCAATAATCTGTAAAATGTGTATATTTTTTGTTATGTTAAATACGTTCTTATTTACGTACCGCAAAAGACACTGTCGTACAGCTCACATTATGTTGGTTTAGCTGAACTAGTTGGTTAGCGGAATTAGACCAGGGGTCACTGCCCTCACGGACCCCGCTGAAACCTCATTGGGACTGCAGTGAATGGGTGTTCCTTGGATCCTCAACCCCCGTTTTGTTTTTTTACCTCATTGAAAGTCCATTAGTGTCAGACTGGAGGACATTACCATCACCATTTTGATTGTTTAGATGTAGGCTAATAATTTTTAAAGCCCAGGCCGGTAGTCTGACCAAAATCAGACTCTTCTTTAGTACTCATTATTAAAATTAATTATTTAATGGGTTAATGACATTTGAAGGTTTTTAATGTAAGCTTTGTTTTTGTGAATGTATGCCTGTGCGTGTTTCAGCATGTCGATGGCATAAACGTGTCAAGAAAAACTCTTTTTCTGTCAGTCGAAGGTCAAAATACTCTTTACATTCGGTTTCAGCACTTTCTTTGAAAGATCTTCTCACTGATCCCCTTTGGTGATCAGTCATTTGATAAATGTAACCTCCTAATACTCTGCTCCGAGGGGCAGACGGCGGACGGGGAGTGCAGACGGGCACGGGACGTGTATAGGTTACATCGCCGCAGCTCCACTACGCGTTCGCTAGAAGGCAAATGGCATCCGAAATCTGATTAGGCCCCATTATAAAGAGTGATATTTTCATCCCGGCCATTCTCGGTACTGTGTCAGTTCTCTCCACTGTTGTAGTGCCGGGAAGAGCCCAGTCCTTTGACAGATAGTAGATATCCCAACCGTCGCTTGTTTGGACATTGCTGTCTTTCACGACGTGGAAAAAACAGACAGCCGAGAAAATAGGAAGCAGCTAAATAATGTCAAAAGATCAGAAATCAATGGGCCGGAGGAATGTGATCCTACATCTCCTCTCTCATGCACTCCACCAGAGTGTTTTTCCAGGGCCACTGAAGTTGCTTGTATTCACCCCCTTGGAGATGTAACATAAGCACAGGGAAGCGGTGTAGTAATGTTTGGCTATATAAAGGATAAATAACCTTTTACTTAAAGGTTACTATCAGAAGTTTATTGAGTTACATGCTTTTTGTTTACAGGGAGAAAATAAAAGGATGGAAAGCTCAATTTATTAATGCGCAGGATTGGGTTTCTTTGAATTTTGAGATACAAAAGAATAACAGGAAACTGATCGATGGTATGGGAGAAAGACCAGAAAAAAAAAAGAAAAAAAAATATATGTATGCATGTTATTTATTGCATTTTGGTAGTAGTATTTTTTTATCAGGAAAACGTTGTTATAGTCATACGTTCTGCATTGCAATCTGTTATAATGAGAGAGCGAGAATGCAGCACCATTACGCTTTTGTGTCGCCCGTCGGAGGCGGGAAACAGACACAGGATTACAACAAGAAAAAAAATCTGGACATTTCTCGGAGATAAATTTAATTTCTTTGCTATTTGGAGGTCTTCTTTGAAAATTGTAATGAACACATTCAGAAACCGGAGAATAGATTTACTCTTAGCTTCAAATAAGTCTGTGTTATCGTACTCTGTCATTCGCCCCTTCCTATTTTCGAGCTGCTAATTGATGTTTTTGATGTCGGCGAGAAAATTGAAGAAAATGTCATGTGTGAACCAGCGCGGAAGTTAATAAGATTGACTTCGTTGACGGAATTCACAATGAGCAAAGGAAATTCGTATAATAGGGGCTCGCTGCATCTCCCATGCATTTTCGGATGGGATGAAATCGACACCCGACGAAGCTCGTGTGGAAAGATAGAACATTTGGGATGGCTATTCTTTTTTTTTTCTTCTTCTTCTTCTTTTGCGGTTTGTTTTGTTTATCTCTGTGCATCTGACTGGTGTGCATAAGCAGCTGTGTATCCTGCAGGCTCCTGCCTCGAACCAGGCCCAACGATTCGAAGGAGTCTCCCAGGGATACCCTCCCACTCTAGACAATACTTACTCTTAATGCTGTTTTGAGTTTGAAAAGGCACAGGGCTTTAAGAAAGGTTAGATAAAGATATGTCTAAGAGATGCACTGATATCAGTTAGGGTCAATGCATATGCTTGGCCGATGTGGAAAAGAGCTTAAATTCAAATCCCCTTGAATAAAAGGATTGAAGCAGCACCACGGTCGCTCCATCTTTAGCCATTTATCGAACGCTGGCCGAAAGGCCGAATTAAATCCATTGTTCGCGACATTTGGGCAAACGTTTCTGCCGTTTTTTGTTTATCAGCTGAATTTCGTCTGTGCATGAGAAATGACAAAAGTAGTTCCCTGTAATTTCAGTTTTTGTCTTTAGAAAATTGTTTTTTCGTCAATTGGCAGTATGGCTAGGTGTAATGGGGTTCTGTGTTTTTAATTAGGGTGCGGATTAGCTGAGTTCGGTTCACTGGCTCTGATTATTTTTTTCCCCCCCGCCCTTTAGGGGAATGAGCTAAAACCCTAATGCGGCCAGTACCCCCCAGCGGTCCTTTTTTTGAAGACACCGAACAAAAAAAAAAAAATCGTAGACTCTGCTAGTGTTCAGCCCTCCAAGGACCCACAGTAAGGGACATTATTCTCGGAATAGCCAATTAATTCCACTGGCAATGATCGGTTAGCGCTTCTCCCGGCCCTCCTCGCCCCCCGCGCTCCACTCGGCATTTGAAATGCTAACACAATGAAATATTTTTCTATTGGTTGGTGTCCCTCGGCTAAGCCACCGCCGCGGGCAGAGAATTTCATCGACTGATGAGACCAGAGGCGGACCCGATAAAAAGGTTACCTGTACGTGACATACACTCAAAATGGCTAGCGCTACCTTGAACTCGAAAGTTCTGTAACTTTTATTTGACTTTTCATCGTTAGCGAGGCAGCACTTCTGCGCCCGTGGAGAGTCGAAATGAAGGACGGCTACTTGTTTGTGTCCACAGAAGCATGAAACATCCTTGCTCATTTTTTGTAAGCGTTTCATCACTTTTTTTGTTTTGTACTTAATCTGATTTACGTATTAGCTAGCTGTTTTGACATTTAGATAATTAGCGATGTTTAGCTTATTTAGCCTTTTGTTGTGCCATCAACGATGTTGATCATAAAAGAACCTTCCGAACTACCGCATAGAAACACATTTTCCACACAGAAACGGTTACGTTAAAGCTATTGTTGCCGATCGCTCGCCGTATTGCTATAGCCGGGGCTTTGTGTTGCGGTCTGGGTGCTAAGAAAAGAGCAGTAGTGCACCTGTCATATCAACAGCTGAGGGATGGGGAGGGTGTCGAGGAGTAACGGGGAGGAGGTATGGAGTTTTTTCTCAAATTGTTAGTTGAAGTAAAAGTATGGTGTTGGAATCCCCCTCCCCCAACCCCACGACAGACACAAACACCATAAGCCCCTCTTTCTTTCTTTTTGCAGCACACACACACACACACATATATTTTGCTGTCTACAAGGAGTGAGGCAGGTGGCTCCCCATGGCTGCAGCTTCATGACAACATGCCATTAGAAATAGCAGGCCTGTTGATCAATCCAGCCGACATGACAGCTTCGCCGCAAGGCCTGGCTCTTTGAGCACCATCTCTGCGGCAGCTCCCTCTCCTGTTTCTCCTCACTAATTGGTGAAAGTTCTCTTATATATGCTTGTGGCACAGGGCTCTTTTTTCCCTCCTCTTCTTTTTCTCTTTCTCCTTCTTTTGCTCTTGCCTCTCCTTCCACCCATCATCACCCCTTATGTATTTTTTCTTTTTGTCACAATGGAAGTGATAACTTTTAGTTAGATATTGCAAGTGGGTTAAAAATGATATGTGCGCCGTAGGCATTTTTTCGCTCTGAATTTCTTATGTTTTTTTTTTAGAGCAAGACGTGCAATAGGGCCATGGTTTGACATTTGTTCATGGCAACAGAACAACACATTTAAATGGAAAATAACAGCAAATTTTCAGCATGCAGGCCGCTTTGTAATTTATTTTGAATTTAACAGTTTTATTTATCTTTCTGAATATGGCAATATAACAGCTCAATTAAATTGAATCTGTTTTTTTTTTAATACAAATGCATATATTTATTACAGTGAAATAAAAATGCATACACGAGCCATCAAACAAACATCAGGATTTTCATTCTGCTCTGTGCAAGCTGTCATGTTACTGAGCCGTGTTTAAACCGACTGTCATCTCCCGCTGAAGTGCTTAACACCCCCTCTTTGATTTCTCCTTTAACTAAATAAATTAGTGCGGAGAAGGAAAGAGAAACACGCAGCAAATGTTTAAATATCTCCTATTTGTCATCTGTTTACGTTTTTAATTACACAGACACAGCTTAACGCTAGCACTCCGAGCCAAGGCGCGCTTCTCTTGAGATTTGGAGCCAGAGTACAAACACTGTCCTTCCCATGATTAATTTGGTTGTTAATATTTAATATTTATTTTAGGCAAACCCTCTAGGCCAGGAACTTGTGTGCAAACCTGAGCCTTTTTTAACCTCTTATGTTTAGAAAAAAAAAGCTTGTTGAAATCCATTTAGTAAGACTTCTTTATAAAATAGAGGCTGCTGCCTAGAGTGAAATTTAAATGCCGTTATTTTTTTGTCCACGAAACGGGACTTAAAAGGATCTTTTTCCCTATGTTATTTGTCAATGCTGGCTAATCGTTATCAAGTGAAATGGTAATATTAACTGCTATCTCCACCCAGTGGCACGAACACAGTGGTGATCAGCAGAGTGCAAGTGAGATGTGCAGATTTGCCGAAAGGGATCATATTTTATTACACAATAATGATGTTACCGGTGCATTTTTAACATTGTTAATACTCTCGCCTCCCTCAATACAGCACATCTTACTTTAATTTTAATGCCGTGAGATTTACGTGGGTCTTTTATGTGCCGACTGAGCCGACTGTGGTGTGTATGTTGACCCGTGTTGTAAAGCTCTGCATTTTGCTGCAATTTGGCAGGTTAGTATATGTAGTGGTGGTTGTTCTGGAGGAGACGGGGGTTGAGGATCACACTGGACTAGGGGTCCGCATAAGCGGATCGGCGACGAGTGGAACTGGGGGTTCCTCTGAAGCTCCCTCTCTTGCTTTGATCAAAGCAGGTTGTTTTATGTGGCTTGTGCGAGACTTTGAAGCCACCGCGTCACCTACAGCACTCACTTCATCAAGTTCACCAGTGTCTTAATAGCAGATCAATAAGTTTCAAAGTCTGAGAGTTAATTTAATACCAGTGCTGATGTGATCGTGCTGGGTCGACACTCTCGGGCTCACAGCGGCTCCCTCTCCGCGTCTCGCCGCTCCTCTTCCTCGCTCACACACACACACGCATCGCACCTTCTTCTCCCTCTCTCTCGATGCGCATTAAGACACGGCGTCTTTTCATCTCTGCCCGTTCTTCTCTACTTGACATTGATTCATGCAAACATCGCATTTTCAAGTGCTGCATTTTTTAATCTCTGCATGCCTTGTGTATGTTGATTTTGGATATTGTGGACTGTTGTTGATATTGTTGGAATATGTGTATTTTGGATTATTTGCAATTATCAATGTTTTATTTTTTTCAGTTTTTAGTAATTTATACTAGTTTATATTTTCCTATTTTAAATTGAGATTATTTTATTGTTTTTTTTTTAGGAAATGGTTCATTTAAAATCTAAATGTATGGTATCATTTTTTTTAAATGCGATTAAATAAATATATACAATTTTACTTGTAGTTAAATTGTAATTTTGGGAGTATTTGATATTTAACATACCCTGTCATAAATATTTTAAGGAACCTAAAAGTGAAAAAGTATCTAATTCTCAATTTGGCAAACATAAATGTTTAAGTAAAGAAGAAAAATGTCATTAAATTAAAGGGGAAAAAATAATGCGTAGATC
The DNA here is from genome assembly GCA_036326025.1 of Chrosomus eos. Taxonomy (NCBI): domain Eukaryota; kingdom Metazoa; phylum Chordata; class Actinopteri; order Cypriniformes; family Leuciscidae; genus Chrosomus; species Chrosomus eos. Next base: position 27,491,363 of record CM070830.1, on the reverse strand, counting down.
TCAACCACGGCGGCATTTGAACATTAAAGGAAAACGGGCAAAAATTTAAATGGTTCTTAAGCGGCTTTTCTTATTTTTGGTGAAGAAACTTGGATGTATGGACCACCCTTGGCTAAAGGGGTCGGGGCAGCACTCCAGAACAAAAGCCCAATTTAAAATGTTCATCTAAGGGTTGCTAATGGTATTAGGGGACTGACCGATGGTCAGCGGTAGCCTGCCGCACCACGGCTTGACCCGAACCCACACTGAATCACTGGCCCGACAGAATTTGTATGCTCGCATCTGTCATTTTACAGCCCACATCAATACGTTTTTTTACTCTGTTATTTTTATAAATAAAGGGGGAGAAAAGAATGTGACTGAGGAATGATCCTAGATTAAGTCATTGTTTTTTTTTTTGTGGTAGTAAAGCTGCTTAAGGCCGATAAAGCGAGTCCGAAGAGGAAAAAACATTTTATCACAATGTCATGCTTATCGCAGAGAACATAGTCTGTTTTATATATGTATTTTGTCTCTGTGATTTAATACACGGATTTGCCGTTTTCGATGGATCATAAAATAGGAACTGATTTGCTTTAAATGACGTTACAATTTATTTGATAACCGGAGGTAAGAATGATCTTGATCAAATAATTGTATTTACAAAATGTTTTTTTTTTTAAATATTCGTTAGAATTTTTCTATCTTATTTTTATTAAAATGATTGTCTTAATAATTGTTGGTGCCTTTTAAGTGTTTTATTGGCAGTGAGTGTTTAGCAGTTTTCATATCTTGAGTGCGCGTTTGGGATTTAGCTGTCTGTGTGGTCTGAGGCAGTCGGATCTGCACCGCGGAGAGAGCGGCAGAACATGCTGTTAAATTATAATAATAATGATGTGCTCCAATTTCTGTTGTAAATTGATAAGTCTTCTGGTTGTTTTTATATTGCTTGGACTTATTGGACAATTTTTGATGGTGTTATATGGTGTCTAAAAATAAGAAAAACAGGATGGTTTTTTGAATTAGAAATTTGGAGCTTTGCATTGGATATTTGTTCTGTTGTTTCTTAGTTGTAAAATTGCTTTAAAAAAAAAAGAGAAATTATGAATTTGATCAGTGCATTTTCTGCATCGCACGCAATGAAATCTTTCTTCATTAAAAGTGTATTAATCTAGTCTTGTCCCTGGGAGGCACCTTAAGATGATATTGTGTCTTTTTCTTTAAATTGTTGAAAGAAAAAAAAACCTCGCAGATTTGGTCGCTGTCAGTCAGAAATAATTGTGTGCTTAATCTCGTCCCTGATGGATGACTTGGAGTTCAGCAACGGGCCAGCTCCAATGACAAATACAATATTAATATTCATTAACTGCTTTGACAATGCTAATTTTGATGCGGTAGTAAAGGGCTTTCCAAAGTTAGCGGCCAAAGCATCAGAGCTGCGCAAGGTGGCAAGATAATTTGTGCTGGTTTACTGAGCTGAAGGCTTTTAAAGTCTTAAGCGGAAAAAAAAAGGGGGCTAGGTACCACAAACAAAATAAAAGAGAAAAGGAAAAAAGTTCAGACGCATTGGAAGCCAGGACTGCAGAAGTAATACGATCAAGAGGGTGCCACACAAATTTGACACCTCCGATGCTGAATCTTTGAGCAAATATTTTTCTTTTTCCTTTTCTTCTTCTTCTTTTTTTTTTTTTTAACAAAAAATTGCAATAGAAAGAGGAACATAACATGGTAAGTCAGCACATTCTCCTTTTTGTTTAATCTTTTTGATCTTTTCAATTATCGCCATTTGAAGATCAATAGTGATTTTTTTTCTGCTATGGTTTAAAGGCTCACAGCGGTGGTTTGGTGTATGGTCGGATCACGGCTTTAAGAGTGGGCTACTTCACGTCAAGCCATCAGTTGGCCATGCTTAATTTTCCTATTGCTCGTCTTGCAGAAAAGCAACGTGGCTTGTTTTAGAGTTTGTTCTGTTTTTAGCAGTTGTTGTGGTTCATTTAGCCTTTATTTGTGTCACTTTTGAATTCGGGCACTTACTTTTTTCAGTGTGACGTCTCCAAAGATGCTCTCGCAAGTCGAAAAGCTTAGTGCCCTGCCAAGTACAGACCTCTTTAATTTATAAATGTCAGAGCCGTCTTTTAATTTTTTTCCTCTGCTTTCATGCGTTCGCCGTCGCTTGTTTTTCCACATCGGGGCGCGACAGTCAGGACCGCGGGGTTGAGTGAAGCGCTGGCCATTGCTAGACTCTCCCCGGTCGGATCGGATTACTCGCTCCTTGGCTCCTTCTGCACTTTTTTTATTTTTGCGTTTTATTTTCACCGGCGCTGTGAATGGAGCGTGGCATTGGGGATTACTGACATGACGAGGGACACCCTGCTGCTTGAGTTTAGCCAAGTTAGGGCAACTCCTATAGAAGAGCCTCGAGTACCTTTATGTTTGCCAAGCCGCGCAAAGAGAGGAGAGGGAACGGAAAGCCTTGCACTCTTTCTCCCCCTTTTTTTTTTGTTGTCCTTTCAACTTATCAAAAAAAGAGATGGACTCAAAAGAGCTTAATAACGAGGATATGAAGATGAGCAGGGGAAAGAGAGAGAGAGAGAGCGAGAGAGGGGTCTTTTCCTTTCCCGCCGAGTGAGAGAAGGACTAAGCCGCTGTGTTTTGTTGAATGGCTGAAGGAGAGCAGCAAGATTGGGCTCCTAGGACCTTGCTGAAGGTGTCCAGCACCGGCCTCCAGTGTCCGGGCTGTGGTTTGGGAAGAGCGCCTGGCGTCTCTGGGTATTTTGTGTTATCGGCTCAGGCAATCAGGGCTGGAGGGCTGCTGTAGATGTGGTGCTGCCCTCCAGTGGATTAGTGGATGACATAGTGATGTGCATCTTGTTGTAGTCAAAGCACTACGGCGAGTGCCAGCATGCTTGTTTTAACCAGGAACCGAGCAGCATCAGGACCCTATTCCATATAGAGCCTATTTAAATGGTAAGATTTCACATTTTCATGTCACATTATTCTTCTTATTTCCATTTGGATTTGTTGAGGGGATTTATTATTTTTTTGGCAGCTACTTTTGGATTTTTTTTTTTGTTTGTGTGTATGTGCTTGACATTTTGCAATTTATATCACTTAAGTTGTTAAGTGACAGCTTGACACGATTTGATAATGAAAGGATGTTGAGTTTGATTGCATTGTCTGACAGTCTCTCGTACGCTTTTTTGCAAAGCAAAGACTTTTATAAATGTTTTACAAATTGAAATGGTTATTTTAATTATAAAACAATATTTAAAGAAACATTTTGGATTCTTAAAATAACGATTTATCTTAAAAAACACTAACAGCAAATAAATGTTGTGGTATTGTAACAAATACAAAGTATTTATAATTGTCCATTGCTTTTTCTAAATATAATTATACTATTTATATAGAGAATTTTTAGAAATTATTATGTGTATTACTAATAACTTATTGAGAATTAATCTCATTCTGCCTAAATATTTTTTTAAACCTGTCTTTTAAAAAAAAGAGATTTTATAATTGTAATATCAATTTATCTATTTTTTATTATAATTAATGGAAATTGTTCATTTAATTTATTTGGCATGCAGAAGCCCTTTTTTAAAATATGAATTTGTCTTATTGAATCAGTAGAAATAAATTGTATTGAATGTTCCTAATAGCATTACATTTATTCAATTATATATATTTATCTTTTTTACAGATAGTGAGAATGACTTTAAATTTTGTCCCTTAACATAGTTGTTGATCGTTTGGGTTTGTCGTCATTGTGGCGGGCGTTTGCAGGCTGTCGGTCAGCGGCGGCCGAAGTCGTTTACTTAAGAAATTGCACGTGTGACAGAGGGGGGCCGTGGGAGCGTGGCGGCCCGGATGAATAGAGGGAGGGGAGGCAATTAGCTGCCACGTTGCCGGGGCTCTTTTACTTGTCAGGCTGGCTTTTGTGTGAGTCTTGTAGAGGACATTCCCAGGGTTTTGTTTTGGCATTTAGGGCCAAAGGACAGCAGCCGAAAAGCGGCGAGGAGAGAGGGAGGGAAATTTAAGCGCTGAAAAAACAGCACTTCCTCAGTTTTGTAAAAATGGAGGGAAAATGTTATTTTAATTGTGGAAGAAAAAGAAGATTGTACATAAAACAAATTATTGAAGTAACGTCAGTCGGATTTTAGAGTTTTGACAGTGCATTTGTACATTTTAAAATGGTTAAAAATAGTGGTGTGTTTTTGGCTATAAAAGTTACATTTAAAAAATAAAAAAGCAAGGGAAAATAACATGGAATTTGATCAGATGTTTTTTAGTTATTAGTAAGCATTCAGTCTTTCCTGATTTATCTTTAATGTTTTTTGTGAAGAATGGTTTGTTTGTGAAGAATTTATTTGAGGGGAAAAAAATATTTTTGACAAATTATTTTAAGTAAAATAAAAAAAAACTGAAACGAATAAGAGAAATTGTGAATGCACTAAAGGCCTTTGTAGATGTGTCAGGGCAAGGCCACGAAGAGTTAAATGTAGGATCTTCTTTATCCCCCTTAAAACAGAAGTAGAGAATAAAACAATAGAAACAAGACCCCACATTGATGTCACGTCCATGTCAAAACGCAGACAAATACCTTTCTCCCCTTTTCCTCCGTCCTCCCCCGGATGGTGGGCTTAGAGAGGGGACTGTCAGAATCACACAGCTAAGTGACTGCTTGCCACACTTTGCTGATCTTGCCCTCCCTTTGTGGATGTTGTTTTCTCTTGTCTTTTTTCTCTCGCTCTCTCTCTCTCTTTCTGTCTCCTTCCCTTGCCTTGCTCGCTTTACCTTGTTGTAGCCAAGGCTTTTCAAGCTGCTAGTTCGTCTTTGGGCATCCTGGAGGCACTGCAGAACCCACACAAACACACACACACACACACAAACTTGGACAGACACATGCACAACGGTAATAAGCCTTTTTTCCTAGTGTTTTTTTCATGTTTCTTTTGCTTGTGGGAAGACATATCTGCAGCTCTGATAACTATCAAGTGAGATTTCTCTTCATCTTTAAAAAAACTAAAAATCTTTGAGCTGGACCGACTGACCGCTGAAGGAAAACCTCACGGAGAAGGAGGGATGAGTGATTATCTGCTGGCGGAGGACAGGCCTTGCCGGACGTCCTAAGACGCAGATCTCCCTGTGATCCGCAAGAAAAAAGCAAAGCAAAAAAAAAAAAAAGCCCTGCGGAACAATGGCGTGCACGTGAACTTCAGTGTGTGCGACCCTTTGGTGAGGGACACACACATGCGCTCGCTCAAACACAATAGCAGTTTTGGGAAAGAAGCTAAGGTTGAAAAAGAACAAGAAGACAGGGAAGAAAGGAGAAAAAGTCTTATTCGTTGGTGAGAGTGAGAGGTGGAGGACAGGGGAGGGCTCATGTACCCGAGAGAAGGCCTTTCACTGGGGCTGGAGGACAGGGGAGGAAAGACTGGCTCTCTGGCCTCTGGGCTGTCTCTCCTACAGCAGGTTGGCTGCTGGCAATTCAGTCTTAATGCCTGGGTAAGTGCTCAGCGCTATTACACACGCTGCTTTCACACTCCTGTGGCCTTTTTAAAATCTTCTTTCTGCTTTTGTTAGACTGAGTAAGGATGCACTGTCATTTTATCTGCCTCAGAGTGGCTTAAGAGATCTGTGTGTGTTTTATGAGGAAGAACTTAGAGATAGATTGATATGGCTTTTTAAGATGTGTATGATGCACCTAGTTAAAGTTGAGGGTTTGTAAAGGAAGGGAAGTAATAATGTGTGCATTATATGAATATTTCATTAGAGTTCTGTGCTTAATTTTAGCCTGTTGGAGATTTGAAATTTGCATGTGAGAAAATTAGTTCTGTTGTAATGTTCTTTTGTTTTAAATTGACAGAAAATTGTCATTTGTTTCCATGTAAATTTAATAAATTGATTTAAATGCATTTCAATTTGTAAATAATCCTTTTTTATGCTGCTTTCAATTTCATTAGAAGCAATGTAATTTTTTTCTTATTTTTTTACCCACTTGATTTGTGATTTTTGTTCATATTTGTTTTTGAATGAAGGAAGTAGAAAATTGGCACAATGTTCTTCAGTATTGAGAACAGAGGAGAGAAATTGCTATTTATATTTCTATAGATGTTATAGCGAGTCATTTGATTTTGTGTGTGTGTGTGTGTGTGTGTGTGGTGGGTGGGTGGATGAGGGTTGTTATAGTGACGGTGACATCATCATAGTTCCACATTCTTTTGAAGTTCTTCTGTCTCATTTCGAGCGTTCTTTTATAAACAGCACACATTTGGCTGCATCTATTTCTTGCTCATTTGAACATTCTCATACATAAACAAGCGTGGATGTTTTCTGCATTGTGTCCACTGTGTTTGGATGCGAGCCATTGGCACGTACACTTCTCGAGTTCAAGTCCTTGGCTGCTTTTTTTGCTTGCTCTGGAATTTCGCAGGCCTGAGAGCCCCTCTATCCATCATGAGGATGTCACACCCCCTGCGTCCCCCCCCCCCCAGCCCAGCCCCACTACAGCTCATTAGAGCCCACAAGCTCCAGTGACAACTCATCATATCATGCCGTAAAGCAGAGTGAGGCGCCCGGGCCCTCAGGGGCCACAAGGTCGCCACCTTCACATTTTGTCTTTAAATTGCTCTGCAAGGTGCCACCAAGCGGAAATGCAGCGCCAACAGCTTTTCCTGCTGCTGTCCGGCCCTCTGTCTTTCTCTTTCTGCTTGTATCTCTTCTACAGGCGCACCCAAATAACCATAAGCGATTATTATGATTTAAATTATGATTTTTGTATGACTAGGTTCTGCTCTTAAATATTTCATTATCTAAGAAAACAGTCTTGAAATAGTTTTTTTTAAATGATTATACAGTATTTAATTTTTTTGCTTTGTTTGCAAGGCTTATTACCCTTTAAAGCGGCCTATATGAAATAGGCACTATATATATTATTATTATATTTTTTTTTTGCCATGTGACGCATGTAACTATGTGTATTTTGTTCAAAAATTTTAAAAAGTATAAAAAGTTTTGATTTTGTGATCATAATCACAAAAAAAACTAAAAAGCTGTCTAAAGACAGTAGTAGTAGTGTGTGTGTGTCTGCACATTGTGAAGAGACAGGAAAAGAAAGTGAAGGACAGGATTTGATAGACGCTCCATTGAAACGAGTGTGACATGCTCTTCTAAGACAAACAGGCCTCTCCATGGCCTCCATTAAAACAGGCCAGGCTTTTGTAAGACCACCACTAGGGGTCACAGACCCTAAGCAGAAACTGTCAATCTCATTGGTTTGGAGGGGGGTACGTATGTCTACGTATGTTTACTCACACACTTAATCGGTATGCTGACAGATTTGTTGACACATTTTATTTTATTTATTTACCTCGTCCAAAGGCATCTACAAACTGTCATTACAAATTTGCTTATTTTTTAGGAAACAACCACATCTAGAGATCTAGGTTTATTATTATTATTTACCTGATTATGTGAATTAGTCCTTTAGGCTTTTTTTTCTTCAATCTATTCATAATGGCTGTGGTGGGAGGCATTGGCAAACGATTAAACAGGAAGTAGCCTGCTTTCTTTGCACATAATAGGGAAAAAAGACGCCCACATATTTTCTTTGTGTTCCTTGTGTGGGTTTATTGTGTGTCTCGCTGGACCTCCGTGTGTCAGTCTCCAAACTCAATGAGTTGTTTTAGAAGTAGTGTTTTAAAGAACGCGTATTCTGCGATTGTTAGCGTCCGACAGTATGCTGTTGTCCGCGGGTATGCACGGGCTCGTACGTAGGTGGTCTTCCTCACTCCCCTGAGTTGCTGGAGACAATTAGCCATGTCTGGAGGAACAGGGTAAAGCCATCATACAATAGCAATGGGGTCAATAGAGACAGATTTATTGTGAAGCTTTTCTTAAGACTGAAGACTTCATGGACTTGAATAGCACTCAGAAGGGGAATTGTTTGAAGAATGTGTTTTTGTATGCTGATTATCCATTGTGCCATGTTATTTTTGTCCTGCTGTGTGTCTTGTCCAGAAGGCATCATGGGAAAAAAAAGAAAGAAAAACCAACCAGAAAAGTGCTTGCATGTTTTAAAATGAGAACTGAACACAGGTTCACTTTTTTTATTAGTCATTTAGCAGGCGCATTTCTCCCAATGAGAACAGTACAAGCTATAGTAATTTCCATTTCCAGCTATTCCGGTCTTTTATTCTCAGGGTTTTGCTGATCTGTTCAGGTAGAGAAGCGGGCAGAGACGCCACTGTAGCGAGCCGCGATAGCGTGCTGTGCTCCCCAGAAGCCAGTTAAACGGGATGCCCAGCTATTATTCGTGGGGCTGTGTGGCATTTGAAAGGAGTTCTGTTAGGCCCAGTGACTCTGATGTAAATCATTTGGCTTGTCTCTGGGTGAATGTGGCCGCAGTGGACTGCCATTTGGAGCTGTCCCTCAATGGAGAGGCTCCGGACAAAAGAACTCATTTAAATGGCTACTAAAGCCTTTCAGCGCGGAGAGAATTGACAACATTCTTTCACATCATTACTGAGGGGGAGGATATGGGGTAGCTTGCAGTGGTGGGGTGTGCGGCATCGTTCCCTTAATGGCAAACTCGTCAGCTGTTTGGCAACTGTCATCATCCCCGTCTGTTTTATCTTATGACAGGTCTTTCTTTTCTTTTTTAAAAAAATTAGTTTTTATGTTATCTCTCCTCTCGTTGTTTTTCTCTGTGGCCGCGCGCTTTCCTTTTCCCATTTCTCTTTCTGTCTCCACACAGTTTTCTGCTCTCGGGGGCCCTGAAAACGTCCCCAGAGCCCCTTTTCTTTCCCCAAGCAGCTCTGTTCAGTTCATTAATCTTTCATTGGGAATATGGCAGAGCGGAACGCCCCCAATGCTGAAAGTGGCCTCTCTCTGTGCCTCTTTCTCCCAGTTTAGAGGCCCTAGATGGACACTTCAACTCAGACTTGGGCCCTGGTGTCCTTCCCGTTTTGAAAGCTCCGATATTTTAGTCCTGACAAAAGTATGGCTTGCCTCTGCTTTTATAAAACATGTTCTGATGTTCAGCGCCATTGTTTTTTTAACAACATCTCGAGTGCTGGATTTAAATTTGGAACGTTTTAAATAAAGACACTGGCCCCTACTTGCCCTTTCCGTCCCCTCAAATTGGCTGCAGGACATGCACAGCTGTCAATCAGACACACGGAACGCCTCAGAGCGGGCATGTATGCGAAACAAACTCAAGGTGCTAGATGTTTTCCTGTCAATCGGCTCGGTTTGCGTCGATTTATACAGTGTCTAGCGGGAGCAAATCCCTTTCCACGTGTGGCCCGTCAAATCTACGGCACGGCAGTAATCTGGTTAGGTCGCGTGCACTGGGAATACACTAATGCCAGGCTATGCCTCAGCACCCCTCTGCTCGGCTGTAATCTTGGGTAATTGAAAATGGGGCCTGTGCCACTTAAGAACACAAAGAGCAGATTACATAGCTAAAACCAATTTGACCAAAATGCAGAAATGGATTTTCTCTCTTCCCCTCCCACCCCTCCTCTCCTATCTTTTATAATGCAAACCTTTTCCAAAACCAGACCCTGAAGGAAGAGGAAGGGGTGGGAGCACGAGATGTGGGAAACCCAGAGAAAAAGGAGGGAGAGTGTGCTTAGATTGGCTGTCATTTGGTATATTACGTGGTTTCTGCGAGTGCTTTTGGGGTCAGAGACACGTAATGCAATCAGGCGCTGCGTTTTTGATGTATCCAATGACTGTTTGAATCAATACCTGCACCTCAGAAACTGTTTTTAATTACAAACCACACTGTTCTTGCGGATTATGATGGACGCATAGTCGAATTAGAGGCACTGGTGTGTTTCTGCCCCAAACCCGTGTTAACGGCTTCTTCTTTTTCTTCCCACCCCCATCCCTCTCTTTTTTCTTGCCAGTCTAATAAGGTCCCTGTGGTACAGCACCCTCACCATGTGCACCCGCTCACACCTCTGATCACCTACAGCAATGAGCACTTCACGCCTGGGAACCCCCCTCCACATCTACAGGGAGACGTGGACCCCAAAACAGGTACATATGCATGCACGTCTTCCTTTACATTCATGAATTTTAGAACAGGCACGACGAAACCCAAGGCTAACCTTCAGGCCTGGTTAACTAACAGCATTGTCCCAGTTGCACTGTATGATCTCGCTGATTGCTCAGTCTGTACTGCTGCATTCACAGCTACCTGCTAAGATGCATCAGAGCGTTTTGGAGTCGTCATGGCCCTGGGCCAATGTTGCACCCCTCCTTTTGTGTGCATGTTGAGATGGAGCTGTTGACCTGGGTCAGTTAAGCCTGTGGAGCCACTTGACTTTTGGGAGACATAGTCAGGGATCTATTATACGTAACTGCGGGATCCCAAAGCAACTCTTGTTCAAAATTTTATTTTCATTACATATAAAACCGACAATTGGGGAGTCTAGATTTCCCAACCAGGACGAAAACCGTATGAGCAGGAGGTTTACCAGGAAACTCGATTCTTATCTCACAACAAAATGATTTCTGTTCAGGTGTGATATAATGTCATTTGGTGGTATGTTTCGAAATCAGATTATCAAACGGAAAGGTATTTTGCTCCTCTGCAACACTATACAGTCAAGCAGCTGCTCTTCAAAGCTGTCACCAACCTGCATGTTGATTTTTAGAGGGCCTTTTCTGCTCTCATAACAGACCTCATCACTAAGGGCCTCTTTAAAGACTCAGAGACTGTTTAATGTGCTACTTAATGGCTCGCTTAATTGAGTTTAGAGTTTAATTAATTAACAAATTGTATTAAGTTGCATACAGTGCCAGTGTGCTGTGGAGGCATTGTTTTCTTCCTCCTGTACAGCTACCATTAGCCACTAGTATTAAGCAGAATATTTTGTTTTTATTTTTATAAAACCAGACTTAGTTGATTTTTAAGCAACACAGCATCAAGTAGACTAGATGGAAGTATATTAAGGCAATCCAAAGTCAGCTAGCTTGCTAACGTATGTTATTGTAAACCAGGTTCCTCTTTTTTTAGGAATCGTTTTAAAACTTCTACCCATCATGTGTGATGTTGATAATATAGTTAATGGCCTTTAAACTCCAAAACCAATATTGAGACTGTTTCCGCACTTGAACAGACATCCGCTGCTAATATGTCATTCTCTCTTAACACGTGCCACAGTGTTTGCGTTGTTGACTTGTGAACCTCAATTATCGCCCGTTGTTAATCCTCTGATTCGATAGACAAATGTGACAGGGCTCTGTATTTTTTCTCCTCTCCCCCGTGTGCCATACAACATCGTGGCTGCCTCCACAAGCTTTGATCAGAACGTGTTATTTAGAGCTGTGCATGTGGGTTCAACCTCCTCCCTCTCCCACCTCCCTCTGATGTTGACTTTGTTCAATTGTGTATCTCACAAAGGATAAATTTAACACTTAAACTTCATCAGGGAATTTCTATGTCAGGACAAGAGCAGAAACATTTTCACACCTTTCACACCTTTCAAACACACACACACAACCCCACACACACACACACACACACACACACACACAAACACACACACACACACACACACACACACACACACACACACACACACACACACACACACACACACACACACACCCTCTCTCTCTCTCTCTCTCTCCTCTCTCTCTTCATATATATAATATATATATATATATATATATATATATAAATCACTCTTCATTCTTTTCTTTGCATTTTTTATATTTCTCTTGCAGGAATCCCAAGGCCTCCACATCCTTCAGATATATCCCCCTACTACCCCCTGTCACCTGGCACTGTAGGCCAGATTCCCCATCCGCTAGGATGGTTAGTACCACAGTAAGCAGCCCAATTTTATTCTTATTCTCTTTTTGTGCTGTTATAAAATAATGTATGGTGGGTTCCAAAAGTCTGAGACCACAAAAATGCCTTATTAAATGCCTTTTAATATCGAATCGAAAAAAACGTTCTATTTTTTTAAATAACATTGTTTTAATGCGTATTTTTAATATGTATATATATATACAAAATGTAAATCTTAAATATAAAAAATATTGAATTAAGTATGTTATCAATGTTTTTTAGCTTTATTTCTTGGGTTAAATTTGATTTTGAATCGCAGATCCCAGATTTGTATTGTGAACTTTGACTTTTGACTCCACTTTAAATATGACATAAAGCCTTTTTTAAGCTTTGTTCAAATATATTGCATTTTGTCATCATGTATTTTATATTTGTCAGACCTCTTGACCACTTTGCCATGTGCTTCTGGGTATTTAATATGCAGTTTGAAACTTTGGCCATCTTACAGCGCAAAAGCTAACTTGTAACCTCTGTACATTCTAGAAGGGCACTGCCACAGCAATGCACCATGGCTTTCTTCATCCCCTAAACTCTAAATTGCCTCTGTGGCAAATGCTATTTTGCATGTCTCTGTATTGTCCAATTAGAGTAATGAACTGTGATTGCCAGTATTTTACCCACAATTCCACACGGGGGCTCTCCCCTGGTAACTCTTGTCAACACTTGTTAATATGACAAAAGGCTACAAATTAAGCCCTGTTAATTTAATGTTTTCTCACCGCGATCTAAATACCGAGAGAGGCCCCAAGCGCAGCCACAGCCCTTTGATTCTCTGCACTTTATTTTGGTATAAATTTACATTCATTATTGTTTGTCTTTGGATGTGTAGACCTCAATTAGCGTGATGGCTCCATTAAAGGGGCCGGTGCTTCGTCTTTAATTAGCACAACAAAACACCTAGTTTCAGCTCAGGGAGAGGGGCCTCCATCGACACCAAGCGCAGGGTTATGAAATTTAATTAGCCATTCCTATCAGATTTGTGGCATTCAAATTGTTCAGAGTTTGCTTGCCTTTGATCTGCGCTCTGCAATCCCCTAGATTTTTGTTCTGATCAAATGAGAATAAAGCCGCCTGCATAGAGAGTGCTTTTTTCTCTTTTTTCATCCCTTCCTTTACCTCTCTTTCTTTCTTCTTTTCCTAGGCAAGGTCAACCAGTTTACCCAATCACGACGGGAGGTTTCAGACACCCCTACCCAACTGCCCTCACTGTCAATGCGTCCATGTCAAGGTGAGTTGAGCCTTGGGACGACTGACTCGCTGAGAATGCAAGCGTGATCTGTGAGCGTGTCAAACCCTCACAAACTTCTCCCTTAAGGAGAGACAGCTCTTGTCTCAGTGTTCAAAAAGAAGACAGTCCCATGCGATCCGCTACGTATTAAAATATTAATTGTTGTTATCATTTTATAATGAGACCCCTGAAGAACGTTTACCACGACTGAATGGCAGAGACCGAGAGGCCTGTCAATGTCTTCACGTCATAAGTAAATGAATCTCTTCGTAAAAGTAAAAAAGTAAAAGTGCGGCAGATTGCAGGGGGCTGTCGTTGGACTCTGAGCGAGAGCTTTGTGTGCCTCTTTGGGGTCTGGTTTAAGTGGCGATTTGGACGCAAATGTCCCCAGGAGAGCAGTAATGGTTGAATGTGTGGGGGGATTGTGGGAAATGTGTGTGAGCGTATGTTTGTTTTAACTGTCATAGCGATTGCTCCCTTGTGACTGTTACTCATCTGTTATGTGAGAAGTGGGAGGTGTTTGCTTTAGATGACAAATTTCTGTTTGCTTTGTTGCTTTTATGTCATTCAAACACAAACGTGAGATCCAAGAGCTTCATATGGTGGTCACCTTCTTCTGCATTCACTCAGCCTTTCCCCCTAATCTGAAGCATATGATACTCTTTTCACTATGATGATGAATGTAAAGATGATGATGATGATGGTGGCGAGACTAGCCAGAGAGGCACAGAGACACATCTGGTTTATAGTTTCGAGAAATGGAGACCAACTCAAGCCCAGCCTGTGTCTCCAGACAGGGACAAACTCCTGTTTAATTGCAGCGTGATTGGAAAAGCAGCTCTGGAGGCCTGGTGAGCTTAGACCATAGGACGTTGATTGATAAATGTGAGCAGGGAAGCAAGAGAAAGAGGGAGAAACAGGGAAAGGGTTTGTGCACCCTTAAACATGGGCATGGGTTAAGCATGAATAGCCTTGGAGAAGGTACTCCAGAGCTCACAGAATTGTTCTGTTCAGCACATTAGGATATTTAACATACACATACATTGGGCCTCATTCATGAAATACAAGCAGATTTTTCGCTATACAATGCTTATGTCCAACAAGGCATTGATGCAGTGCATTTACGTAGTACAGTAAATGTATATTTTTAGTTTACACCGTATAATTATAGTTGATTCATGAAATGTGACAATTCCATCAAAACTAGCAGAATGAATGTTCATGTAAATCTATTTTACGTGTGTTTTTACAAAAATTTCCTTCTTTTTCTTGAGTGAATGATGCCCTATCTCTCACTTGCATCTAGTATATTTTCATCATCCTCACACAGTTTAAAGGTGGTCTGGCCAAACATAATAGCTCTGAAACACAATATTTAGCTCTGCAGTGATGATCTGAGTGCATTGGCAGCTGCTCTGCTTATGAGCACAGGGTCTTTGCAGCTGGTCCTGACTCTTAAAGGTCCATTTTTATTAACAGCTGGCTTTGAAACCAGGCCTCATACATTTGACACCAACAGCTTTCACTCTTGTGTGTGTTTTGAGTTCCCGGTCCATAGAGAAGTCGTCTGTACCCTGCCAAAGGCCTGGAATGAGCCTATTCTGCCTGCTCCGCTGTCAGGCGCCTGTGCAGGTCTGCAGCCTCTGCTCAGACACTGGACCTTCGCTTAAGTGACAGCTGATTCTGTTCTAATGAGGCCTTTATATTGTGAACATCCTATTTCCAGTGCAGGCTAATTGAATCTTCTGAATGGGGGCTAGGGGGATTGGTGATGTGCTGGGGAAGAGCTAATGCGTTTTGATAATCTGTAATTGAATTAGCATAGATTAATAAGTGGTGGTCTTGTGTCTCTGCGGAGGGAAGGTGCTTTAGCATGTTTGTGTCAAAATCGGTGGCGTCTGCTGTCACCAGCCTCCTGCGCAAAAATAATGAGCACCAGGAAAAGGTTTCATTAATTGTGTTTATGGTTTTTCTATGAATAAAGAGGGCAAGAGATAGAGCGGGAAATCTTGCTTTGACGTCTTTTTCTGTCAGTGGACAGCAACTCCAGAAGGCCTCGGGATTAAGAGAAGCCCATGTGTTTCTCTCTGGTGCCTGTCTTCGGCTTAGAGAGATTCTGATGGCCCTATCTGCTGCCATTTATTATGCAGTTAGCACACATGGCTTCATGTAGCGATCTGCTTTTCACCCAGGTAACGCTTCAGCCATCTAAAAAATACATTTCAGAGCACGAACGGCGCAGACTCGGATCCGGCAAATGAGCTACATTGTTTTGATAATGGGGTTGGAGTCGAACAGGTGTATCGGCCGTCCCTGGTGACAGGGGGAGGAAGTGTAGGCCTCTCGGCCCATGCCCCTTTGATATGTTCCTCCATCCGCACCTCCGCTCCAATCCCTCCTTTTTCCGCAGAGGAATAGAAAGCGAATGACAGACAGAGCGCACCGGCGGGGTCATTATACATTAAACAGGCGCCGAGGCCATCGCTCCGATTGGCAATTAAATGGCACTCACTGACACTCGGCTGGTGTGGAAGAAGATTGAGACATTGGACCCTGCAGGGGCCCTTCTCTGCACACCTCTGTCTCGCTCTTCCCTCAGCAGGGCTAAATTGGTGGCAGACTCTGCTGCGTGCTGATGAGCCGAATGATGCCCTGCGCTTCAAAGGGATGGCCATCATGTTTAAACCATAACCTGGGCCTCACTATGGCAACAGCGGCACGGGTGGGGGCGGTGCTGATGGGACAGTCGGGAAGAAAAAGGAGGGAAAAATTGGACGACGGAACAGTGGAAATTTTAACAAGTATGCAAGGACAGAAAGAGAAAGAAAAAGGTGGGGGCTAATGATCACGGCACTGCAGCCACAACGCCGGTCCCCACTCAGTAGGAGCGGGCGGGCGGCCTGGATGACATGGCACAAACACACATGTGTCAGGGATAAAGGAAAGAGAGAATAGGAGAAGAGAGATTGGGGGGAAACACAGTCCCCAGAGAGAACCTTCAACAGAAACTAGTTGTTTCTTGTGAGTTTACGCTCATCATTATATTCTGGCTCCAAGCCATATAGCCACACTCAAGCAGATAATGAGCTGTTTGAAAAAAAGAATTATTCCTTCTCTTTTTTTTTCATCCTCCTCCATTCTTTCGCTCAGATTTGTGTATGGCCACGCACAGCACACACCACACACACGCACGCACAAGCACACACACTGACAGACACAGGCACAGATATGTTCATTTGTATGCTCAGGAATGTATTCTGCTATCCTACAGATCTTTACACAATGCCTGGGGGATGATATTGTAAATAAGTCCTTCAATCAAACAGGGGGACATTTTAGTGTATAATGCAAGAAATTAATCCATTAGTAAATAAATGAGAAGAAAATGACCACCTTAAATGCTCCCAAAAAATATTGATTTTTTACCTGGTTTACTTTATTCATACATGGCTATGGAATGTGATTCATCAGAACTCATTATTAGATAGGGGGGAAAAACACAATATTTTATTAAAATGTAGTCTTTTCTCCACCTCTGAAATTACTTGTTTTGTAATGTAATGTTTTGATGTAACTAAGGCTGTGCGGTTATTAACTAACTAATATTATAGTTCTCGGTTTCACATCCAAATCAAAATAATAACTTTTTCCGCCTCTGAAATGACTCCTATTTTCCCTCTTTTATAATCCAAAAAAAATCACTCCCTGTTATTTTGTTTGAGCTTGCAATGCATCACATTTCGAAACTAAAATACCGGAACAAACGTTTCTGAACTTAGTATTTTATGTTGCAAGAGTTCTAAATCTTGGATGTGTCACTTCCCTTCTTCCACATAACAGATGTATAAGGTGTTGCTTTGTGTTTATAGCTGCTGTGATGTGTGAAGTATTTAGCTCATATTCAGTGCTTTACTCTGTGAATGTGTGTATCCATCCATCATTTCACCCGTGTCCACTCTGACGATTTACACAGTCTTCTCTCCTCCAGGTTCCCACATCACATGGTGCCACCCCACCACAGTTTGCACGCCACAGGAATCCCCCACCCAGCCATTGTCACACCCAACGTCAAGCAGGAGTCCTCTCACAGTGACATCGGATCCCTCAACAGCTCGTAAGTTCACTTTACACTTTTCCGTTCTCTAAAAAGTAATCACGTTGGTATGCATACGCTAACATCTCATCCCTCCCATTCGCAGGAAACATCAGGACGCGAAAAAGGAGGAGGAAAAAAAGAAGCAGCCACACATAAAGAAACCTCTGAACGCGTTCATGCTTTACATGAAGGAAATGAGAGCCAAAGTGGTGGCAGAGTGCACACTGAAAGAGAGCGCAGCTATCAACCAGATCCTAGGCCGAAGGGTGAGCGTCACACACACACAACAAGGCCAAAGCATTATGCGAAATGGCAGCAGACTGTCTCAACTACTAAGACCACAGATTGCAGTGTTGTCTGTGGTGGAAAAACACTGCTTATTCACTTTTCTATTTCTGGATAATTGTAATCTTGCTCAATGTTGCTCGAGTAAAAGTACAACACCATGGGAAGGGGAAATTTTAATCGCGGTGGTTGGACCGCTCATGGAAACACTTCCGTGTTGTTTGAGCCTAAAATATCAGTGGTCTCTTTCTCTGAGTGTGATGGCTGCAGTTCTGATGGATGTGTGTGTGTGTGTGTGTGTGTGTTTCTCTATGTGCAGTGGCATGCTCTGTCTCGAGAGGAGCAGGCCAAATACTACGAGTTAGCCAGGAAAGAACGACAGCTTCACATGCAGCTGTACCCCGGCTGGTCGGCACGAGACAACTATGTAAGTTTTTAAGTTTTCAACAAGTAACAATGTTTATTCCTTCCCCAGGGGCCACACAGCAGTTTAAAGCCGTCTAGATGTGTATTTTACAAATCATATGACAAACATCCAACAGCCTCTGGAGGAAACTATAGCACTCACTAAAAGAGCTTTAACTTGGGTAGTTGGCTGGTCTTATCTGGCTTAGTTGCTCAAAACCATTTTAAGACCAGCAAAACAGACCAGCTTAGCCTAACTGGAGGTATTTAGATTTATTTTAGATCTATTTGCTGTACATGTGCTTTTCCTCAGACCTGTTTTTTTCCCCGTGATTTTCCTCTGCTTTCATTAGTATTCCACTGGTTCACCTAAAAAGAGAAAGGCGAGCTGAGATCAGAGTAATTAAATAACCACAGGGCCTAAACGCCTTGCAGCTTTGATGAAAGAGGACATCTCTCTCCGCCGCCAGAAATAGGGAACGAGCGCACCGTTTACTGTTTCGCCGGATTTTCGCGCCTGACAAACGGCTCCACCGCCCAGCCTGTCATCTCCCCTTGAAATCTGACCGTGTATCTCGACTCTCCTAGTCAAAGTTCCTCAACCGGAGCAAAAGAATCATTCCGCCTGGGCCTGACCTCAGCCTCAACGAAATCAGTGGTCATTGACTCGTCCGGCAGAAACATAGCTCGTTTTCGAGGACAAACGCAACGAAAGTTCTCTCGCTCTGCTCTTCCCCTCCAGTAAACTGATTCGCTCAAAGAAACCTCAAGAGAATCCAATCGTTTCACAATGAAAGGAAAACTAAGCAGCAGCGAGACAACAAGGAATAAACAAAAGGAGAGAAATAGGACGAGGGGAAAGAAAGGGAAAGTTCTGTTCTGTCCTGCAGTGGCAGTTCAAACCTTCAGGCTCTTACATGAATAAATAAATCAGTGAAAACATTGGCCTCTCTTGTTCATTTCATGTCTCGGTCTTTTCTGCAATATAATAACTAAGGTTCCTGTCTATTTCTCTTTTTCTGGCGGGTAACTATCAGGGGAAAAAGAAGAAGAGAAAAAGGGAAAAGCAGGCAGGAGAGGGCAATGGTAAGTGAGCTGCAATTATCTCTCATATTAAAGCAGACCCATCATCTGTCACAAGTGTGACATCTCAAAGATGAAAGTCCAGCCTTTTTTTGTCTTATCTCTTTTTTTTGTGCCTGCCTCATTTTGTATATAGCTATGCTACCCAATGCAATATTTACACGATAGACTGCTTGTTATCCCCCTCCCCTCCCCTTGCCCCATGTTGAGCATTAATAACATTGAATATGCATGACCCCCCCACCTCCCCTCTCACCAGCTGCCCAGCCCCCCTCCAGCATTTATCGTACTATGATATGTATGTTTTGAGAGTGCGAGTTGATCACCCTTGTGACCGAGTGCCAGCCTCCGAATGTGCCGCCCATGCTTGTGCTTTTGTGGTTTTGTGGACGTAACTTTGGGCTGTGCCTGCTGCATGCTTTTTTGTATATATGTGTTTATAATAGAAGAAAATTGTTTGTTTTTTAAATTCACCCACATCTTTCAATTAAGGAGGTTTGCTGATTCCATTTATTTGATTCACTTTACCGTTCTTCTTTATGATGCTGATTATTGTGAGATATTGTCCAGGAAAGAATGTATTTGCGGTCTCTCTCCATCATGGACACCTTTTGAAGGCCTCTGTATCTTGTTCTTTTTTTTTTCCAGAACACAGAGAATATTTTCCAAACCCTTGCCTTTCACTCCCTCCGATTACAGGTGCTAATGTCATTTTGAGTCTTAAATTACTAACTTGCTTTTTCCCTTTTTTTTGGTTCTTTATGTATTTATTTATTATTTATTTGTGCTTGTGCAGTATATCAAATATTTAATGATCTTTCTTTAATGAATAATGCTACGTGTACATGTTCATTTTATTTGCTAAGCTCAGTAATTCTCTTGAAGAATACATTGCTTTAATTTATTTTGCTCCTTTTCAGTTGTTTCCTTTGCTCCATTTTTCATTATACACATAATTTCATCAAAAGATGCTTCTATGTTAAAAGTCATGTATTATTATGTTAAAGATAAAAGATCCCAGATTTGGTAAAACTCTTCGCATGCAGCTGCAGTATGTTTATAGGAAAGACCTTTTTATGCTAAGAATAACCAGAGATGTTGTTATCAGGGTAAACCTCCTTAATCTACTGCCTTCAGTAGCTGCCCCTGCGCCGCCTCAGCATGAGTGCTGGTTCTGCCCTGTCTCCTCTTGATCTGCCCCGCTTACGGCCTGCCTTCACCCTCCTCAAACACTCGTCTACCCATGTGCGTCCACTCAGATGTTCAGTTGGACTGTTCGAGGTGGATGAACGTGGGCCCGGCCTGTTTATGAAGCAGCTTTGTAGTGTTTCCCTGGCTTAAACTAATGCTCCACCTCCCTCCTATAGCTCCTCCCTGCTACTGCTGCCTCAACACCCTGTCCCTATCACCTCCTCTAGTCTAGATCAGCCAGATTATAATATGGCAGACATGTATCCATATCTGCTGCATCCCGCCCTGCTTACCTTTTAACAAACGAGCATTTATTCATAAAGAGCCTTGGTTATGAAAGGCATGCGTTGTGTGCTGATTTTGATTTCTGTTATTCGTTTACTTTCATATTTGTTTCTCACAGTTTTTTCATTTTTAATTATTTGTATGACTAACAAAATATGGTCAAATATGTCTGTAAATGCATTACTGCACTATTTAGAATTATCTGTAGGAGAAATAGTAGTGCAAAGACTTTCATTGGATTCAATTTATCTCTCTTTCCGCTCTGTTTTCTGATTTCATCTCTCCTCTGCACTGGCTTCCTCTTCTCTTCTTCGTCACGTCAGATCTGAGCGCCCCAAAGAAGTGTCGCGCACGCTTCGGGCTCGACCAGCAGAATAACTGGTGTGGCCCATGCAGGTGTGTATCTGGTGTGGCGGCAGGTGTGCTAGAGCAGGTGACAGCTGGGGAACTCTCTCGTTGGTACCTCCTCCCACTTTTCTGGCTCTCTCAACCTCGCATTCTCTCCACGCCACTTCCTCTGCCAATCAGCTTCTGCAAATCTGGGAGATGGGGTTTGTTTTTCTCCTCTAGGTGGGGTGAAATGGCTGTTTGTGTGTTTATTTTTTTGTGTGAGTGTGAAAAAAAGAGTTCACATAGTAATCCTTTTTGAAATTGAAAAAAGGCGGGGTTAAGTAAAAAGGCGGGGTTTATTTCCCTCTGTTAAGGGGGAGGGGTGTGGCCTGGCGGTTGAGATGGGCTGGTCATGGTAAGTTTTTGGGAAGGCACGGTACCAATGTCCACAGCTGAATCATTTGCTCTAGCTCCATGCCTTTTTGTGTGCAATGACATGTGCTTTTTTTTTTTTCTTTCTTTCTTTGTTGTGTTTTTATGTTCCTCTATGGATAACAGATGCAAATACCCCTAAGAAGTGTCGTGCCTTGTTCGGGCTTGACCAGCTGGGTTTATGGTGCAAACCCTGCAGGTATATTCCCAGCCCCACTCTTGGGGAGAACGTCTAAAATACGATGATGATGATGATGATTTTAAGATGACCAAAAAAAAAATCATCTCTTCTTCTCTCGACACTTTTTCCATGGATTATGCTTTTCTACTTCAATCTCCGAGGCCTTGTTTCAGTTTATATGTTTGCAAAGACTTCTTTCTTACTTGTTTCTGTCCTTTTATGACTTTAGAATCACTTCAGACGAACTGAAACCCTTGGGCAGAAAATGACGAAACGAAAATAATTACAAAGGCATTGTGGTTCAAATTTCAAGTCAAGCTAAATCTTTTTTGATTTAGAGTATCTTTATATCAGTATTCTTCAACATTGCGGGTTTTTCTGCCCAAGGAACTAATCTGCTGTTTTGTACTGTTCTGCCCAGTCACTTCTATTAGAACTGTGTGATGTAGCCACTTGTTTTGTGGAGGGCAGGGTTGGGGTGATGCCATCTCATCCCCCCTCTCTCTTTTTTTCTTCCCCTTCTTCTTCTTCTTCTTCCTCTTCCTTCTCCACTCCTCTCTTATAACCCTTTATTCAGTCCCAACCTCTTGTCTTTCTGTTCTAATACAAGCAGTCTTTGAATTGGGAATATGTGGATGGTAGGTATTTGTTTCTGCTAAGTAATACCCTTTTCTGTGTCATGCTTGTGCACTCTTTCCTTTTCACCCTTTCCTCATCGTGGACATCAGACGTTGTGCTGTTGTGATACTCCTCTGTCCGTTTTCTACTTGTCCTCCATAATCCTTTCTAGTTTAGAAATCCACCTGATTCTCCAAAATCCACTCTCTCTAGTCCAGGTTTGGTGAAAATCTTTCTGACAAAACTGTATTGTGTATATAACAATGATAATAAAATCAAATTGCTTAAATGCAATATTTTCAATTAGATGTTTAGGTAGAGTTAAATGTTGTCAGACACGCTGAGGGACGACAATAATTGGTATTTATTTTGTAGACTCTGGATTCATTTTGATTTGATTCGCTCATGTCAGTTTTGTCAGAGTTCATACTTTTCAGTTGAAACCACACTATTTTTTCAATTTTCAAGCTAGCCAGTAACTGTTTTATTGCAGTTGATGGAGTGGTATTTTTTGAGGGGTAGTGCCGCTCGTCAGCACTGCTTGTTATTCGGAGGAATAGCCTGTGCATTTTTGGGCTGTGCTGAGAGAAACGCTGGTAATTTCGTCTTGATTTAGGAAGCTGGAAGGTTAAAAGACCCCACTCAGCTCTGTTTCCTGAAAGATGCATCTGGAGAAATTCCCTCAGAGACCTATAAATCAATAAGGAACACAGGGAGAAACTTAGAATCAATATGGCTCTTAAAAAATGGATATTAGCTTATTTGCCGCTGTTTGACAGGCAGTTAGCGCATTGACAGACCTGAAACGTTCATAAATTCACGACCAGCCTCCGTGCAGAAGACGTTCTGTAGCTGTACAGTCATGTACGGTGCAGGGTAGAGTAGCAGACGAATCAAACAAACACATCTCTGTCTCTATTCACCCATCGTTGACCCTGAAGTGCCATGTCTCCTCTGTATTAAGTCTGTTCTGTGCAGACCCCTCCACCGTACACCAAGTGGGTTTAAGTGGCCGTGACAAGATTTCCGCCCAAAAATCGCCCCCCTTTTTGTCATTTTTCTTCATCATAGTATGTATCTACCTCCCTGACTGTCTCTCTCAGTGTCTCTTTTCGCACTTTCGTCTGAAACCAACACGCATAAGAGCAGGCAGGGGTATGACTTGAGAAACAATCCTTACCTGGCTGTTATTTTCATGACGAAACCACTAAGAAGTTGGTAAATTGAACCCGATTCTCCCGCAACTCTCTGGCTCCCCCTGTCTTTGATTTAATTCCCTTTTATTTTACTCTCTTTCTTTTCTCTTTTGGAGTTAGCCTCGGCTGCATCACTGAGCTCGCCCTTTAGGCAGGATAAAGAGAGTTTTTGGGGAGGAAGGGGGGAGGGGTTGGTCAGGTCAGGTAGGGCAAGGTACACTGAGGTTTTCCCGCTCTCTCCGTTCCTCTCGCTTTCTCTCTCTCTCTCTCTCTACCCCTACCTCACGGCGCGCTGGCTTGGCGCTGGTGAGATGTGGCTGGCTGGAATGGCTGGCCGTAGGCGTAGCAGACGAGAGAGGGTCCTGACCCGAGCAGAAATGCAAACATGGCACCACGACCTCTGTGCAGAGCGCTCACACACATGTCTTAGGGGCAAGCTGAGAGTAGCGCTTTCTCTCTAACCTCTTACCCCACCATCTGAACTTCCCCTGAAGGAATGCAAGGAAAAAGACAGGAAAAAAGAAGGGAGAAAGAGGAGTGTAATAATTCAAGCTGATGTGTAAACCGGATGGATCCCCTCGCGGTTTGCGAAACCGGGGTGGAGTTCTTTTGTTTGGAGTTGCGTTGTGCCGCCGAAGGAAAACAAAGAGAGATGTAGGCCTCACCTCTTTCATCATCCTCATTCGGTCTGTTCATCTTCCTCTCGTTCTTCCACTGTCCTGTCCTCTTTGCATGTAATCGTGTGACACCATGTGAGAGCGAGACTGCTAATCTCGTCCAGCTCTAGCGTCCATTTTCATGCAAAGTCTGAAAGTGGGTCCGCCAAAAGTTGCTAATGAGATCAGAATGGGTGTCCCGACTTTAAGATATGTGCATTTAAATGAACGTTAGGGCTCTGTGTGATTCGCTCTGTTGTTCGGACCAAGAGATTCACCATGTCCCCCTTTTTTTTTTTTTAGGAGAAAAAAGAAGTGCATTCGCTACATTCAAGGTGAAGGCAGCTGTGCCAGTCCTCCTTCTTCGGACGGAAGCTTACTAGAGTCCCCCCCATCCTCCCCCTCCATGGTTTCTCCCTCCCCGTCCTCGAAAGAGTCCAAACCACAGACTGAACAAATGCAACCTCTCTCACTGACTATGAAACCGCCCACCGTGCTTTCGTCGTCCCAACACCATCACTCTCCATGGCTCCGCCTCCACCCTTAGCTCTGTTGGACAACTCCAGGGCGGGCAAAACATCCGGCTCGGCACACAACGGCTCCTTGGACCCCTCAGATGTGCCGTCGTCCCGATCCACAGGCTCCGCCTCCTCCAGGCCCACATCGGTCTGTCATTCCCACTCTCTGCTGCCCAGCTCCACCCCGACGCAACCCCTTTCACTCGTAACTAAGTCTATAGACTAGCTTCGTTGTTTTTTTTAAACTGGCTTTCTCTGTTTGTCCGTCAGTCTTCTGTCTTTTTTCATTCTGTGTTCTGATTCTCTTTTTTCTGTGCGATATGGCTTTGAAAATTTTGTTAATTCTTTATCAAAGTTCATTGGTCAATATTTGACCTGTCATTATCTAAAAAATGAAATTATTATGATTAAATATTGATAATTAAATACACTAAGTTGTAAAGTATAGCTTTGTGAATCTGCCAAATTTGTATGATTTTTTTTTTTTTTTGCTTGTTTTTCAGCTGTACAACAGAAAAGTGCATAATTGTTATGTAGTTTTACATAGACATGTTTAAAGACAGATATACAAAGTAGGCGAGGATTCGGTGAGCCCTTTTCTCAAAGAATTGGTTCTCCTTCATTATTTGTATTAAATACGAGCTTGTGAACCAATCATTTTACAGCTGTCCAAAACTCAGAGGGCACGAGGACTGTGGAGACACCTCTCCGCCTGAGGAACAACTTTAATTGTGATGTTACTTGTTCATGTTTAAATGTACAGAAATTTGGGGGGTTACTGTGTTAATATGCATTGTTCCATTGCGTTGTCTGTTTTATCCTTCTTTTTTGTCGTTGTTTACCAGGGGGAGGGAGGTTGACTCGGGTTGGGGTGGGTGGACTCGATTGGTGGGGTGGGACGGGGGGTGGGGGGGTTTGGGATATTCAATACAAACTGTCACAATGCTAGGACCAGTAGTATTTATTGCTTTAGAGATTGCTTGTTGTATCTTGTATGTTGTCCCTTTTTGAAATCTTTTCGTTTTCTTAATACATTGTATAAATATTCTTTTTCTTAACGTAAGCAACTTATATATATATATAAATGATCCATTTTTACAAGGAGGTTTTGAAGTTTCAAATGTTTTATTGTTTTAACATGAATTTATTTTATTTTTTATTTTATTTTATTTTTTATTTTATTTTATTTTATTTTGTTGAAAACCAGGATTCCACCTAAACTACAGTGTAGATTCTCGATAAAAAAAAACTAAAAAAGCAAAAATGCAAAAAAGCAAAAAAACAACAACGAACAGATGTATGCACAACTTAATTTCTAGAAACATATCTATAAGCCATTTTACAATAGGTGAAAAGGAAACTTGAAACGGGGACGGTGGGTTCCATGTCTTCAATAGTCGAATTTCGTCTCAAGCTCTTCTTTTCTATTGCACATTCTCATCTCCGCCTAACTGTAGAATCGTGTACAGATTTTTTCCCGTGCCAAAATTTGTGATAATTTCCTCTCCACCTCTTATGACGCTGTAGGTTCTTTCGTTGTCCAATGTTTGTTTTTCTTTTCTTTTTCAACCATAATTTGCTGTGACGTTACATAGATTGCTATGTATGTAGTATAAATGTTGCTATAACAAATGTGTTTGGTAGCAGATTGTCAAATAATAAAATTTAAACTTAAAAGACGGACGTCATACTGTATAAACCCTCAAGGGCCAAATTATGTATATTAGGAGGTTCATAAAAAACTATTAAATACTACAAAAAAACACAAACTGCCACTTTTAAGTACACTACTACATATAGGTAGATAGAAAAAATAGGCATGTTGATGTTGCAAGAAGCTGTAAAAAAAAGCTACAAGAGAATCATTCATTCGGTGCCATTGTAGTTGACATGACGCAACTGTAACCCGTCGATTACTTCTCTGGTTTATTAAGATGCTAATGATGAATAGTTTGAATGTTTCCTTAACGGCTGTGATGTTCCTGTTCTCTTTTATGCTCTTATATTTTTATTTTGGTTTGTTTTTATTTCAATTTATTTTCCTTTTTTTTTTGTTTTTTTTTTTTCGTTTTTTTCCATTATTTGAAATGGTTCCCAAAAACCATGTTTTTGTAATGAATAAATGTTAATGCTGTACAGTCTCTGTAGCATGCAGTTCTGTATTAATAAAAATGAGTTAGTATGTGAACTTGCCTTCTGTCGTCTTCTGCCCTTCATTTAGATTAATGCTGTAAACCATGTAATATATGGTTTTTATTAACTGCACTATAATACAAGTCAGAATTTGACTTCTAATTTATTTACTTTTTTTATTTATTTTTGGGACACCTTCCAACCAATCCTCGTTCTGTAAGAAATTGCATTGGACACATTCTGGTTTCTCAAGAGGCGTCATCTAAATGAAGGTTGCAAACTCTGACTCTGATAAGAATTACAGACAGCAGTAATGATGATAAATGCTAATGAAACAACCTGAAGTTAGAAGATTGTAGTCCACCATAACTCTCCAATCACACATTTAACACAGAGTAGAATTCAGCTGAAAGCCTCATGCCAGGATCTGATATTTTTACTAGGCAGAGTAAATCATTCAGTCATTTGTTAGTGACTTTGGAAGTCACCAGAACTGTTTTTTTTTTTTCTTCTTTCAAAAGGTAAACATTTTCTACTTTGTTAGCCATTTTGATTATTCAGTTAACATGGTGACCTCCTAAGGAATATTCTTACGCATTTTCTCTTATATTGCGAATCGAAAAAAGACGTTTCAGTTATTATTCTATGTTCAGTTATCTCGGATCCAGCGATGTCTATTAGAAGAGTTACGTACACTCACCGGCCACTTTATTAGGTACCCCATGCTAGTAACGGGTTGGACCCCCTTTTGCCTTCAGAACTGCCTCAATTCTTCGTGGCATAGATTCAACAAGGTGCTGGACGCATTCCTCAGGGAGTTTGGTCCATATTGACATGATGGCATCACACAGTTGCCGCAGATTTGTCGGCTGCACATCCATGATGCGAATCTCCCGTTCCACCACATCCCAAAGATGCTCTATTGGATTGAGATCTGGTGACTGTGGAGGCCATTTGAGTACAGCGAACTCATTGTCATGTTCAAGAAACCAGTCTGAGATGATTCCAGCTTTATGACATGGCGCATTATCCTGCTGAAAGTAGCCATCAGAAGTTGGGTACATTGTGGTCATAAAGGGATGGACATGGTCAGCAACAACACTCAGGTAGGCTGTGGCGTTGCAACGATGCTCAATTGGTACCAAGGGGCCCAAAGAGTGCCAAGAAAATATTCCCCACATCATGACACCACCACCACCAGCCTGAACCGTTGATACAAGGCAGGATGGATCCATGCTTTCATGTTGTAGACGCCAAATTCTGACCCTACCATCCGAATGTCGCAGCAGAAATTGAGACTCATCAGACCAGGCAACGTTTTTCCAATCTTCTATTGTCCAATTTCGATGAGCTTGTGCAAATTGTAGCCTCAGTTTCCTGTTCTTAGCTGAAAGGAGTGGCACCCGGTGTGGTCTTCTGCTGCTGTAGCCCATCTGCCTCAAAGTTTGACGTACTGTGCGTTCAGAGATGCTCTTCTGCCCACCTTGGTTGTAACGGGTGGTTATTTGAGTCACTGTTGCCCTTCTATCAGCTCGAACCAGTCTGGCCATTCTCCTCTGACCTCTGGCATCAACAAGGCATTTCCGGCCACAGAACTGCCGCTCACTGGATGTTTTTTCTTTTTCGGACCATTCTCTGTAAACCCTAGAGATGGTTGTGCGTGAAAATCCCAGTAGATTAGCAGTTTCTGAAATACTCAGACCAGCCCTTCTGGCACCAACAATCATGCCACGTTCAAAGTCACTCAAATCACCTTTCTTCCCCATACTGATGCTCGGTTTGAACTGCAGGAGATTGTCTTGACCATGTCTACATGCCTAAATGCACTGAGTTGCCGCCATGTGATTGGCTGCTTATAAATTAAGTGTTAAGGAGCAGTTGGACAGGTGTACCTAATAAAGTGGCCGGTGAGTGTATGTCTTAATAAGAGTCATTTAGTCAACAATCCAAGTGCATGTGCTTTGAATCGCTGTACAAAAGAATAAACAGACATTCTATTTATTCTGGCACGTTCTGTTTACGTCGCTATTGTGACTTAAATGCAAACATTGGCTGTTCAGTCCAGAAAAACTATGTTTCATTTTTTTCTCTCGAGGACATTCTGAATCGTCTCCGCCTGAATGGATGTAAACAAACTTCATAAGAAATCAGTCGATTCAGACCACTCTTCAACAACTGTTCAAAAGCTTTTCCTCACAAGAATGTCAACAATCCTTTTGAATTGTTCACAAAGGTCAAAGGATCAATTTAACAGCCTCTATGTGATTATCCACTATGTTAAAGGAAATACGAATGCATGTAAAGTATAGGTCAAAAGGATTTTTATTAGGGCCCGAGCACCGATGGTGTGAGGACCCTCTTGGAATTGCTCTGTTTATTATTAGGGCCCGAGCACCGATGGTGTGAGGACCCTCTTGGAATTGCTCTGTTTATTATTATTATTATTATTATTATTCTTCTTCTTCTTCTTCTCCGCAATGAATCGCATTTTTGAGGGCCTAAACATGCACGAAAACTCACGAAAATTTGCACACGCGTCAGAACTGGCGAAAATTTACATCTGATATGCGTTTCAAAATTGGGGGGGCAAAATGGCTCGATAGCGCCACCTATAAAGGTTCAACGGAGTGCGCCTCGCGTTACGTTTCACGTACGTGTACGAAATTCGGTACATACATGTAATGGCCCAATACCTACAAAAAAGTCTCTTGGAGCGTAGCCCTTAACACAACAGGAAGTCAGCCATTTTGAACTTCCTCTCAGATTTTTGTGCATTTTTTGCCATTTTCAGGCCTCGTACTTTAACGAACTCCTCCTACAGTTTTAATCTGATCATCTTCAAATTTGCTGAGTGTAATCTTAAGGCCTTTGCGACGTTAAATTGCGAAGATCTTGAGTTTTCGTCGAAGGGCGTGTCCTCGGCGGCCTGACAAATTTTGATGTTTCGCCATGAAACAGGAAGTTGCTGTAACTCAGGCAAACAATGTCCAATCTGCCCCAAACTTCAC
Organism: Chrosomus eos; assembly: GCA_036326025.1. Classification (NCBI taxonomy): domain Eukaryota; kingdom Metazoa; phylum Chordata; class Actinopteri; order Cypriniformes; family Leuciscidae; genus Chrosomus; species Chrosomus eos. The sequence continues at coordinate 27,461,867 of CM070830.1, read as the reverse complement.
ACGTTTGATAAGAGTTCTGTCCTGAACACATGTCCATGCTCATATTCAGTTACAGTCACAGCGCCACCTGCTGGCAACAGGAAGTGACATGTTTAACACTGTTGTGGACTCCTGATAACATATAAAAAAGTGCCAGCAAGTGTTAAACATGCTAACAACATACTTGAAACATGCTAAAACATGCTAGCAAGCACTTAGCTAAGTGCTAAAGCATGCTATTACTGCAATTCAATAGGAATTTGCTGTAACTCAGGTATGGAATGTCCAATCTGCCCCAAACTTCACACGTTTGATAAGAGTTCTGTCCTGAACACATGTCCATGCACATAATCAGTTACAGTCACAGCGCCACCTGCTGGCAACCGGAAGTGACATGTTTAACACTGTTGTGGACTCCTAATAACATATAAAAAAGTGCCAGCAAGTGCTAAACATGCTATCAACATACTTGAAAGATGCTAAAAACATGCTAGCAAACACTTAGCTAAGTGCTAAAGCATGCTATTACTGCAATTAAATAGTAATTTGCTGTAACTCAGGCATGGAATGTCCAATCTGCCCCAAACTTCACACATGTGATAAGGGTCCTGCCCTGAACACATCTACATGAGAATATTCAGTTATAGTAATAGCGCCACCTACTGGCAACACGAAGTGACATGTTTAACACTGTGATGCAGTACTAGCAACATAGTAAATATGCCATTGAATTATAAACATGTTATAAACATGTTAAAACATGCTAGCAATTCTTAGCTAAGTGCTAAAGCATGCTAATGAAATGAAACAGGAAGTTGTTGTTACTTAAGAAGCCAATGTCCAATCTGCCCCAAACTTCACACATTTGATAAGAGTCCTGCCCTGAACACATCTACATGACAATATTCAGTTATAGTAATAGCGCCACCTACTGGCAACAGGAAGTGACATGTTTAACAGTGTGATGCAGTACTGGCAACATAGTAAATATGCCATTGAGTTATAAACATGTTATAAACATGTTAAACATGCTAGCAATTCTTAGCTAAGTGCTAAAGCATGCTAATGAAATGAAACAGGAAGTTGTTGTTACTTAAGAAGGCAATGTCCAATCTGCCCCAAACTTCACACATTTGATAAGAGTCATGCCCTGAACACATCTACATGAGAATATTCAGTTATAGTAATAGCGCCACCTACTGGCAACACGAAGTGACATGTTTAACACTGTGATGCAGTACTAGCAACATAGTAAATATGCCATTGAATTATAAACATGTTATAAACATGTTAAAACATGCTAGCAATTCTTAGCTAAGTGCTAAAGCATGCTAATGAAATGAAACAGGAAGTTGTTGTTACTTAAGAAGCCAATGTCCAATCTGCCCCAAACTTCACACATTTGATAAGAGTCCTGCCCTGAACACATCTACATGACAATATTCAGTTATAGTAATAGCGCCACCTACTGGCAACAGGAAGTGACATGTTTAACAGTGTGATGCAGTACTGGCAACATAGTAAATATGCCATTGAGTTATAAACATGTTATAAACATGTTAAACATGCTAGCAATTCTTAGCTAAGTGCTAAAGCATGCTAATGCTATGAAACAGGAAGTTGTTTTTACTTAAGAAGGCAAAGTTCAATCTGCCCCAAACTTCACATGTTTGATAAGAGTTCTGTCCTGAACACATGTGCATGCTCATATTCAGTTACAGTCATAGCGCCACCTGCTGGCAACAGGAAGTGACATGTTTAACAGCATGCTATTATACCCATAATAAAGGACATTTTTGTAACTGACTTTGACATACTCCCACTATATTTATCTACTTAAATGCACATTGCCCACCGTGGTCTGTCTTCCTAAAGCCACCGGGTGGCGATGGCACGGGTGCGAGGGCCCTTTCAATGCTGCTTGCAGCTTTAATTATTATTATTATTCTTCTCCGCAATGAATCGCATTTTTGAGGGCCTAAACATGCACGAAAACTCACGAAAATTTGCACACGCGTCAGAACTGGCGAAAATTTACATCTGATATGCGTTTCAAAATTGGGCGGGGCAAAATGGCTCGATAGCGCCACCTATAAAGGTTCAACGGAGTGCGCCTCGCGTTACGTTTCACGTACGTGTACGAAATTCGGTACATACATGTAATGGCCCAATACCTACAAAAAAGTCTCTTGGAGCGTAGTCCTAAACACAACAGGAAGTCAGCCATTTTGAACTTCCTCTCAGATTTTTGTGCAGTTTTTGCCATTTTCAGGCCTCGTACTTTAACGAACTCCTCCTACAGTTTTAATCTGATCATCTTCAAATTTGGTGAGTGTAATCTTAAGGCCTTTGCGACGTTAAATTGCGAAGATCTTGAGTTTTCGTCGAAGGGCGTGTCCTCGGCGGCCTGACAAATTTCGATGTTTCGCCATGAAACAGGAAGTTGCTGTAACTCAGGCAAACAATGTCCAATCTGCCCCAAACTTCACACGTTTGATAAGAGTCCTGTCCCGAACACATATCCATCCTCAAATTCAGTTACAGTCATAGCGCCACCTGCTGGCAACAGGAAGTGACATGTTTAACACTGTTGTGGACTACTAATAACATATAAAAAAGTGCCAGCAAGTGCTAAACATGCTAGCAACATACTAGAAACATGCTAAAACATGCTAGCAAACACTTAGCTAAGTGCTAAAGCATGCTAATGCAATTAAACAGGAAGTTGTTGTTACTTAAGAAGGCAATGTCCAATCTGCCCCAAACTTCACACATTTGATAAGAGTCCTGCCCTGAACACATCTACATGACAATTTTCACCTATAGTAATAGCGCCACCTACTGGCAACAGGAAGTGACATGTTTAACATTGTGATGCAGTACTGACAACATAGTAAATATGCCATTGAGTTATAAACATGTTATAAACATGTTAAAACATGCTAGCAATTCTTAGCTAAGTGCTAAAGCATGCTAATGAAATGAAACAGGAAGTTGTTGTTACTTAAGAAGGCAATGTCCAATCTGCCCCAAACTTCACACATTTGATAAGAGTCCTGCCCTGAACACATCTACATGACAATATTCAGTTATAGTAATAGCGCCACCTACTGGCAACAGGAAGTGACATGTTTAACAGTGTGATGCAGTACTGGCAACATAGTAAATATGCCATTGAGTTATAAACATGTTATAAACATGTTAAAACATGCTAGCAATTCTTAGCTAAGTGCTAAAGCATGCTAATGAAATGAAACAGGAAGTTGTTGTTACTTAAGAAGGCAATGTCCAATCTGCCCCAAACTTCACACGTTTGATAAGAGTCCTGCCCTGAACACATCTACATGACAATATTCAGTTATAGTAATAGCTCCACCTACTGGCAACAGGAAGTGACATGTTTAACAGTGTGATGCAGTACTGGCAACATAGAAAATATGCCATTGAGTTATAAACATGTTATAAACATGTTAAAACATGCTAGCAATTCTTAGCTAATTGCTAAAGCATGCTAATGAAATTAAACAGGAAGTTGTTGTTACTTAAGAAGGCAATGTCCAATCTGCCCCAAACTTCACACATTTGATAAGAGTCCTGCCCTGAACACATCTACATGACAATATTCAGTTATAGTAATAGCGCCACCTACTGGCAACAGGAAGTGACATGTTTAACAGTGTGATGCAGTACTGGCAACATAGAAAATATGCCATTGAGTTATAAACATGTTATCAACATGTTTAACATGCTAGAAATTCTTAGCTAAGTGCTAAAGCATGCTAATGCTATGAAACAGGAAGTTGTTTTTACTTAAGAAGGCAAAGTTCAATCTGCCCCAAACTTCACATGTTTGATAAGAGTTCTGTCCTGAACACATGTGCATGCTCATATTCAGTTACAGTCATAGCGCCACCTGCTGGCAACAGGAAGTGACATGTTTAACAGCATGCTATTATCCCCATAATAAATGACATTTTTGTAACTGACTTTGACATACTCCCACTATATTTATCTACTTAAATGCACATAGCCCACCGTGCTCTGTCTTCCTAAAGCCACCGGGTGGCGATGGCACGGGTGCGAGGGCCCTTTCAATGCTGCTTGCAGCTTTAATTTAATTTAATCTTTCATTTTATCTAAATGAAGATCATTCTATCTAGCATGATTTACTGTAGTATACAGGAAGGTCAAGGATGGAAGAGGAGACCATAAAAAAAAGAAATCCCTTCCTGAATGGTAGGGCCTTTTCAAAAACTCAAGGGCCACTTTCTTAATAATTCAGGTCATTGGACACTTTTTTTTTTTTAAGAATATTCAAGAGGAAAAACCCTCAACACTCTGAATTATTCATGTATTTGTATCCATTTTTTATATGCAGTTGTATTTTGATGCAGCTTTTAGAAATATTTTTTTGTTGTTGTCTAGTGTAAGATGCCTGTGAAATAATATTTGGTGTGAGACCACACGTATCTATTCGTCTCGAAATCTGTATTATTGCAACAGGAATAACCATTTATTTATTTATACATGGATTTTGTAATTCACATTGTGGCTTGTGAACTTTCAACAGTGTATCATTAAAAAACCTTCAATTTAAATGATGCATTTTGCAATCCGTAATCCACACAGACACTGGGATGTGTTTAGTTTGCCAGCACAGTACCCATCCACTTTCTTTTTAAGCACACTTCCTCTGAAAATATGTATTCTGCCTGTTCAAGGCTGATAAATAAGGCTTTTATTGCCAAAGGATGCACTCAGGGTGGGTTCATTTACCAAACTACCACTGCCTGTTCTGCTACACAACTCCAACCTCTGTTGTTGTGTTGTGATGCTGTGTCTTTTAGGATTCCCTCTTAACCTTGGAAGAACCATCAATTCACCTTTTGAATCCAGCGAATTTCCTTTCACTTCATAGGTACTCTTTCAGTGTGTTGTATTTTCTCTAAATTAGACGCTGTATTCTTCTCCTTCATCCCTGTGAATGACAGCGATCTGTGAAAGATCTGTTCAAGAGGATGTCAAACAAATAAGTTATTACTTGTTTGTGTTCAAAGAAACATTTTCTGAGAGACCGAAGAGGTCAAATAGGTTTTGGACTGATATACATTTAGTGTTGTTTATGTTCTCAGAAATCTTGATTTAAATATAGAAATATTTACTTTACATGTATACTGATTTAGCCTACATATTGCCTACTGTACTGATTCACCATTAAGACCCATTCACACCAAGGACGATAACTATAACTAAAGATAACGATTAAGATAGGCTATCTAGTTCTAAAAATCGTTCTCAATATTGGACAGCCAATCAGAATCCATCCTGCGAGCTAGAGCATTTAAAGCTGCAGACAAGCATGCCAATATATAGGCTATATATTGGTAATATATAATAATATATATATACATAATTAAATTATTCTGTAACTTAAAGGACAACTCCGGCGCAAAATGAACCTTTGGTCTAATTACACATTGGTACATAGTCAACCGTTCTCTGAGATTTGTTTTCATGATTATCGAATGTAAAGAGTTTCATCTCTAAAAACTGTTTAGCTTATAACGCTAGTATATGGGGCATAGAGTAATGAAAATAAAAATCGCTAGTTAATACCACTAACAAGGCTCAAAATAGCCCAACACTAACACGGTAGCATAATCAGGGTCCCTACATGCAAACCGAAGCATTGAGAACGTTGTAAGTGTACAGACTGTTTAATAAGAAGATATTTTATAAAGACAGTCCACTTCGCGTATACAGGCAGGAGCCATCTTTGGAAAACAGTCTCGTGCAGTCGAACCACGAACGCTGAGCCAAGTTCTGGCTCGTTCACATCTCAAAAGCACACTTGGCTCGGCGTTCGTGGTTCGACTGCACGGGACTGTTTTCCAAAGATGGCTCCTGCCTGTATACGCGAAGTGGACTGTCTTTCAAAAATATCTTCTTATTAAACGGTACACTTACAACGTTCTCAATGCTTCGGTTTGCATGTAGGTTTGCATTTTAGAGATAAAACTCTTTACATTCGATAATCATGAAAACAAATCTCAGAGAACGGTTGACTGTGTACCAATGTGTAATCAGACCAAAGGTTCATTTTGCACCGGAGTTGTCCTTTAAGCTAAACTGGCGGTATAATACAGTATAACAAGGTCATATAAAACACAGCCAACTTTTAACCTTATACATACTGGGAACTATATTCTCAGAAGGCGAAGCACAGCTACTGGGGCGGAGTGGTTTGCACGCAGCACCCGAGAAGCCCCGTGGTGAGGAGCAGAGAGTTCGTTCAGAGTGTTGCGGTAATCACTCCGCCCAAGTAGCAGTGCTTCGCCTTCTGAGAATATTCCCAGTATGTATAAGGTTAAAAGATGGCTGTGTTTTATATAACCTTGTTGTACACACTGTGACTATACAAATCACAACATATAAATAAGGAAAATGTTGGCATTATTGTGTCACTTATTAGGAGCAGTATGCTAGCTGGAGCCATTCACTTCCAGTCTTTGTGCTAAGCTATGGCGGTTAAGCTATGGTTAGACAGAGTTACAGCATGCACGGAGATGAAAAGGGTATGTATGGACTTATCTAACTGGGGGATACGGTGAATAAGCTAAAGTCCCAAAAAGTAAGTCGCCGTGTTCCTTTAACATGGGCGCCGAAAAAATATGCGCTGCTTACTCTATGCTAACGCGTGCTGTGTGAAAAACATATCGTCCTCTTGGTGTATCTTTAAAGTTATTGTGTGAGCGGCCTTTAAACTTTTCTTCTGGAATTAAAAGTGCTCTAAGCTATGTTAGGTGACGTCACTTCTTGTTGACGTTCGCAATATTATCAAACAAAACGGAGGCTAGCTAGACCCTCCCTCCTCCTCATCCGCGCACTAACCCCCAAATCCTTCTACTCGGTTATTGGCTGGAACAGTTTGTTATGTTTCGTGGTGCGGGTTAGCCCAGTTTGCTTTTCATGCCGTTTTTGGAGCCTGGGGTGTTTGCAGAGACTGCGTTTTTTTGCGTTCAGGGGACAGGCAGCTAGCGGATAGTAAGGAGATGTTTGGTGTATGTGACAAAAATTATGAATTACTTTTTATTTTATTTTTTATTTATGGACCCTTTTCACAGACTGTGAAGATTCATTTTAATTTGATTTTAAAATGATAATTAAAATGATTTATTTTTAAAAATGTTTCTACATTTATAACATATTTTGTATTATGTTACCTTTGCATCAAATGACATAAAAGTTATTTAATGCTATGAGGGGGTTTCTAATAAATGGCTGTGGGATTTGGCATCTTTATCTCTTCTGAATGCCGTTTTCAATCTTTTTATATCTTTTTGAAAGTTGTGAAGTTGAAACACTATATTGTGGACTTTTCTTTTGCTATTTGAGCAAATGGGAACACAAACAATATATTTAATGGATTATTTAATTCACCGCCAAAGAGATTACCTAACTATGACGACTTCTGCTTCTGAGAAACCATGAAATGTGAGAAAGGTCATTTGGCCATTTGATACATTGTGTGTTATAGGGTCTGAAGTGATATGACTTACATGACCTTACTTCTTTGGTAAGCTTACATAACCTTTGCAAATGTAGCCTCTGTGATGAACATACCAAGCATATACTATAGGGGGAAAAAACCTCTTCCTCTATGCTTCATCAGTTCTGATGGTTGGTTGTCAAAGCACACAAAAAAACGTACAATAGTAGAGAAAAGACAGCAGTGCATATTGTGTGGCATGTGAAATGGGAATGATGTTATGGAGTGGTCCGCTGCTCTCCTTTGTGGCAGGTATGACATGGACGTGTTGGTTAATAAATCATGACCAGGTCAAGGGGGAAGTAGATCAAGCACAGGAGAGAGGAAAAAAGGTGGAAATGAAAAAGAGGAAAAGGAGAGAAATAGGAAGAGGTGATCATAATGAGTGGCTTCCTACTGTCACTTCATCCGGTTGTCGCCTCAAGCTGTCAGTACTTCCTGGGAGACTATACTTTTTAAGCTCAGGGAAGAAAAAAAAAAAAACCTTGAGTGTATATGTGTGTTTGAGAGAGGAGACAGAGACAGGACCGAATCCCACAGAGGCACTGTGTACTTTGGTAATGAGATGAGTGTTGCTGGTGGCCCGAATCTGCTGGATGACAGGACAGCTTTGGGTGGAGGAACAGATGAGAAATGGACTGACAGCAGAATGGTAATTCTGAGCTGGGGGGCTTATGATGGGGCCTTCACTGCTGCCGTGATTATGTGTCACACTTTACAATCAAATGCAAAACATTACAATGAGGGAAATACGGATATATATGAAGTATCAGCTGCAGGCTTCCATATTACACACCTCAGGCACTTATTACAACAAAAATATGCATTTCATATTTAGATGATTGGGTGTCTGAGTTGTGTCTTACCCAAAAATGACATCATTCTGACATCAGCGTCTCAACTTATAATTTTAAACCTGTATGAGATTCTTTTTTCCGTGAAACACAAAAGAAGATGCTTTGAGGAATGTTCATGCTGCTCTTTTCATGCAATGAAAGTGAATGGGGACCAGGGCTGAGACGCTCCAAAAAAGGACAAAAATTTACCACTAAATTATTTTCAAACTAGCCTATATAACTGGTGCACTGTATTCCCAGTCTTCTGATGACATATACTAGCTTTGTGAAAGAAAGAGAAATTTAGGTTGTTATATACTGGGGAAAAATAGCTTGACCACGATAGTCACCATTCAATATTTCCATTCATTGTATGGTTCTTCCAGATAGGGCTGGTTGATATGGACAAAAATAATTATCACAGTATTTTTTTCTACATCATTTGATATTGATATTTATCATTTTATTTACTTAATACCAATAATTAATGTAATGAATGAGTCATTTAAAAAAGTTGTGCGAACAAATGATACTGTGGTGGCTGTTGCTAGCTATTTAAATCTAGCGGGTTTGGTGTCTTGTATCGCAAATCCAATGACGCTGGTAGTGACGATTCTCTTTGACCAATCAGTGATTTATAGTGTTTACACGTTACGCTAGTATCGGTACAGCTCGCTTGGAACCTCAACCGGGGTGGTACTAAAAAAAAGTTCAGGTACTAGGTCCTGTACACAGAGGAAAACCCAAAAGTGAGCCGTACCGAGTCGCATTATGAAGTGGAAAAGCTCATAAGAATAGATCATAATCATAAAAAATTTTCATTTTTGAGTGAACTATTAGCTACTTTAAAAGATTTACTCTACCATTCAATGCTTAATCATTTTAATATTTCAATGTTATTTTATTTTAATTTTTTTGGTCCAAATACAAAGCCCTTTATGACCCTGTGGAACAGCATAAAAAACAGTTACATGTAGGCACATTAAATCACTGAAACTAAAGTGCTAAAGTAAACTAGCGTGCGGTATAGAAGATATAAAGAGATGCTTTGATAGTTAGAGGAAGGGGAGTCAGGCGAATGGGAGGTGGCATGTGTTGCTTGATATGCTGTGAGTTTTTGATAGGGCTGTAAGTGTGTGTGACTGCAGTGGCCCGGCTGCAGTCCTAATGATGGCAGTATGTTGTGAGCTAACTACCCTCACTGTGCTACGAGCCCTCGGGCTAATGCCACATCTCTCCGTCAAGGCCTTCCTTCATCCTGATTTACTCAACCTTTCCGAAGACACACACACACACACAGATGACAAATAATTCATATTATGTTGAGCTGAAAGTTTGCTATAGAGCCTCATTAGACAGGTATCGTAGAGGAGTGACATTCTTGGCTTCCGCTGCTTGGTCAGGGTTTTTAAAGCAGGCATCTTTAAAAAAAAAAAAAAAAAAAGTAATATATAAATACATGGTAAACCGCAGTTTCTCTTTTTCCTCTATAGGGAATAGCTGATTTGATTCCAAGGTTGTATGCTGGCACCTGAAGCTCCTCATTGTGAAGCACTGATGTCATGCTGAGGTAAGTTCCACCAACCTGATTTGAGTGAATGGAGTCTAAACATGGATGAAGCCAAGTGTCCCAGCAGAAGATAGAAATTTTATGAATTAAGCACAAAAAAAAAAAAAAAAAACACCGTAGCAGTTTTCTTAACAGCAAAAAGAGATGATGCAATCTATGTATAACATTACCATCCACTGTGAAGGACATCATAAAGGTCCCAAAATCGAAAAATGAACTGGGACATCATTTCGAACAAAATCAAGCTAAAACAAAGCTTCTTTAGAGAACAGGAACACTCTGGAGAGCTGATTTATAAACTGTAAGAAAGTTGCTGCCTTTAATTTTTAAGTACAATAAACTTGCATGTTTAAGTCTTTGCAACTTATATTACATTAAACTGGCTTAAAATACTGAGTTGAATATTGTATAAGTTATAAAAAGTTGAAAATTGCTTACCTTATATTGAGTCAAAGCTTGTTGATCATATAATTTTTTAACAGTGTAGTAGACATTGAAGTTGTAAATCTAATTGTAACAGACTCTGTCACTGTTTTTTCATGTTTAATACTGTAAAGCTGCTTGTTTAAAACCAATATAGCCTATTGCATATAAGTGCTATATAAATAAGTGTGATTTGACCGGAGTGCCAAATTGCAGAGCTTTTGCATACATATCCACGTTCCTGATCAAATGCTTTCTTAAAGGTGGGGTATGTGATTTTCTTTTTTGACCATTTTTTCAAAATCACTTGAAATCCTATTCCTAACACACTTACTGGCTGTAATTACAATGAAATGAAAATTAAGCAATTTAATCATCTGTGGAACGGGCAGGACTCGAAAAACTCCAGCCAATCATTTTCATGACCGATTAGAATCATTGGACAGAAAATGCATCACTCAAACGGTTGTACCATGAACCCCTCCCCCCACCCCCCTCGTGCGCGTGTCCCGTTCGTGCGCATACTCAAAGCTCGTGACCCAGTCACAGGAAGTGCAAGTCGCCCCGGTACAGAGAGAGAGAGAGAGAGCATCTGAGTTTTCGCTCGTGCTTGATTGCGCGTCCATGTTTTTCGAATGGGTGGAGTCAGGGCCAGCGTTGGAGAAGAGAAGGTAGGACCTTATGAGTTGTGTATTTTCAAAATCTGCCTGCCGTTTTGCAAATCACATACCCCACCTTTAACTGCTGTTTTCTCACCGCTGTCATTTTTTTAGTTTATTTTGTTTTTGAGAGAAAAGCACACACCACATATTTACATGTTCATCTTATCGCAGCATGGGTGGCATCGGGATGTTCGCCAACAGCATGTACCTTATATTTAACGTAAGACCAGGTTTGGCAATTTAGAAATTTTAGTTGTCTAGCTTCCGATGTCACCTGCTTCTAGTTATTTTTAGCTGTACAAAACAGCAGCTTGATATTGCAAACTGGTATCTTTTACCATATTATTAGGGGCCAAGCACCGAAGGTGCGGTGGCACCTATTGTATCTGTTCCGGTTCTTATTATTCTTCTTCTTCCGACTGGGCGTCTATGGCAGCCCATAGAACCGCTTGCGGGAAAGTTGTGAAATTTGGCACACTGATAAAGGACAGACTGAAAAGTTAGCCGTGCAAATTTGGCGTCTCAAAATCAATCCCTCTAGCGCAGTGGTCTCAAACTCGCGGCCCGCGGGCCATTTGCGGCCCGCAGGGTGATATTTTGTGGCCCCCTACTTGACATTAAAGTTTAATGT